>JAGFBZ010001190.1:600000-914346 GCA_018398805.1 Hirundichthys speculiger
GACATTGAGAAGGGTATGTAGTACCGGCAATTATAAGTTTTCTCTGCTTGCATCTGCCCTCCAGCAGGGAAAAAAAAAAAAAAAAAAACCACGGCGGCAAATTAATCATCTTAAAACAGCCAAAAACGAAAGGTTAGCCATAATCCTGCACATCATTGTCCATATACAAGCACAAAGACACACATATATAACACACACACAGGCGTCTCTCCTTGTCACCTCGTGTCCTCTAACTGGACATAATAAAAGTTAATGAATAAATCCATAACTTATATTTTAAAAATGAGACACCGTGCACAGACAGGAAAGGACAATTCTCTGAATATGTGCATAGATTTTATTAAGGTGAAAACCCCGTCTTGGGAAGGTTCAGGGGAGCAACCGAACTGAGGCCACAGGAACACCAGCGAGAACAGCTGGAGACAGCTGGAGCAATCAAAATTAAAAAGCAATAAAAAAATGTCCCGTCACCTATTTTGGTGATAACTCCGGGGAAGGTTTCTTTTAAATTTGTGGTATTTAGTGACGTCCAGTGGTGAATTTGCAGAATGCAACCAATGCCACCTCCTCTTCCATTAAATGTTAGTGTTTTTTCATGGCCACTGTGGTTTTACCTATTTCAAATACAATTTGAAAAATTCTCCCTGGAGCCACTGTTTTAATTCGTTACTGGAGAAAAATACAAGAGAAGGACCAATTTAATCTATTGACATAAATATATTGTTCTGAGGCCACAAAAACAATTATTTTTACTGATTGAATGCCATGCAGCTACATTTTATGCCTTTGCCAATGCTATGCTAAACTCAGTCCTGTTACTTTCACTGCTGTTACCTGTATTGTTTTGTCCACGCTGTTAAAAATGTGTTTTTGAATTTTGGTAACAGGACTGAGAAAAATGCATTTTTCTTAGTGTCACTGGTTATTTGTGTGTTATCTTCTGCTTAGACATCTTGTTAAAAAAAATGCAAGTTAAAAAAAGTTTAAACATTAAGTTTAATTTTGAAGTGCAGCAGAGAGTGGCCCTTAACTACTATCAGCTTTCCAGTTTTCTGTGAAAAATTACTAGGTTTACTTTTTTGCCACATACAATTTGTCAAGAGCTTCTTGATTCTTAATAAGAGAAACAGATTTAGCCACTCCAGTTGGGGGTTTATGAAACACCCTAGAGCAGTTAGAACTTTTTTTTTTTCCTGGATATTCTTTAAGTAAATATGCAAATTATGAACAAGATGGCAAATAGCTTATCTTCCTTTGTCAAGTCCATTATACCAGTCAATTATTTGTGCACTATTTTATTGATACTTCCAAGATTGTCTGCATTCAAGGTGAATATTAATGAAACCTTTACTTGTATGTTTTTTTTTAAATTATTATTGTTCTTTTTGGTTGACATATAAGTATAAAGACCTACGTTTGAGCCAACTCTGGTTCTTCCAGATACGATATTTCCAAAAAAACCTTTTAGCTGGCTGATAATACATGCATCAGTGCAGGATATGGGAAAATTTTTATTTTTTAAATGTTTTTCTTTATTGTTTGTATTCATGTGTCCAGGTGTGTGGTATGAAATAATCTGCACCTGTATGCGAATGATTCCACAAAATGCCTGCATGCAACCCAGAATTTGTAAGAGCATTATCAGCACAGATTTAATTGCAATTACCTGTAACATGAATTACTTATAGCATGAATGAGAATATATATAAATCCAGAATGTCCCAGCTGGTTAGGTAATGCTGAAACAAACACTTTTAAAGCAGAGGTTAAGAAAGATAGAAGGGCAGCAGCAGAATCACTGAAAGTATAGGGATTTGTCTGCTTTTGTATTTTTAGTTAAACACATTGTTTCTTCCAGAAAATAGTTTAAATCACCAGTGGGACTGTTAACTTACAATCCTGCAATTACTTAGCGTCTAACAGGCAGCCTGCACTTTTCAGAGGTTTTATTGTCTAATGAGAGTGGTGGTTCATTCACAATATGAAATACAGTTTCTCAGAACATTATAAGTGTATACATTAATCAACCTACACACATGGCACATAGCAGCAGCACAGCATGGTCAAGATGACCTGCTGAAGTTCACCAGAGTATTATAAATAGCAAAGAAAGTTGATTTTAAGTGACTTTGAATGTGTCACCTAATGGGTGCTTGTCCCAGACTGGCTGGTCTAAATATTTCCAAAAGTGCTAGGATTTTCACAAATGGGGTTAACAGAGAATGGTCAGAAAAAAAAGAGAAAAAAAACAGTGAGCAGCAGTTTTCTGGGCAAAAAAAAAAAAAAAATGTATTGTGTATCCCAGAGGACAATGGCCTGACCAGTTCAAGATCACAGAAAGGGCACAGTAACTCAAATAAAAACTAGTTCCAATCAAGGTATGCAGAAGACCATATCTGAATGCACAGCCTGCTAAATGGTGAAGCAGACGTTCTACAGCAGCAGAAGACCACAACAGACGCCACTCCTGACTGCCAACAAAAGAAAAATAAGTTAACAATTTGCACAAGATTTGCATAAAGTCATAAGGTCAGAGCTGTGGTAAATGTGGAAGTAGGGAAATTGCACGACATCAAATAAGGGACTGTCTCCAAAAGCGAGTTGATCTCCATTGATCTCCATGTTAAAATGTCCAGCTTTGCAGAAATTAACATATTTACAGCCTGGTACAAAAATGTTTTTTTGTAACTTCTCATTGCATAATAAGCAACAATTCTGCAATGGGAAAGTTTATTTCACTATGTGGTGTCAACGACTAACACTATCAGTGAATTTGACATCTGACCTCTGAATTACTAGCTAATCCCTCTTAATCATAATCATCCATCCATCCATCATCTATGTCCACTTAATTCTATGCAGGGTCACAGGGATCTGCTGGAACATATCCCAGCTCTCTTTGGGCGAAAGGTAGTGGTACACCCTGGACAGGTTGCTCGTCCATCACAGGGCCACACATAGGCAAACAACCATGCACATGCACAACCACTCCTATGGGCAATTTAGAACCACCAATTAAACCTAACATGCATGTCAGAACTACTTGTTCTGGCCACACTTTGCATGTCTGCAGTGGCTCTCTGCTTCACCTCCACCTTTCTCTCTTACTATTTTTTATTTATTTATTTTTTTTGGTCCTTAACAGTGCAGTTAAGCACAGAGAGGACTTCCATCACATGCTCCCACTCCATTTTTGTCTTTTACTATTCATGCCAGAAGACAAAGTGCCAAATAAAGTATTTTTCCTGGTCTCAACTTCAGAAATGAGTGTCTCAAATTCACACATGGTAAAATTTCTCTTTTTCCGCTTTCTTTTGCCATTTTCTTTGTTTGGACAAGTGCGCTGTCCATGCCTGTTTGTAGTCACTATCATATTAAAATTGGTATATTTGAGGGAAGAGAAAGGGCAATGTTGAAGAGACTGTGCTTGGATTCCAATGTACACGACTTCAAGTGCATCTGAATCTTTTTGTCCGTACAGGAATTTACATACAAAGATTGAGGATGAAATCCATGCAATTCTTACTACATGAGACCCCTGGTCACTGTTTCTGCTGCCTGCTTTTGATGAGCCACCTTCGTCTCCCCACCATTCAGAACCAACCTGGAAGGTTTGGGTCACAGTTGCAGTCTAAACACTGCTGATCTTGGCATATTTGCCACCAACCTGGTTTAACGCAAGGCTAGCAACTGGACTTCAATCAGTCCTCATTTCAGCTTAGAAAGCCCTGGTTTCAGATGTGCTACCGAATCTACCAAAACAACATATGAAGTTCAATCAGAATGAATGTAAGTTATCATTAGTCAGCATTATAGAGAATCATGAGCTAAGCTAAGCTAAAATGGGTAGCTTTTGGTAGCTGAGTTAAGATAAGTGTGTTCCATCTTACTGCCAGCCTTGTTTATTCCACCCATTTGCCATTTTTGGATTAACCGGGTTTGGCAGAGTCAGTCCTTGCCAACATGGTGCCTCCCACTAACAGACTTCAAAACTACTTTTTATACACTTATAGTTGATGTCACTGTTGGTTTGTCCACTTCTCTTGATGCAGTCTATGGGACTTAAATTGGACAACAGTTGTGCAGCGGTGGGGGTTATATTTTCTTTGAATACTATTGGCCCTTTAGTACCTCATGAGAAATGTTTAAACGCCACAGCCTACTTGAGCACTGGTGCCAACCACGTCCATCCCTTTATGACTACAGTGTATCCATCTTCTCATGGCTACTTCCAACAAAATAAGGCACCCTGTCACGCTTTAATAATTTCAAATTGGTTTCTTGAGGATGACAACGCACTCCAACATCCTTCAGTCACCAGATCTCAATTCAACAGAGCTGCTTTGGAATGGGTTCAATTAAGATTTTCCCATCAGCTGAGACTGCCAGCAACTTTGTGAAGCTATCATCTCAGTGCAGACGAAGATTTATGTGGAATCATTTCAAAACCTTGTTGAATCTGTGCCACAAAAAAACTAAGGAAGTTATAAAAGCAAAAGAGGATCCAACCTGATATTAGCAACCTACCAAATAATAATTCTCAGCATCATATATGAATATATGAGAATAGTGTAGGGTGGATGCAGAAACATACTCTTTTCTCACAGAATTAACTTCGATGTCACACACTTAATTTGCATTCAATGCTGCACTGAGCGTTCACCGTCCTGGTGTAAGCAACCACGATTTACGCCGGCGTATCTGTTGGCTCGCCCTTATCCGTAGGCTTTCCTCAAAATGGGAGCTTGTCAAATAGACTGAGAGCCAGGCAGACTTTTCTCAAGAAGGCTTGCTTGTCAAATTGTAGACACACAATCAGGCATTTGCACCCTCTCACATTCTTTCCCCAGCAGGGGGTCACATTACCCAATCCAGTACTCACAAATACATACGCGCGCACACATTGCGACGTAGTAGTGTGATGCGGCGCTCATCGTCGGATGACAGTATCAGGCCCTTGTGTGATTGAGGTGACGGATGGTGGAGACAGGATGGGGGTTGTCATCAGCCCTGAGTGACAGGAAGCTGAGGTGGGGAAGATGGGGGTGGAGGTGACAGCAACAGAGTTCGGGGCATGGATCCCTCTCTCTCTCTCTCTCTCTCTGCCTGGTGTTTGCCTCATCTTCTCCCTCTCATTCTATACATCTCCTCTATATCTTTCTTGTGCCTGCCAGGCTGTTTCAACCTTTCTGTCTTCTTTGTCCCGTCTGTCCATCTCCATCCCTCTCTCAGTTTCATATACATTTTTTCTTGCCTTCACTCTCACGGATGATGGGTGGATGAATTTTGCCCTTTCCTCCCCATGTCAGACAATACATCAAGAAAAACAATGGGAGACTCATAAATAGGGTTTTACAGAACATGCACCCAATTTACTTTGACAGTGGGGGAGGTGCGGCTTTTGTGCACGTGTGTATGTGTGTGTGTTCGCGGCTGTAAGTCACTTTGACAGGTACTGCAAATGAGGCAATATTGCAGGTATTGACTGACATGGCAGGCCCCGTGCCCTGTGCTCAGCAAGAAGAGTCGTCGTCATAAATCACAAGTTGTATTAGCGACGGATGTTCCGGAGAAAATATGCAGAGACTTAAATTCTCATAGCGCCATTTTAATTGTGACTTAAAAAGCTTTGCACCAAAGGGTTTGGTAAATGTAAGGAGCCATTTCCCAGCGGGGTTGTCCAGCACAGCCCAAGCAAACCTAGCATAACTGCTATTACCGCAACTCCTTCACACAAGTGAATAGTATGAGCTTTAAATAAAAATGAAGAGTTTCACGTGCTGCTTTTGGTCCAGTACACAATAAAACACTAGCCCTGCTACAAATAATTGTTCGGAAATACTTAAAAGCCGCCACCGCGCGAACTCAACTTCTTGTTGAGCAACCTGCCAAAGCTCTTCTCTTAGCAGATGTTTCTGAAATTGAAAATCAGGTCTCATAATGTGGTATTCTGATCTCTACTGATATTGATCAAGGAATAGAGACATTTTAATGTCATTGCAAGTGATTGCAAACAGTAGTGTCCGGCGCATACCATTCCGAGTCTCAGGGCGCACTTGAACGGTGGCATCAAACCTTAAAGGCCATGCTCCGGAAATACTGTTTGCAGAGAAAGAAAGACTGGGATGAAGGAATTCCCTTCATGTTATTTGCAGCTCCTAAGGCTACTCAAGAAGCCCTGGGTTTTAGTCCAGCGGAGCTATTATTTGGTCGTACTCCACGGGGTCCACTCAAATCACTGAGGGAAAATTTTTTTTTTCCCCACTCGAGAGGAAAATGTATTGGACTTTGTTAGTCAGTTTCACAATCATTTGCACCGAGCTAATGCTGGGGCAAAAAAGACAACTGTGCTATCACAGTCTGTGATGGAAAGGTGTTATTACAGTTCTGCCAGTCCCCGTCAATTCCAAAATGGTGATCAGGTACTGGTTTTGCTGCCAACCCTGGACCAGCTCTTTCTGCAAAATACTGTGATCCATATCAAATTCTCAAACATCTGGGGGACACAGATTATGTCATAGCGACCCCAGAAAAATGCAGAAAAACCCGTGTATGCCATATAAACATGCTAACAAGGTACCTCTCCAAGTATGCACCCCAAAAACAATTCGCTACCTTACCTTCTTAAACCAATCAGACAATTAGAATATGTTTCTGTTTGAGCTGAATCATGTCTAAAAAGGGCAAGGCTTAACCCATGTGGGAACAGATGCATGAATAGGGTTGACCTGCACTTTGAGTTTAGAGGACTAATCTGCAGACACAATTGATGCTTGCGTAAGTAGAAAGCCACTGAAAAGAAAATCTCGTAAGCTCCTGGTATGACTCATCTTACAAACCTTTTACTGTTTCATCAATCAAAATGACAGCTAAATGGCCTGCAAACTGTGTATATGACTGTTGCAGAGGTTCAAAATTATTTCAAAGTCAGAAAAGGCACAATATGTAATGTTGAAGCTATTTCTCCTTCTTCTGCTTTTAAATTTTCCCTTTACAGGTCACAAGAGGCTTCATCCTGTTTGCACCATCCAGGAAGTACAAAAACATACAGTTCCTCAATTGACCACTTGGGATTGGTTTCAAAGTAGAGGTCTTCACAGGTCCATGAAAGCCGAACCCGAATGGACTCATGAAAATTAGACCCAAAACCGTCCCAACCCGAGCTATTATCATAAGTCAGTGTTCTGAACCCGAATGGACCCGCAATATTTGGACCCGTAACCGACCTGACCCAACTCTAGTTTCCAACAATGAACCAAACTGAGATACCTGGATAGAACAGAGACAATACAGCCCATAGTTGCGCATGTTGAAAATTGTCTAATGTCTAATGTCAAATAAAACTTTCCAAAACGTTGTCTTCTTCTACCTGGTTCAGTTGCTACATAGGCTACGTGATGTAAACAATAAATCCACGTCGTTATTTTCTTTGTGGATACAGATGCTACTGTATTTGTAGCAGCAGCTAATGCTAATAGCCTACACCGGTCAGGATGTGTCATGAACATGGTCTCTCATCCAAAGTTATCATGTTGGTAATCTGTTGTGCTATATAGCTGCCGGGCAAACCGGTAATAACACGCTACGGCAACACGATTGTTTAATGACAAACACGCCACGTAATGAGTAAGCATTTAACTTCCCCAAGTCCTGACATAGGCTAAACCAAACTACTGTTTGTTTTATCTTTACCTCTCTCAGGTAAGCGCAGACCCAGCCTGTCAGAGAGCACCGTCCGGACCCAAGACTAACTGTACTGATTCCGACCCGAACCCGGAGTCACATCTTGTGGATGGACCTGAGACCCAATTTGGGTCAGGTCAGAACCTCTGGTTTTTGTGTTGTTCCAAAGACCTCTACTTCAAAATCAAGCCAGTCTCCATTGATTCCATTGAAATAAACAAATTTACAGCCTGGTTCAAAAACCATAGATAGATATTACATTAAAAACATATAAATACATTTTCCTCTCTAGTTTACAGCACAATTTTGCAGAGAACTACAGATCATCATGAAATCACTGCTCTTCTACATATTCCGATTTTTGTGAGTTGCTGGATCTGAAGAATTTCTACCTGTTTAGGTGTTGCCACGTGGCAGAGCAGTAATTTCAGAGTTTGATCAGTTTCAGGGAAAACACAGAGAGGCTTTGATTTCTGCTTTGGCTGGGCTTTTTTTAATGAAAAGTTTTTTGAACAAGCCATCGCCCTAAGAAGCTAATTAACGTCAGAGAACTTTAAAAGTTAAATTAAAGCCCAACTCCCTAAAAAGACCTTAGACATTTACATGTTGCAGTTTCTAGTTCTTAATTTAAAATCACAGAAGAAAAATAAAACATTTTTCTTTTTTGTTAAATATCAAAATAGTGCACCTTTAACTCTTTTATTTATAGAACACTTTGTCTTCTACTTAATTAACTACTTACAGAAACAAGAATTCTAACCACAGGCATCCACACTCTTTCATGCCACATTAGGAGTGGTGCAGTCCCTGCAGAGATAATGGGCCACTTGGGAAGTTTACTAGAACGTATAAAGTCTTAATTAACCCTTTTTTAAATTTCAATTTCTCACATCAAGTTCTTAATCGTGTCGATATTCAGAGTTTACACAATATCACGAAATGGCAGCACAGAAAAACTGCCAGTCTGGGATACAGAATTATATTCAAATCCTGCCAATCACATGACGTCAGCCACCGCCAGGTATCCCAGCAGCACATGCTTCTCTCAGGCTCTGCAAGCAGCTTTGCCCTCCTCAGCTTCCTCACCTGCTGCGAACAAAGGCTGCGAGATGAGAGTCATCTTTTCTGACGGCGAGGGCGCTTGGCCCCTCTGACGTTGTCTCCCTCCGCCGCCTTCGACATCGCGCCACTCTGTCTGACCCTTTGCTTGGGTGTGCGCTTCGGTGTGTTGCATGTCCTTGTGTGCGACAGAGGCAGGTGGGTAAAAATCACAAGCCCCTTTTAACACCCTTCTCCCTCTCTTTTTTTTCTGTGCCTGCAGTTTAAACGTCCCACATTAGCGGATGTGAAATCCTCAGACGGCAAGCGTGCTGACCTTTGGAAATAAATAATACTCTGTGTTTGACTCGTGATCAGAACAAACGCTCCGTTCTCCAAGCGGCTGTTGGTGGCTGTGCTAATTGCTTTAGTGCACCCGTCTCGTCGGCTGCCAAGCTGCGCGCTGCAGAGCTTCGGACTTGGCCTGCGCATGTGAGAGAGTTGGACAACAGGGCTTTAAAATATGCCAACATCCATTTGACTGTTTGGCAGTAATACGAAAGGGAGGGAGAGAATGAGAGCCGGTGAATGAGAGCTGTCAGAGGTAGCAGCGTAAAGAGCAATGCAGAATTGTGAAGGATATTTGACACTTATGAGCAGTAGATCATATCACCTGGTGTGTTATAGCCTTATTTTGGATTCTGACAGCTCACAAGCAAACACGTGCTCTGATTCCGTGTTGAAATTTACATCAAAATCAATAGCTATTGACTTCTCATTAAACCTATTCCCAGTTACCCTGAACTATTTCCCTTCTTCCCTTTCCTAATTCTTAATGATTGCCTCTGTAACTCTTTGGGAATATTCCAAAGACCTGAATTTCCCTCCGTGCAACGTTCGCATCGACTCCGCATGAGTTCATGGACTTGCCTGTCATCTGAATCCGGCAGGGGATGAGTGACAGCAAATCAAGCCCCAATCTTTTCACCGGTTCTGGCTGGAAGAAGCGGAGGAAAGCTGATGAAAAGGGAAATCTTCCCCCCGAAGGCCCTCTCGTTGGAGTGGTAAACCTTGGCACAGCGGCAGAAGTTGATTTGTGTGCGTATTCTTTTTTTCGGAGGCTTGTATAATGGCTTTGACACTGAGCCTTCTCATTGTGACCATCAGCGTTAAGCCCCTGTGTCGGGTCATCTACCATATTTCCTCTCTAGCGGCAGTATTAAAAATGTCACAGTGCGAGTGCCAACCAACAGTTCTGCTTGACGAGACTGTAAACTCACCATGCCCATCTTCAATGTCCCAGTTAAGATGGAACAAAAAGTCTCACAAGTCTTATTATTTTTATCTCGCTCTCAGGGGATGGCTCAATATTGAATCTGCTGTGGATTGCTTGAAGCTACAAACAGAAAAGTAGAAGTATAAATCACAGGACTGTGATCGCTAATGGCCGGCTGCAGTTGTTCCACGATGATCAGTGATTGGCTGAGCTGCAACATGTCTGATCTGCCTCTCATTTACTTTGAATGCGATGTGCAAAGACGACTTTTTAGTCCATCCTAACCAAACAAGTTTGCCAAATGTTCCTCGCGTACTTACTTAAAGACAAACATTGTGTAAAATGCATACCATGTCTAAAAATGTTTTTTTTTTTTCACAAAATTAGATGAGCTTAGTGGCAGCACCATTTGATCACTGAAGCCTTTCAGGGAGTGCCAGAGCACCAATGATTGAATCCATTATTTTGTGTGAGTACTGCTGAGTACCACCCAGAAGCTATGATCAGCATGATATATGTATATATATATATATATATATATATATATATATATATATATATATATATATATATATATATATATATATATGTATTAGGGCTGGGCAACGATTACAATTTTTAATCGTGGTTAATCGCATGATTTCCCTGACTAATCACGATTAATCGCATTGTATACGCAAAATCAAATAATGAGTTCAAAAGCAGTGTCAAGTGCACTTTTATTTAAATGTTCTGCTGCCATATGAACTATAAACACTTTTAACATCAGTGTAAGTCTCATCTTATAAAATGTCAAATAAAATAAAGCTTAGCGAAACTGCCAGAGCAATAATGTCATCTTGTTTTTATAAAAATAAAAAAAGTCTACCAACAAAATGCTGAGCCACAATCATTAAATTAAAACAGCCAATTTCTGAGGTAACAGCAAAAACCTTTAACGGGGAGTTCAACTTATTTTATTTTTTATTTATTTATTTCAAGTTTATTTGTTCAGGGACAATGCACATTGATGAACATTTCTGTAAATGTGTCAGTTTATAGCTGATTAGCTAATTTGCAGCTGTAGCCCCTGGGCAGGATGTTAATTGCAAGTGAAAGAAATTCCAAGTGAGAGGAATTATCACTTAACCTAACATGCATGTCTTTTGGACTTGTCAGTGGTTACAAATCAGTCGAATCAGCCATCTGGGGGGTGGAAACAGCTGGAAAGACATTGTTTAAAAAGGAGCTGCTGTACTGTATTCTCCCATTGTTACTGCTTCTAGAAGTCAAAATGAGATCCAGAGGAACCAGGCTAATTATCGATACCAATGAGGAAAATAATTATGAAACTTTCCAGGCTACACAGGAAGTTTTCTTCCTCCGATGACAGAAATGTTCACCAGTGCTGGTTCTTTACAACAAAATTGTAAAACTTTCCAGAAAGCATGCTTTTTTCTTTAGAACCTTGTAAATTTTAAAGTCATGGTTGTTTTGAGGCAAGGGAACCTATAAAAACAGAGCACTGTATATCACGGGAAATAATTGGACATATCACATCCAACAGACATGATATGTCCTATAATTACAGCATCAGCCAGCAGCAGTGTTCTGGGTGATTCAGTGAGGGTTTACCCTTTAACGCAGATGCTACGGCTTTAATAAATGCCATATGACCCAATCCATCTCAGGTAACATGACATTTGAGCGCTTTACAACGCTTAACAAGGCTGACTATACATTATGCCGAGGTCTGAAATGATGACATTCCCATACGACATGCTAGGAATCAGCAAAAAAGGAGGAAATTTTATGGGTTCCCGCTTTAGTTTGTGCAGTTCTGTCGAATATTGGACCATCAGAGATTGTCTGTTTATTGAGCGTCCTTTTAAAAGGCCTGGCTATGCACTCCGCCTCCCACACACACATACACACACACACACACACCAACACACAAGCTTCCCTTTCCCCTGCAGAATCTGCTCCGACAAGATAAGTGTGGGACTTGTAATTGTGCGAGGGCCCTCATCTCTCCGCACCGGCTGATAATGGTGCTGTGAAAGCCTTGTGCTCATTACGCTCGCCTTTGTTGTTTTTATTGCACAGTTCGGTTGATTATTTTTTCAAGAGAATTCAGAGGGTTTTAATGCTCTTCCTTGTTCCAGAAACAGAGCTGCCACTGTGGCGCGCAAATAAGCTGATAAATAAATGGATGATTAGAAAAGGGGAAGGAAAAAAAAAAATCCCACTTTGTAAAAAAAATCAGAAAAGTTTCTCTGGATTGTTTCTGTGAAACTCTTTCCAAATTTGCACCCAGCCAGTTGGCCTGACGCTCTCGCAGAAACTTCCAAACTCCTTTCTAACTTGAGCGAACACTCAAAGTGATGCTCAGAGTTTTATTGGCAACGACCAGTTCAACTGCAGGAGTGCACAGCAGCATAAAAACTCTGATAAACTCTCCACGTTTTCATTTCCATTGCATGGCAGCGACTCAGTCAATAGCTTGTACTGGGACTGAGTGTGCTTTGGTTTCCCATTATCTTTTTTTTTGAAAAATATGAGATTAAATGCGACCTCAGGTTTAGCAGGCTATCATAATGGAGAAGCAGATACAGACACGGTCCAGAGTTATTATTTACAAGTCAACCTCCCCAGAGTTGTTATAGATTGCCGAAGCAGTGAACCAAAAACATTCTGGCGTTATTCTCAGATAAAAGAATATGTCCTTTTCCCCCTCACTACTTCTCATATACAGGATAAGAACAGACTATCCAGCACATACCTGTGTGTAGCTACAGAATCTGCACTCTGTAAAACATCACAGCTCTGTTTATTTATTGTCACTCACTCAGTAGTTAAAGTGAGTCATTAAATTGACAGCTAACGATTTATTGAACTCAAAATGATTACAATTTTCTAATTTATTCAAGGATATTTCACAGAAATTCTCATCTTCCAATGACAAAATCATTGCATACCTACACTGCATAAAAAACCTTATGTTTTTCTATTCATTCCCAAGTAGTTTTAATGCTGAAACCTAAACATTTATTTTATATACAATGTACTTTTTCATCCCTAAATCTAACCATATACATATCAACACCTAAACCTACCATTGCTTTTAATGCCCAAACCTAACCAGTTTCGTAACTATTCCTTAACCTTAATAATCCCTCAATCAAACCATTTACCTTTCAATACACAGTTTTTAAATTCTAAAACTCAATCAGGGAGTTTAGCTGCCTAAACCTAACCAAGAAGCAACTTAAAGACCAAAAAAAGTTTAAGACCAGTTAAGTGGAGTGATATCCGGGGTATCCGGGTAAACTTTTTGTAACTTGGCTGCCAAACCCCTTGAACTCCCTGATGGGGGCATTTTTTCGAAAACTGGAAATGATTGCAGTGACATGAATGGCAGCTCACATGACGCTCTATTTCTACATGCAGTTATTTTCAAGACCACGTGGATGAAAAAAGAGGAACTTTGTCCCAGGGGGAAGCCTAGAAATGATGAACAGAGCTTACAGGATGTCATTCATGGGTGTGTGAGATGCAGCTTTGAAGCATCAGCATATGATTGAACAGGAAGACTGACCTGAAGAGTTATGCTTGGAAATATTCTGGAAAATGTGTCTGTCTTTCCAGACAAGTACCTATGAGATATCTTAAATTGGCAAAAAGATACAGACTGGTTATTTCAACAATGAAAATGAAAAAAAAAAGTGCATTTCATCGCTAAGTGGAAATGAGGATTAGCATTGACCAACGCACTGATCATTGCAAGGACTGGTGGACTTGTCATTTTCGTCATGCTTTCCTGCATCTCCAGTAATCCCCCAAAAAACCAGACCAAAATCAAAAATAATAATTCGCTGTTTTATTTTTTGCTCACACTTGTCTTTAACTGGCAAAGATGGCGCTCCAAAAGCCAAGAACCAAGAAGATAATCACACATCATTGAGATTGACTGGTGCTTGCTCTGGGGCTTTTCGCCTTCATTAGCAGATGACAAAGGGGAAAGTGGGAGGCAATAAAGATAATATTTATGGCCACTTCTCTGGTGGTGTTCACAACAATGTCTTCGTGAGTTGCCAGTTGTTGCTTCAGACACCATGTAGATATAAGTACTGCAGCAATTTTCAGTGTTTTCCTCTTAAATCCTATAGTCTGAAAGTTTTTGACCTCATCTTAATGTGTAAACCGCACATATGGCAGACCATATGGAGATCAATATAAAAAGGTCTCTGTGTTGTTTAGTCTGATGATTACTTTCAAGAACTGGTGGATATTTCAGGAAAAAAATATATAAAAATACATTTGTATGTTACATAGTGATGATTACAATAATGTCTCAAGTATTTTGTCATTTACAAAGCTGATCGAAAGGTCAACATTTCCATTGCCAAATGGCAATTTATGTCAAGGAGTTCTTTCAGCATTATTATGGCAATCACTAAGCAACATCCTCTTTCCGAGAGCCAGTCCATTACTGCACAGAGCTACTTTATTTCCATTAAGGAACAGAAGCTTCCAAGAATAAAACCTTGAACCAGAGGATAAAGTGAGGTTGGTATGACACAAATGTCTGAAGCTACCCTATACAGTAAAGGGCAAATTTAAAAGCTGAAAAATGAAGTAAGATATCTGACTTTCGTCCACAGACTGCATTAAAAAGAGCAGGACAACCCCTGTGATGTCAGTCAAAGGTTTTCTGAAGATTTGGTTTTGAACCCAGTTAATCAATGAGCATGCATGCCACTTGAAATCTTAGATCAGCTGTCACAAGGTGGCGACTTTGGCTTGGCGTAGCTCATGCTAACCTATGATGCTGACTATTGTTACCTCACATTCATTCATCCAGCTACACCTGCTTATTCCCATTTCAGGGTCACGGGAATCTGCTGGAACTAAAACCCAGCCATTCCCGGGTGAAAGGCAGGAGTACACCCCACACGGGTCACCAGTCCATCTCCAGAACTTTCATTCATCCTAATCAAATCTGTCTATATATCCTGTTGTTGCTACCAAAGCAATAATTTAAAGCAAGTACTGCCATAGCTGAAACAAGGACTGGAGGACTCCTATCAAGCACCAGTGAGACCTTCGATGAATCATCACTTGACTAATTGACCACTGCTTTTGGGTCTTTGAGCCTTTCCCAGTGCTGTTCATTCACCAGTCCAAAAGCAGTCCAGCTTCAAGGGTGACTCTGCTGGAGGAACAGGCTGTTTATTTTTTATTTTTTTGTCATGGATGTGAAATCTAGCTGTGGAGACCAATATGTTTATTTCTTTTGCAAATTTGGACATTTTAACACGGAGGTCAATGGAGATTAACTCGCTTTTGGAGCCAGCCGCTTGTGGTCAGGTTAAGGAACTGCAGTTTTCTTCACTTCAGGGTTTACATCCAATGAGCAAACTAGATCTAGCCCTTTGGTTTGGTCACATTGTGCATTTTGCATTTCACTCCCATCTCGAATGTACTACAGTGAATAAATGCATTGCATCCACTACTGGCAAATGAAAAGTATAATCAGCCACATCCTATTTGTTGGTTTACAGCATGGGGCTTGAGAAGGGTCCACATATGTTAGTCACAAACGCAATCTCGTCTTGCACATTACATTCATACATTTCAAATGCAGCGTGAGAGCAGAGAAGCACAGAATGTAAAACTAGCGGATTATGTTATGAAAAAAAAAATATGATAGCAAGTTTCTTAGCTACACTTAGAAAAGGATTTCAGAAATTAAAGTGCAGCAAAACCTGAAATGCATAGGCTTTAGTTTCATGTGATGACAGCTCAGCTATTAATTTGTGCCATGTCAAAGTATAACCGGCAATACAGAGAGGAAATGCGCAAATCCAAAAGGATTCATTCTGTTTATGCCACGAGTTAAAATTTGAACCTCCACGAAACCACTAGACCTCACAAATCCCTCCCAATCATCAACCGCCTCCACCACTCTCGTCTTCCACTTTGAGGCATTTCTTAATGAGACGTTCCAACAAGCAGAATGAGCTCAAGAGAACTTAAATGATTGGATTATTTGAGAAAAGAGTGAGCCAAAGGTGAGGACGGAGAAGGACCTGAACGTTATCCCTACTCTATAAACGCTGTGAGCAATCTCCATTTATGAGTTTCTGTTATGCATAGGAGAATAATAAGGCTGTCTCTTCTCACCGCCGTGAACAATAATGAGTTCGCAGTGAAACAGTCACAGAGGCTCAATAGCTACTGCTTTGATTCCGATGGCAACCTCTTCTTTTCTTTCTTCCTCTCTTCTGTCCTTTCATCCTTTTACCATGTTGGCCAGTCCGCTGGGAGGAAACTCCTCACTGACCTCCAAATACAATATAAAGCACCCAGTCCTCAGTGAGACTGCTTCTGTGTATCCATCCGTATCCGTTTGTCTATATTTGACATGTGAAAGAGTACAAAACAGGGTCTATCCAGGAGGAGAATGAGTAATCTCTTTCCAGTCATCCCTCTGCATCTGGTCGAATCCATCAACCGTAAAAGAAGAACTGGACAAACACCCTCTGATGTCAACCATAGGTCTTCTGAAGAGTGCTTTTGAAGATGCTGTTTCCTGTTGCCAATGGGCAGAACAAACAGGCCTGGAAGCCGGCTGGAGCATGTCCACCTCGGTTCAGTTCCCGCAAGTTAGATATTTCAGCGTGGTTTATGCTAAGCTATGATGCTTAACTAATATTACCATGCATTCATGCTGATCAAATTTACCTATACATCTTCATTTCCGATGTCACCATCGAGATGAAATTTAAACAGTTTGGAGTAAAAGAAGACGGGTGGAAGGCTGATCGAACGGGACCCCCGATGAGTCGATGCTAATTGACCATTAGCCTTGCAGTTCCCCGGGGCTTCAGCACAGCTGGGTCTCAGAGAAGGTCTGGTCATTTTTTTTTTTTTTTTTTTGTTAAAGATTGAATGGCTTTAGTGGCCTTCAATTTTTTGTGGGAGAAACAGGAAATTGGGGCAGAGAGTAGGGGAGAGATTTGTGGCTTTAGAATAGGGTTTCTCAAAGCCATTAAAGACAATCTCTGACATTTTCTCAGGGGTTCAACTGAGGCCAAATCACGCTTTTTATACAAGAGAATTCGAGACGTAGAGCAGTTTTTGCATGTCCACATGTGATCAGGTTGACGCACATTGATGCCATTTTGTCGCACTCTTGTATGAGCCGACATAGGTTGCGGGTGGTCGGACCACCCCCTATGCTTTTTCCTAAACTTGCGCTGGCCAGATACCGAGCTTGTGTAAAGGTCAAAAGAAACGCCAATTGCCACACCTATCAAAGTGAGTAAGAGAGTCGGCAAAATGCGTAGCGGCTATATTGGGCGGAAGATTGAATTAGCGGTTAGTGGAGGTTCCTATACACGCAATTTGAGGGTAGTAGTAACGGGTAAGAGGAAGTGTAAGATCAGGCCCTTAGTCTCCAGAGCTTGTTTACTTCTGGTCCCAAGTTGGACATTTTATCATGGAGATCATTGTGGATTAAATTGCTTTTGGAGCCACCCCTCAGTGGTCAGTCAAGGAACTGCAATCAAACTTACTTTCTGGCTTTCAATAAATTAGCAAGGCTGATGTTGTCCCTTGGTCGAATTGTTAAAAATCCAGCATGTAAGGAGATGGTTGGCGATCCTGACTCGTAACAGATGAGTTGTAATCTCGGTCTTTATTTGTAAAGCTGCTCAAAAATGAATCCACTAAAAGCTCCAGATATTCCACCTATATGCAATCTTATCACTTTGTTTTACTCAGGCAAGATGCTAACTATTATATTAGCAAAACAAGATTTGCAACAAAACTTCACTGCCAAGGTTGACAATTTTGCGATCCTTCCAAGTCATTTCATTCAGTTACAAACCTTCCTGAGGGGGAAAAAAAAAAAGTATTCAACCAGACTCCTTTGCCTCTTTGAGATTCAACTGGGAGGTAAGATATGACCATTCCTCCCTAGATAATATCACCTTTCCAACTTCTCTTTCACCACTCTTCCTGCCACGTCTCTTGCCACAAGCGCCGAAATTGCAACTGCAGCCTCTTTTTGCTGAGCCTTGCCCTGAAAGTACTGAGGTTGTCTTCTGATGGATTTTATTGTGCACAATGCCACTTTAAAACAGAGCGTTAGACAGGGGTAGAGAGAAAAAGTGGCGGGTAGCAGATGGGAACTGAGAGCCTAAAGTGTGCTCAATGCATCTCAGAATGTCAAGTTGAATTTCTTGGCCTGCAACGGGAAATGAAAGGCCTCAGTGTGGAAATGATGGCAATTACAGCTTCCTTCCTCCTCAAAGACGACCTACTGTACTTTGGGTATACTTAAATGTGGAACTTCTGGAGTCTGTCAGATGTTCAGAAAGAAATGTCATCACAACTGACAGCGATGGGATTCCTCGCTCCTTGATTGCCAAGATCAGAGTGCTGAGAAACAGAGAGGTCTACTGTTGCTTGCAACAGTCACTGACAGACTTGTCACCACAATGCTCCAATCAGCGCACAAAACCACATTATTGGTGACATGTCATTTTGTCTCGGTTTGGACTGCTGGTGAGAAGCAAACAATGGAGATGTTACCATGGCGGACTGTCATTTGAATGAAAAAGAGCCACACAACACACAGTCGCTTTGTTGTGACAAGTAACACAGCAGAGTCCCCAGATGAAAACATTCCAGTGCTTTACATATAATCTCAGCATTTCTCAGCCATAAAGCAATCTGGTATCCCACCTAATTATATAATAATGCTTTGTAAATAACACGCAGGGCTCTGAAATGTCGTAAATGAGCATGGATGACATTCCCTGGCTTTTTTTTTTTTTTTTAAACATGGATGTGGCACTTGGATGAATCGTGGCAGTTTCTGGTGCTTTTCTTTTAGTTGATATTGAAAAAGAAAATGAAATTTTCATGCATTGTCTCGTGTAAAATGTACGGGTAAAACAAATAGGACTTGTTGATGAACGTCCAGAGTTGCGTGGTAAATTTTTTGGTAAATTGTTTAGTGCAGCGATTACCAAAGTGTGGGACGCGGCCCCCTGGTGGTCCGTCGTGGTACTGCAGGTGGGCCGTGAGAGGTCATTAAAATTAAACAAATATGTTTTAAATCCTCGATCTTTTTTAAATATGTATTTAATTTCTGTAAAATATTAACAACATGATTTAAAAACATTAAACAGTAACAAAACGAACCAGTTAAGTGTTATTCTATCGTCATCTTAACTTAATATGACATGTGTCACCTTTTTTGATGACCCCTTACATTAATGTCAGAACATACCCTCTAGTCCTGTAAGTTGATCACAGTTGTGATTAAAGGTTTGGGTGGGCCGCGGAGATTTTTCGCATTTCAAATTGGGTCTTGGTATTCTGAAGTTTGGGAATGGCTGGTTTAGTGTATGCACCATAGTGGCTGGTACGTTGGGGAAATGCACCTGCCACTACAGAAAATAACTGTTTCCAACCGTGCCATGAACTCACCGTGCCCAAAGAGAAGACTTGCCGAACCGGACCGGGACCTCTCATCGTTCATAAATTACCGCTGGGCCAACATCCAACTGTTCTAGCAATACGTTAATACAAGATAATACAAGACCCATTGTTGACATCCCATTGGTCCCAACATGGTCTACAATAGACTAGTTTCTGTCTCCAGTGGTTGTTGTGGTGTCTTAACTATATCATCTTTTGCATATATACTTATATACGTTTTGACCATGTCCTTTAAAAGAAGTTTAGGACATTCTGTAGTGTCAACAAGTTCATGTTTGTGTGTGAAATTACTCTGTCTGTAAGTTTGTAGGTTTACCACATCCTGCCTTTTCAGAAAAATAGAGTACAGTTCATGGCCAAGAAGAGACAAGAGCTGGGGAATCTGTCATAGAGAGTTTTTGATCGATCCCATCTGTAAACTTAAGACGGTACTGTTTATGTTTGAAGAAGATAAGCAAGTAAGGAGTAAATATGAAACTGTCTCATTAAATTTGACTGGTTACACCTGTGAAACTGAAATCTAGACAAATTGGCGAGCTTGTGTCGTCTTTGTCTCTGATTTTCTTTGATTTCCTCATTTTCTAATTTTCCAATTTTCCCTAATTTTGTCTCATTCGGCTCAAAGGAAATCCCAGACTTGCTGCAGAAGGCTATCATTTATGCCTTCTTTTTTCTTGTAAATAAATATCTTTTATGCATTTAAAAGTCGGCCTGGAGCAGCTTTTTCTCTGAACCCATTAACGCACTCAGAACGGCACGGCGGATCCAGAAAGGAAGAGGAAGAAGAGGAAAAGTCTCAAAGTCACATCCTTTGTCGCCGGGAGATCTCCAAACTTCTTCTGACAACAGAAAACAACATTGTCTTATTTATTTATTTAACATAAAGCAGGAGTGACCTGTTAAATTCACAGTAGCATTAATTATTTAACCACACAAGTTATTTAACTATATAAGGCTGTGGAAATATAAATTGTTGAATGCAGTTCAGTGATAGAAAGCTACGAAGAGGAAAAAACGTTGCCTGATCTGATGAGTCTTGATTTCAGTTGCAATATTCAAATAGTAGAATCTGAATTTGGCATGAACAACACGAAAGCATGGATCCATCAACAGTATCAACAGTTCAGGATGCTGGTGGTGGTGTAATGGTACAATGTGGGCCCCTTAGTACCAAGAGATCATGATTTAAACAACACAACCTTCCTGCCATCAGTATGCCCAGCCTCTGATGGCTACTTCCAGCAGGATAATGCTCCATGATCATCTCAAACTGGTTTCTCGAACATGACAAGTTCACTGTATTCCAGTGGCCTCCACATTCAGCAGATCTCAATCCAAGAGAGCAGTTTTATGGCTTTATCATAAATCTGCAGCCGACAAATCTGCAGAAACTGCGTGATGCAGCCTCGTCATTATGGAGCAAAATCTCAGGAAAGTTTCCAACACCTTGTTGAATCGACGTCACAAAGAATTAAATCAGCTCTGAAGGCAAAATCGGGTCCAACCAGGTACTAGCAAGGTGTTAAATTATACATATCTGCTGTCTGAAGAAATATAAAATGGTAATATTTTATACTGCCAACTGGGTTCCATAACACAAATTTGCATCATCAGTCAGACAGACAAATGCACAATAAAATGCAAAGATAAGATGATTTAAATGTATTTGCCACAGAATTCTAACCGAAGCGATAAATTTTACTTGTGAAATCGAGCATATCTCAAAATATTTGGCTCTCTATCACTTTGTTCTCTTAAAAAAAAAAAAAAAATCTGGCTTGTTCAGTTGGTACAGGCAGCATGTATTTCCTCACAGTCCCTCGCTTATTTTCTTTTTCTTTTTTTGGACAATGGGGAGATGATAGATCAAATCAATCTTCATAGCTGCAAAGAAGTCAAGACGATCTGGCCTGCCGGGCTGCCGCCTGCACTCCTGTTGCTGAACTCATCTTTTTTGTATGTTTTAATTATGAATGGCATTTGCCGAGCTGTGGAGCTGCTCGATAACTGCCAAAAGAAGATGGAGGCCGTTCTCTGCAGGGGGAATTCAATCAATCAATCTTACAATCAGTCAGTCATCCATGAAACCACGGGATTTTTTGCATTGAGGGAAAGTAGATGAAATTTAGGTTTTGTCAGCTTAAAATGCACTTGAGAAACTTTTAATTTGGAGGAGAGCAATTACGTCCAGTGACCTGATTTTCAAGTTTGCGTGCAAGCACGGCCCCTTCCTCATAATCCAAGCTGCAAACCTTTGGATAAACACACTTGGCAGCAGTCCTGGGCCGTCCTCTCTGGCAGAAGCTTGAGGACACAAAGCCAGTCGGTGACGATTAGACAAAGTGGCATGTTATATAAATATATTTATAGATGCTGGGCTTATCAATAATGCATATATAATTCATTAAGGCAATCAACTCTTTCTACCCTCCAACAGGAGCCAAATCCTCACAGATAACATCTTGACTGGCTGACGTATGTTTAAGCGAGAGGAGATGGAGATAAACAGATGTGTTTGAGTGATTGTGTGCTGACTCAAGCTCAGTTTTAGTGCAGCATTAAGATTTTATGGATTTTACAGCTTTACTTACAGCAATCTGCACAGCTAACGTCACAACTAGTAAAAAAAAAGAGAATTTTAAAGGACGATTATCGTGTACTGCTACATACAGAGCAGAAAAACTTTACCCATAACTTTCACCTTGAATGAAACAACTTTGACTTACTGACAGTGACGTGAATCACCATTACGGATTTGAATCTAATCCAGTCTGCAAATAAGATTAAGTAACAGTACGTTTTCATTTCCTGCTCATATCAAAATGCATCCAACTTAATTAAAGTTAAGACACTATTATTTAATGGTGAGCTTCATATATAGTCTGTGTTTTTTTTCTGGACTTAATTCATGATGAAACACATTTGCATCAAGAATGCTTATGATTAAAAAGGACCGGATGAACATTTGAAGAGTAGAGTTTTTTGGACCCTTGAGGGAACCATCTTAACAGTAGTCCGACCTTAGTTAATCAGAAAATGGCCGAATGGGCAGAACAAATAATCCTGGTTGTCAGTTGGCACAAATCCATCTTTAGCTCAGTTTAGCATATGCTAGCTAATGTTGGCTTCCCCAGATTCTGGTAGAATCTCCCCGTGGTTGCTACCAAAACAACATCTGAAGCAAACTGACCACCGGAGCTCCAGGTGAGCTCTGTCAGAACTACTGCAATCATTGATAACTACCTTGCAGGCTGAGGCTAGCCATCGTCAGGCTAGCTGGCGAGCTTTGCTCCAGACCTTTCGGGGCCAGCTCAGAGCCGGCTATGGTACTCTAATAGTACAATTAATATTACAACCTGTGTATGTTGTCAATGGAGATCGACATTTGGATCCAGTCCTGTGGGTCAGTTGAGGACCTGCACATCACAGTTTAGCTCCTTGGACGTGCCACATACAGAGGTGAGCAACCACCTCTATTTTTAAGGACACATTAAAGCTTTATATGAGGGAAAGCTAAAAGAGACGAGCACCAAAATGTAAGGCAAGACAAGGCAAGTTTATTTGTAGAGCACAATTTGTACACAAGGCAATTCAAAGGGCTTTACAGATGCATCAAATCACAAGTAGAATCATAGAATCAATAGAAATAGAATCATTCAACACAAGCATAAAAATAATCATTAATAAATTAAATTAAAAATTAATTTAAAAGAAAAATAAATTAAATGAAAAATGAAGAGTGCAGATAAAATCCTTTCAGTTGTCATCTGCACATCTAAACAGAACTGTTTTCAGCCTGGATTTGAACATTGTCAGACTTGAGGCCTGTCTAACATCGTCTGGAAGACTGTTCCAGATTTCTGGTTTAGACACTATTCCTTTGATTCTGGCAATGTTTTTTAGATGGTAAAAAGCTGCTAATGTTATTGCTTTAATGTGGCTGTTAAATTTCAAGTCTGAATCTAATATTACCCCTAAATTTCTGACCTGATTTTTAGGTTCTAGAGAGAGAGTCTCAAGGTGACTGATGACACTTTCTCTTTGTTTCTGTGGGCCACAGACAATGATTTCAGTTTTGTCTGAGTTTAGCTGGAGAAAGTTGTTTTGCATCCACACACTGACCTGTTCGATGCAGTGACACAATGAATCTACAGGCCCATGTTCTCCTACTGTCAATGATACATAGATCTGAGTATCATCTGCATAGTTGTGGTAGGACACATTATAGCAGCGTATTAGCTGGACTAATGGAAGCATGTGCAGATTAAACAACAGGGGTCCCAGGATTGACCCCTGGGGAACCCCACAGGTCATAGCCATTTGGTCTGAGACACAGTTACCAATTTCTACAATGCAGCACGTTTGGCAGAAAATTAGAAAAAAAAAGAGTTGTATCAATGTGTAGTAGGAAGAAAAGCTGTAGTTTTTATGAGAATTAAAGCAAGTAAACATCTATTTGTAGATGCCAAATCTAAAATGTACTTTTAAATGTACAAAATTTAACAAAAAATGCTTACACAATAATAGTGTACACATATAAGATGTACCAAATTAACTGAATGATGTCTTGATTACTTACCATTTAAAAGATGAATATTGTAATGCAAACCTTTCAAGAACATTTTTCTCTCAAGTAATAACGTTCAATATTGGTCACTTATATTCCTTAAACTGTCCGATCGTACAGTATTTCAGTCTTTCTCGTGAAGGATTTTGAGTTTAGGAGAAAAAGAAGCTATTGGTAAAAATTGGTCTCAGAAATATTGAAAAAGAAAATTAAATAAGAGCTTTGAAGATGCTTTGTCCTACACTTATATTTCTCTGATGAAAAATGCCTCATTTACGCTCATATAGCTTGTCTCCATCATTAAATGCAAGATTACATAACCTTTTCAGGATATAAAAGTGTAACCGTTTCAGCTGAGCCGTCTCCGGAGTGCTAGCTTAGCATGCTATTAGCTCGATTTTAGACAGTTTTAGTTATCAATTCCCTGATTTGACCCTTTTCTTATCTTCATTGTTGTCTCTTTCCTTGCTGCTTATTTTTGTGCAAAGCCCCAATCCCCTTTCTCTGTGTGAAGTCAACACTCCCAGCATTATCAAAAGAAAGCGCCACTACCTTTTGTTTGGTCGGTTTTTTATTTAAGACCTCTCCATGTCTCAGAAGACCGAGAGCATGAGAAAAACACCTTTTCAGTAAAACCCTGATTTACTTTTATGTTGCAGGACAGGGCTTTATTGCTTGAAGATTGCAGCGGGTCCCCCAAGGGCCTAATTACAGCTATCAAAGCAAAACTAATGGGTGAGGTATCAAAGTGAAAATGCTCCGTCAAGGACGTACGTATGATAGCGTTAAGGTCAGACTGTACTAGAGCGCAGCGTCTTGTAATATCTGAGGCGGTTCACAGGTCACGCCGTGGTCTGCCTGTCCCAGTGATGTTTATATTCTACCTATCCTTTTTTTAAAAAAAACATTGATAGTATTTTTCAGATTCCCACCTGCAGCTGTCTTAAATTGCGGCGCATTCTTGAGCAGGACAATTAGTAATCCATCGCCACAGTTTAAAGTCAGAGTGGTTGGTGCACTGGAGATGGAGAGAATAAGGCAAAGACAAAGATGTAAAGTATGAGGTAAAGGAAGGAGAAAAATATGAACAGCAGAGGTATTTATAAGTGATGTATAGATATTTTTTTATCCTTCCCAGCTGCTTCCTCACTACATGTGTCTGTCTGTGAGTGTGTGATCTCCGCTTGCTTGTTGTAAATCATTGGCGTACATGAGCGCAGGACTGTGAGAAGATTACAAGTCAGTTCTGCTTTAGCATGGCGAATCAGTGCGAAGCAGTCGCCCGCATGCATATTCATGTGCATGCAGGTGTCTGTGATGTGTAAGTAAAACACTGATGTGTGAGTTATAAGACACGGAAGGATCTGTGGCAGCAAGAAGGGAGGAACAAAATGAAAATAAAGGGGGGGAAAGAAGGATAGATGAAGGGATGGATGAAAAGAGAGCCCACTAGATGGCACTGTTGTGTGGTGGATTTCAGTCTTCCACACTGCTCTGTCTCTTCTTTTCCTCTCCTCCCTTTTCCAGGTCTGTGTTTCTATCTCATGTTGTCTCTTGCTCCCCAACCTCCATTTCCCTCTATCCATCTTTTTTTACACCCTCCCCTGCTCTCCTTTGCCTCTCTCCCTCTCTTTGTGTGCGCAGCATGTGTGATGGAGCCAGTTGTACAGCTGGGAATTGAACACACAGAACTGTAGTGTTCCCTGAATCGAAGGTAGGTGCTTGAGAAACCCAGAAAGCTTATCCAAGGACAGTGTCTGTTTGTTTAATTGACTTGCAATCGACAAACACGGGCGCACCTATTCACACCGAGAAATCCACGCGCACACACCAAACGCCTCGGAAAAACGCAAGAGCGCCACTCTGTTTTTCATCCACATTTAAGCTGCCCTATATGTGAGCACCAAATGCGATGAGTGCATGCATAATACTAATCAGAGAAGAGGTTTGACTTTCACCAAGATGAAGCAGGTCGAAATGGAAGCAGAAGCGCGGCCTCGTAGTCTGTGTTGGGTAAAAGTCACATGTAGGTGACTGATCGGTGCAGGGGGGGTGGGAAAAGAGACTTATGGATCACTGATGCCAAGAGTTTTCTTTAGCTGAGTGTATTAGCTTCAGGAAGACTGACAATAATCAATCCCCTGAACACTGATCTGATTTTGAAGACAGATCTCAATCAAGCAATAGAAAGTGGTTGCAACTGGAGTATTTGGACGTTCTGCAGAAATAATTAGACTTGGGTCATTTGATAGATACAGAGCCAAACAAGTACAAGTCCAAAAGACCAAATTAAAAGGCTTCTATAGTGGGAATACACGTATGTCACTGCTCAATATAGATATGTTTGTCAGCCTGGATGGTTGTGTGTTTCAGCCTTTCTCAACCTTTATTCAGTCATGACACCTTTCAAAAGTGAATAAAATCTCACGACACCCCAGAGTAAAATATAATCCAAAACCACACTGCATCGCTCCGACTGTAAATGCATACGTTTATTTTGTTTAAATAACCTGAACACGATAAGCTTTTCAGCAGGAAAGCTTCTTTTCCTTGTATTGCCTCTTTTTAGCCGTATCGCTAGCAACTACCTTTGCTAGCTTTGGTGCAGATTCAGAGCTGGTGGATGAAGGCTTGCATGAAGAAGTCGACTCCTCTGTGATGTTCCGTTCCTGTGGGGCTTTTCTTTTTAGAAAACGATCCATGATGCTGCTCAAAAGTTCTCTTTGCTATCAGTGAAATAAAATTAAAGTGGTTAAATGATATTATGATGTAAGCTAACTGGGCAGTCACGCTGACCTTACGCTGACCCCGTACTGACATTGTTAACATTGGGAAATGGGCATGTGAGACATATTTTTATTATTCATTTCATGTCCAATTATGTATCTTATTTATTTATTTATTCTTTCATTCATTCATAGGCAAAAAGTATGTTTTTTATGTGTGCATTCATATATTTATACAGTGGTACCGCTACTTACGAAATTAACTGGTTCTGGAAATAGTTTCGTAACCTGAAAATTTCTTAAGTAGAGACGCGTTTTCCATGTAAATGCCCTAATCTGTTCCAAGTCCCCCAAAATTCGAACATTATTATTTTTAAATAAATTATAAATAATACATGAAATGACATAAAAACCTGTAAGAAATACATGTTAGAACTAGAAAAGCACTCAGAGAACGTAGACCTACACTAAACGCAACAATTATCGAAAATTTGAAAGTGATCCAGGATTTCTTCCGGATCACACCCACCACAGGAAACTGCAATCTCTCCATTCCTCTTCACTCTGCACACCTCGGACTTCCAGCATCAGTCAGAGTCCTGTCATCTGCAGAAACACTCAGATGACTCTGCAGTTGTGGGATGTATCGGCAGTGGACAAGAGACTGAGTGCAGAGGATTTAAGGAGGACCAGGAATAAGTCAAAAAGCATTTCCATCATGGGAGAAGAAGTGGAGGTGGTGGAGGAGTATAAATACCTCAGTAATCACCTGGACAACAGACTGGACTGGAGATGCAACACTGACGCTGTTTATAAGAAGGGACAGAACAGACTTTACTTCTTAAGGAAGCTTAGGTCCTTCAGTGTTTGCAGCAAGATGTTGCATATCTTCTATAAGTCTGTTGTGGTACAGGGTTATAATAGCTTTGGATTTTCCATTAGTTTTTCCAAATTCAGTTAGTTTTAATTTGTTTTTAGAGCACTTTTGCTAGGTTTTTATTCATTTTTGTTTTGAAATACTTAGTTTTAGTTTAATTTTTATTAGTTTCAGTGTTTATTTTGTAAATTAGGGTTGTAATTTTAGTTGGAGTGAAGCACTGAACTTTTTGAAGGCGATCAGTCACATAGTCATGTATACATTCCGGTCTCAATAAACATATATATCAATGCGTCTTCCCGCTTGTGGTGTTCCTGCGTATTTACTGACCAGCAGCTATTTGGTCGCCGGTGGAAACAGTCCATTATAGTTGCTGTTTTCTCCCGTTCCTTCCAAACGCTGACTGGCCTGCAGCTGTAGCTTCTCTTTCCAGGGGGCTAGCTTAGGCTAGCTTATTTAGCTAGTCTTGGTTAGCCTTCTTTCCAGGGGGCTAGCTTAGGCTAGCTTATCCAGGTAGTCTTGGTTAGCCTTCTTTCCAGGGGGCTAGCTTAGGCTAGCTTATCCAGCTAGTCTTGGTTAGCCTTCTTGTGCGATCTTTTCAAATGGAACTTCAGATTTGTGGGGTTTTTTCCCCTTGAGAAGTATTCCACACATTGTATCACCTGCTTCTACAACAAGGCACTTATTTTTATCATTAACACAATCATAGTCAAATAAATCCCAAATAGCACTGTGCTGCTTTCTCCCAACTTTTGCCGCAGCCATCAATGCTGATCACTTTTTTTTTTCTTGCGGTTGTTGTTGTACGGCGGAGCGAAGTTAATAGATTTTAAACGCTTATGAGAAAAAAAAAATTACAAACATGAAAACGAAGGACGTTCTTGACATTATTACAGATACTTTTAGTTCATTCTATAAACACATAATACAGTTTCAGTTAGTTATCTTTTTTTTAACTCGTTTTTATTGTATTTCAGTTAACAAAAATGTTTTTTCAATTCTAGTTTTCCTTATTTCATTCGTTTTCGTTAACGATAATAACCTTGGTGTGGTAGAGTTCAATCTCATCTGCAGTCATCTGTTGGTGGAGCAGCAACATCAGAGCCAGTGACTTTAAGAAACTGAACGAACTGATAAAGAGGCCCGGGTCTGTTCTGGAGCTGATTCTGAAAAGGAGGGTACTTCATCAAATAAAGAACAGCCTAGACAACCCTGAACATCCTCTTCACAACACAGCGTTTCAGCAACAATTGTCTTCACTCTGAGGCTTTTTCAGATCTGCTGGAACACAGACGCTGCAGGAGATCCTGTAGCACACAGCTGCTGCGCTGCCAGTCATCTAGAAAAAAATACATAAAAGTTATAACTTGGTGCCTCCTGGAATATCATATTCAGCTATTGTTGAGATTAACTGAAGAACCTCTGGATGTTTTTTTCCACAATGTCAACGTACCAATCACACTCCTCTTTGCACTTAATACAAATATCAGGAATATTGGGAAGAAAAGTACATTTTTTTACATTTGTAAATAGCAGTTTATTTTGTAATTGCCTGAACCTGGTGTTGATAGTCAAGGTTTGGGCTAAAAGATGGTGCTTTCCCAGTCCCCAAAGATATGTTTTTTTAAATCTTTCTTTTTTCCTATGCAGACAGATAAGGTAGGGAGTTCTCTTTACTTAATACTTCATAAAACTTTGATAAACGACATTTTTCATGAAGACAATGGATAATGCAAGTCATCATATATTCATAAAGCTTTTTGTTTGTAGATACTTAAGTCAATAAAATCTGCCTAGGAAACACTTGTTTATTTCTCAAAAAAACAACCAAATGCCATCATTGTACAGGTTTCCCATTTGACCCAATCCTTTTTGAGTGGAGCACTTAAATCCCATGTCTGTTCTCTCTAGTCTAAAATATGTTTTACCCTAAATGGGGGAACAAGAAAGCTGGAGAGATTTGTTAAAAAGACAGATTTGATGTTTCTAAGAAAGGGATTTGGAATATTTTAAGTGTTTGTGCTTGTGCCTAATCCAGATATGAATGATGAGGTCATGCTATCAAATTGCTTTCTGTGTTTCTCTACGAT
The DNA here is from genome assembly GCA_018398805.1 of Hirundichthys speculiger. Classification (NCBI taxonomy): domain Eukaryota; kingdom Metazoa; phylum Chordata; class Actinopteri; order Beloniformes; family Exocoetidae; genus Hirundichthys; species Hirundichthys speculiger. Next base: position 629,753 of record JAGFBZ010001190.1, read on the forward strand.
GGGCTATCAGCTGTAGAGAAATAATTTGTGGTTGAATAGAGATGGGCCGCCTGATAGTAATGTTTCATATTAAGTAGTCTGAGTTCACCTGGTGATATGGAAGGTACCGCGGAGGAAAGACGAAATGCTGTTCTTTATGAAATTGTTTTCCTTAAGTACAAGAAAGAAAATGACTGGGAGAGAGAGTACAAAAGATTTTGCTCGGATGGACCTTTTAATTATGTTAACTGGTCCAGTCATTGAGATCAGTAAAGTTCTGATCCATGCATCGAACACCATCATTCTCGTAAAGAATCTGTGGACCACTGGCATAAACATCTGGTCTGATCAAGTTTCCTGATACTAAAATGAAACTAATTTCTAGGCCGATTTCTGGCTGTTTAGCTGGTTTCTGAAGTCGTTCGCATACTTTATCCAGATATCTTGTGTTTTACCCCCTGGTGACTCCATACCGACTGCATTGCCATCTACTGTGGTCCTGGCAAAAGATCCATAGTTATTAACTTTTTCATCTCACGCCATCATCAGGTCAACCTTCAGACCTTAGTTAAATATTGCATTTTAACATAATTTGGGCAAAACCAATTACATTACAAGCTACCTGTGCTGGTAGCTTACATATTAATATTGCATTAAAATAGTGAGTAAGTAGTAGACAAGTAGTATATACATAATAGTATATAAATAGCTACAGTGTGTGGACGGATAAACTTGATCTGTTACATCCATTACATCTTGGTTCTGTTGCATTTCATGGAAAAACCTTTCCCTCCCTCAAAAATAAGCTTCACCCCTAACTTGAGCCAACCATCCCCAGGAAACCCCTTTGGATATCATTCATTTACACCCACATTTATTTCTGGCCTTGGATCCTTTCTGGAACTCTATCATTTTGATCGAGGATAGGAGCCGTGTGGGTCCCCTCAACAGTAAAGCCGAGTAGTCCTTTGGTAAACTGTATGTCTAGACATCCAATTCAAATATGACCGAGTGAGTGATGGCTTTGCCCGTGGATGAGATTGAGTGCGGGGGAAGTCGAGGGGGGGGGGGGGGGGGGGGGCAGTTCTTTCTTCTGGATTCTGGACAGCTAAAAATTGGGGAATAAACTCTGTGACAGATTCAGATAGCTAAAAGAGATATTGTCAGCAGCTCACCCCAGGGAGGAATCCATATCTCAATTTGTGTTTCTTTTTTTTTTTTTTCTTTTCACCATTGATGATTGTTTTTTCCTCCTGAGAGTATAATCACTGTTGAATTGGCAGCACCTGGTTGTTCTGCTGTTTCTGCCCTTCCCCTCCTATCTTTAAGTCGCCTATAGTTCCACATAAAGTGAAAGGAAACCTATTTTCACGTCATTCAACAGTCAACAATCAAGTTGTTTGGATCCTGAATGCTTGAACATATTGACCAGCGACTATTTTCACCTCCCATTTGCGCGGCTTTGGAGTAAACCTGCAACAACATTGTTTACACGGTTTGACCAGTTATTTCAGCTAAGATAAAAGCCTGTTTGATTCATGAAATATATTCTGCAGGAGGTTTTTTTCCATCTATTTGAGGAAGCTAAACTTATAGAGATCTGATCTCTCTTAGTAAACCTCAACAGGAGTCTTTCTGCAATATTTTGCAAAAATAATTAAAATTGCCCATTGCTGAAATAGCAATTCCATCACTCAGCGATGTTCCCAACTTTAGCAAGTATAGCTGAGTGTCATCTGCATAGCAATCAACATTCATGCCAGGCTACCTAATATTATGACCAAATGGAAGTATATGTATCAACATCTTAGTGTGCATTGGCCACGGTTACATGATGTTTTTTAATTCGGAATTAATTATTCCGAATTAAATAATTCCGAATTAAACTATTTTCCTTCGAGTTTACATGGAAATAGTAATTCCGAATTGAGGTTTACATGGAAAACACATTTGATCAGCTTTATCCAATTCTGCTTAAGGTCTGGGGGTTGGGAAGGGTTCTGATTGGATAGGGGGGCGGACGTCTTTACGTATTTATGTCTACCGGAAGAAAACAAACTTACTCATTAGCAACAACATGGAGGACTACATTATTAGCATCCTTTTTGGATTTGTTTTGATTTTTATTTTTGAAGCAGCAGCACGACAACATCATGTCGATGTTGTTTTGTTTTTGAAAACAAGCCCAGCGTGGAATATAAGCGTCGTAGCGACAGACGGGCAAGGGAACGAGCATGCGCAAAAAGACCGGAATTAATTTAAAGCTGAATGAGTGTATACATGACCGTGGAATTATTCTATTCGGATTTAAAAATCAGAATCAACCAGTCACTTACTTTGGAATTAAGTTTAATTCGGAATGGACATTTTCATTCAGAATTAGGTGTTTACATGGTAATTTTTATTTGGATTTCATTTTAATTCTGAATGAAAGAGGAATTAAACTTACCATGTAAACGCACTTATTGAATGAGTTCATTGAATAGTGCTGCTTCTGTGCTGAAACTCCTCAGATTATTTATGTGCAAATGGTCACAAAGTTGATTTGCGTATGTTTTTTTCAGTTAAAAGGGGGGTCGTTTATTGGGCAGTAATTGACAAAGACTACTAGATTTAGATAAGGGGGCGGGGTCTATGCAACGACCCATACAGGAGCATCCAGGACCAACTATTCAAAATACCCAAGAAGCTGCCGAAACACACTTTGTTTCTCCAATTGGCTGTATGCATCTCCAATGGTGTCCAGTAGCATTTACGTCTGTTGGAAATGACCGGAAATCAAAGTCAAATCCAGAGGAATCAGCCTAATTCTTTGCATTAAAAAAAGAAAATAGAAAATAGCCAGGCTTGTTGTCTTTTTTTTTTCTTTAAGATCTCAACATTGAGGAACTCAGTTGCATTTTCAGCTCCAGCTTTGATGATTCACCATAGAGAAACCTAAAGGGAAAAGAGAGAAGTGGTGTTTTTCTTCTATAGTAGTCATTGGCTTTGTTATCCTTGGAAATTATTCAAATTCCCAAATAAGAATATAAAAAAAAAAAAAAACGTAAAAATATAGTGGAAATTAGATGTTATGATTGACAATGACACTTTCCAGCTAGTGTTTGCAGCTTGGTCAGAGACAGCTGGCTTCAAAGTAGCAGGAAACATTGCTGTGTCTTGCCAGTTGCCTAAAAGCACCTCAGAGTGTTGTTTTCTTTTATTATTTTGTCTGTGATATACTTTTATATATTTTTTAATCCAGAAACTTGATCCCAAAGTCCCCGTGGTGCTTTTCTGGCTGCGAAACAACTCATATTGACACATTGCCTTTGGAAAAAAAAACAAAAAAAAAAAACACTGCACAGTCTCAAAAGTATCTCTAACGTGACGCGTCGCCATCGGCACTGAAAATTATTTCAAGAATTCTGTGAGCAGTTGAGAGTTTGTCAAACGGATCTTGAAGACGCTGAACTTCTGAGCGAGCGAGCCTCACATTAATATTTGAGGTACATTTAAGTGAGAGAAAGTATGTTCAGTTCCAACATTTTGTCCTCATGAGGCCAGTTTTCAAATAAACTTCCTGCTATCCTCGGAAGCAAAGAGCGCCGTTTCTGTTTTGGCAAACGCCTGCTGGCGTCGAGCCCGGGCTGCTGTTGGCCTGTTTGAGAACAGAAGTCTGTAAAACCTGCCCTCCTCCTGAGGTCCACCTCCCTTGATTCTCTTCTTGTAAACATAGCTGAGATGAACAAAAAGTTATAATGGATCTTGCACTAATTATGAAGCAGGATGAGATACAATTTCAACGTGACATCGGATTTAATGCGGTACGAACAAAAGGTCAGTTTTATCTATAATCCTCAGAAGTAGCACTGGATGTTTAAATATAGTGTCATTAAACATTCCAGGCTTGTGCCTGTGCAATTGGAGAGGTGAAACTTCCTGGAATTGCAATTGACAAGCTGCGCAGCCAATCTACCATCATTTTGGGGCACTTTTACCCTGGCACATTCTTATTACTCGTTTATTTCTATGTATCGCCGGCATGAATCATCGCAGATATATTGGAAATGACTGCTTCCTGGACCCTTTTTGCAAAGCTGTCTCCTTGAATGTACCTCCTTCATTCACTGATGTGTCCCGCTTTCCCCACTCATGCTTCCTTCCCACCAGAACGGGCTTAATACTTCCCACTCCACAGAGTTGTAAGTAGCCCGCCTGGTCACCGAGGGTCAGCCTGGTTTGTTGATTTAATCCTTGTCTGATGTTGTCTCGGTTCGTGGTCGGACTCAAATGACTGCAGCGCCAGCTGACCGGACATCTCCGTTCAGCTGTCTGATAATGCCTCTCCTCTGAGCCCGCCACTCCGATCTGATCTGAAAGCTGATGAGACACAGGCACTGCAAAGGTAATTCTGTTTACTCAAGAATGCTTAAAGATCCAGCTCGGCTGACTCGGTTGAACTGAAGTGGAGAAAGGTTGACGGGAAAGACTGTAGTTGAAATGTGAAAGCCGTTTCTAATGTGTCTCATGCAGCTTTCTGAAATGTTAATGACCATGGCATGTTTTTCAAACCTACTGCACTACATTTGTAATTAAAAAGAGGCAATAATATTCACGTAGCTGATGATATGTCTATTTATATGCTACAGTGATCCCTTATTTTTCGCGGTTAATGGGGACCGAATATCAAAATCCACGAACTGGAGCCGGAGCCCCCCGAGCCTAAATAATGCGTTCAAAATATGTTTAAAAACCCCCAAAAAGTAGCAAGGCACTGCAGCAAAACAAGACAAAGGCTCAACTGTGGTCTTTCTGTTACCTTCATAGCCTCTGGTCTCTGAACCGTAGTAAATAAACCGCTGGTGTTGTGCTATTTTTGGCTCATAATTAGCGGCTAACACACTAACAATAACAAAACAATAAGTCCTGTTTTCTCTGCATGGAACGAGCACTTTATTCTGGCACTGCAGGAACTTGTAACATCACACAGGTTGTATTGTTCGGCTCCTGTCGGTTAACAGAGAATGTAAATCTATACACGCTGGGCTGCTGTTTATGCTAATTTTTTTATACCCATAAGGCTACCTTCTTAAAGGGGCCAGGCTGGCTCACAGCGTTTCTTCACTGTGAGAGAACGCGCACAACATCCTGTGACGTTTCTGTCACAAATTTTAAAATGTTTTTTTTAATTATATTATATATTTCTGAATATATTAATATGAATATATATATGAATTGGAAAGGGATCACTTTATATATGTGATATGATTTTCTAGCGCTACAATAATAGTAGATTATGTATCCTGTGCCAGAATGTAAAGGCAAGAGCAACTTGATCTTGCAATAAAGATAAATGTCAGCGTTGCATATCATGGTGAGTATATATAAATATATCCTCCCATTCATTTCCTACACCTACTTCACCCTGTTCATGGTTGGCTGGAGCCCATCCCAGCTGTCATAGGACCCCCTGAACAGGTCACAGGGGCAACACTGAGATAACTGCACCAAACAACCAAGAACGCTCACAGCTACAACCAATTTAAAATCACCAATGAGCCGAACATGTGTGTTTTTACTCTGTGGGAAGCAAGAGTATGTGGGGAAAACCCATGAAGACACAGTGAGACCACAGTAATCCCAACCGTGAAAAGCATAGATTAGATTCAAACCACGAACCTTCTTGTTGTGAAGCGACAGTGTTCATTATTCACAATAAGGTCTCTACATAAGTCTAAATCCAAGAATAACATACAAATGCTGTTCAGTGACTCTAAAAGGGAAAACAAAATAAAGAGGCAAAATTATTTTGTCTCTCTAGGCCCGTTTCCATTAGGTGGTTCCCGGGTAGTTTTAAGTGGGTCTAAATCACTGGCCATTCATCACCACCTGTGCAGAGCATGTAAACAGCATACAAAACCAAAGCGACCATCCCAGTTTCTTTTTTATTGATCTTGTCATTCCAGTTTGTTTTTAACTTATTTTCTCCGCATTTTTTGGCAGCTGGCAAACAAAATGGTGGAAAGTAGTGCACTGCTGCCATTAGGTGATATTACTAGGTCAGTAGATTCTACCAGGTCCATTACTGTAAATGGACACAGGATGACCCTGTTACAGTTCCAGCTTCCTAGGTTTTACCCTGTGAATAGTAATGTAGCTTGTTTTGCACCTTGAAACTGCACAATTGGTCCCAACACCAATAACCTATAAGATATACGCCAGAGAATGCTTTTTTTCTTTTTTCCACTTAGCAGTGGCAAGTGTTAATAAGCGTTTTCACCTTATGAGGGATAATGTTGGTGTTTGATGTATGCTTGCTGGCATGTTATACTGCTATGGTACATTACAGCATTTTGCTGGTATAGACTGTGATAACAGAAATGAATGTGTAATAAGAGTCCACAAACACATTTTTTAATAGCATTAAAATAAGATTAAGGTAACAAGTTATTAAAAGCTTTAATTTGAATACCTGGTGTGAAAAACAAAGTACACCCTCTTTTAGATGAAATGTTTTATGAAGCACTACAAACTGTTCTGTTCCAGCCAAGATTTAAAAACTTTGATCTGGAAATATGAGGCGACTTAACTTGTTTTAAATATAATTTTCTTATCAAGTCTATGGCATATGGTTAAATTGATCATGACGGTGTCTTTTTTTTTCCCAGGAAAACCTAAATTTAGTAACTTTCTGTTAAAACGAGCATCAATATTCAGAGTTACAGCATTAAACTTTCAACTGCAAAAAAAGCATCTGGTCTTTGCCAAGTATTAAAATCAGGTACATTAATGTCAGATGAACAACATTTATTTAAACACAAAAGCCAATGTAAAAAAGTAAGTACATCCTTATTTCATTCTTTAGGAATTAGTGAGTGAAATTAGCCACCTGGGGCTGTTGATCAAATGCATTTGATTGATTCATTATCAGCAGGTGTGGCCATCTGTATAAAAGCTGAAGTTTTGGCAGTTTGCTGGCCTGGAGCATTTGGAGCACATTAACATAATGCCAAGGAGGGAAGACGTCAGCAATAATCTAAGAAGTAACTGGTTGTTGCTTATCAATTTTGTTATGAGGGAAAGTCCCAAAAAGGTGGACCCTGGGACAGTAGAGTTCGTAGAGAAATTACATTATCCCCAAGGGCTACAATCTAGACTCTTTAGGCCCCAAACATGTAACATCAGCTGTAATGCACAGTGGTGGTAGGGGGGTGATAATTTTGGCTATTTTCCGCAGCAACAGGACCTGAGTACCTTGGAGTCATTAGTCGACTGTAAACTCCTCTCTTTACCACAATAATTATAGGATCATCTGGTCCAGTAAGGACCAGATGATCGTGTTTAAATGTGTAGAATTGAAGGTGTTGTCCTCCCCTTTTTTTAAAAAACACATTACTGCATGTGCTTTGACAGAATTATTCAACTTAATATTTGATTTTGGCGCCATGTGCTTAAATTACCAACTGTATGCAAGTGGAGCCCAATGGCACTGGCCATTGAGCAGTTCCACTAAAAAGGATTAAATGCCTGCCTCAGTAGCATCTCACTGGTAGCTGTTAAGGGAAAGCAACGCTTTAATCACTCATCCTCTCCATCCAGTTTTTGCCAGTTTGTGCAGGATCTAAACTGGCAACTGTTTGGTCGCAGATGCTCTCAGTTCTGTTGAAATGGGCACGATTACTCGAAGCTTTCTTTGGCCTGTTACTGGTAACTACATGAGCAAAAGCTAACCGTCCTCCTAAAGCATGTACATACTAGGCTATATGTGTGTGAAAGAGAGAGAATTAGTGAGTAAGTGAGTCAGAGGATCCCTTCATTTTGATAATGGAGGTTCTGGGAAGCCTTTAGTTGTTTCAGCTGGTAATGGAATGAGTACATATGTATAATTTAAAGCTCCGATACAGGCTCCCAATGGAGCCAAGGCACACACACACACACACACACTTTTACTCAAGATAACACACATATCTGCGAAAAGCTTAATCGCTGGCAGTGTTTCCTCATCTGTGTGAGTGAAAGTGGCATTAATACAGCACAGTAGTTTCAGCTTTCTTACGGTCCCACCAAATATCCCTCTAAACCTTTTATTTTGCCAGCTGGCATAGATGATTCAAGATTGCACAGTGACAAAGAGAAGTAAATGAAGAATCAGGCTTACTTCACAGGATAGCAGCATTGTTGTAAAAGGCCCCGATTGTAAACTTCTCGCTAGCCGCTACCCGCAAATTGTGGGTTTAGGAACCTCCGCTAGACGCTAATGCAATCTTCCTCTCCCTAAAGCCGCTACCCATTATGCCGACTCCCTTACTCACATTGTAGGTGTGGCAATGGGTGTGTTTTTTGCCCTTTCCGCAAACTAGGTATCTTGCGATCATGGGTTGCACCCGCTACCCGCGGGCAGTCAGACCACCCACGGGTAGAGGGTGGTCAGAGTTAATTCGAGAGGTAAAGCCGTTCGTACACAAATTGCGTAAAAATAGCAAATTTTATCAATAAATTTTTTCCCCAAAATATCAATGACGTTTCTTGGCTCCAAGCTGTAAAAATACAAGTTTGTGATTTGAAGATTTTTTTATTTTCTTTTTCTTTTATCTGCAATAAAATGTTACTTATCAGAACAACATGTTCTGCCACGCTTGGTCTCCTACACAATGTGTCTCCCCTGCATCAAGATCAGAGATACGAGACTTTGATGCTTTGGTACCTTACCCTCTGAAGACAAAAACTCTTGTTTGATGTGCATTTTTTGTTTCTCTTTTCTATTTGGGCTTATTGGAACCTAATAAGAATAAAAACTAAGCATCATCTTTTGACACAATGTAGTTTAAGAGAAAAATGATACATGAACACTCGCTCCGAATTTCCATAAAACACAATAAAGTTACCTTTCGGTAATGGAGTACAAAACTCTTTATCTCCACCCTGAACACAGCAGCATCACAGCTACAATATAGCACATTTGAAATGCTGCAGGAACAGTTGCAAGATGTAATTTGAATGTAATAAAATATGAAACATTCAAAGCACTTTGCATTGACTATGTTAAAAAAAAACTAGAAAAAACTAGGGATGCCTTTCTTTAGGAACATGTATACATACCTACCCGTGAAAGTTGTGTAAGAGTTGCCATTAGCTTGCAAGCACAAGAACACCCCACAGGTCACACAGGACACTCGGGTTTTCCCAGTGCAGCCTGCTTCTCCAGGTTCTCCAGGCTGATCATCCCATCCTTGGGGAGACCCCATGAGACTGGGGTACTGCTGAGACATGACACTGGGGTCTTGCTTTCACTGGACATTTTTTTTTTAAATCATCTTCTTCTTTTGACAGATCTGAAAGGTCTTCAGCGTCTTCTTGACTGTTGAGTTCTGTATTGAAGTGGCCAGGACCCTTTTAGCCCAGCATCACAAACTGCATGATGGTCTTCTTTGGCACGCCACATAATTTAAGGTCTTTGCGGCAGAGTAGCCAGCCAGCCATTGGCTAAAGCCAGATCTGTTAAATGCATTAGCATATGCGTTGTCCACTTCTTGGTAGGGGCATTCATGAGATAGTAACTAATCATTCAATCAACCAAGTCAACTCCACCCATCTTGAGATTGTACTCATGGACAATGCTTGGTTAGGAGACAGACACCTACTGTTTCAATTTCTTGTCCCAGCACTGGAAGGTGTCTTCAAGCTGTGTACAATGAACTATAGACATCGTCAGTACTGGTTTGTTGTCAGAACACTTCACTACACATAAGTTTCCATCTTTACTGGAAACTTGTGTTGAGGCAGAGGGTAACTTCTGCACTGCTGCAGCAACCCAGTTTTTTCTAACTTTACCAGTCATGTACAGCTCTTTCTTCATCATTCCTTCTGCACCTTGGATGCTTGTGAAAAACAGGTCATATTACACTTTTGTGCCACGGTGCAGTTTGACACAGGTGAGCCATAGCTAAGCTTCCCAAACACAGACCCTCTGGTTCTGTAATGACAAAAATAATTATTGAATGTATTATTTTACTTAATTATTAACTTAACATTATTCAATTATATTTTCTTAAACAGGATCTTTGACCTGCCTATGCAGTGCACCTGTACCTTGATACAAAGGTCCAGCCCACTGCCATTTGCTGTAGCACAAACAGGGTTTGGCTTCATTGGCAGATATTGTCTATATGGACAGGCTCCTGTGAAAGGGATCGTCTGCTTATCAATTGACACACATTCAGGTCAAGTCTGAGACATGCAGCCTTGCAGAATCTAATCGAGAAAAGGCCTCACCTTTCAGAATTCATCACTCTTCAGGTCTTCTGGCACATCATCATCAGTTACCGTCAATTTAAAGTTTCTGTCAAGTCTGAATCTGTCAGTGATGGCAGTGAATCAAGGCTTTGGACCAGTTTGGCCCCACTTCAAGTCAGTGACATAGCATTGGAGCAATCTGAAACAATTTTCATCTAATCTTTATCTATATACTGTTCAAAATAGGGTAGTGGGATCCAGTCATTGCTGTCTTGCTCAGTTTCGTCCTCATGCTTAAACCCTGCAAGGTTTGACGACAATGGAGAAGCCTTCCAGCACATTCCACGTCATGCACAACCAGAATCAGAATAAAAATAGCACTTATTTTAATAAGTATTTAAAGGTAAGTATAAATTACACACTACACCCAAGGGAGCAGATGGGATATTTAAACTGGGGAGAGAATGAGCTGTCATTAGAATTGTGAGTTTTCTAACTGAATTAATATTGGTAGACAAAGGCCTATTTAGATAACACTCGCCTTACATGATCAATTTCTTATTTGTCTGGTATGTTAATCACGCTCCAAAACTTAATGTCTTCTGCATGTTTTATTTAAACATTTGCTGATCTCAGCAGGATAAAGAATCTCATTACAGAAACTTTAACTGTAACTTCTAACAAAAAGGGAATGTCAAAAAATGTATAACAAATTAAAATTGAAATGATTCACACTTGCGCCTTCATATAAATTATTAGAAACATTACAATATGTATGAAAACAGAAGTATAAGCACTTGAACAACAGATTCATACAAATAAAATTAAAAATATTCTTTCTGATTAACAAAACTGATCAGAAAAATAAAATTCCTCTGCAGCCAAATAAATTTACCATCTATAAGCAGACTCAATACATCTCTCCTCCTTTCATTTATCTGAACATATTGCTGGGCCAGTTCTTTTCTGTCCAGTTTGTCAAGTCTGTCTTGGTCAATATGGCACATCGGGGAAAGTTAACAGACAACATGATACTTACATTGGTTGGTTTTTTGAAAAAACGCTGTAATTGTTGCAGGCCAGGAGGACAATATTAACATCTTAAATCTCATCATTTCAGTGAACAATTATTGCTTACTAAAATACCATTATAAAAATAACAACATTGAAAGATATACACCTACAGCCGAGAATGCTGTTATTTTACATTTAACCTACTTTAGGTAAGTCCAAAGGACTAGCGACTCAATTTTAAAAAACAAGTATTTTTCACACCTGGAAAAACAGGCAAAGGATATCTTTTGGTTCTTGAAATAAACACTGTGATTTTTCTCCTCCCTCTTCTTTGGCTTTATGTGGCAGAAAGATCACCAGCGCAACAGGCAAAGACACCAGCACCCCTTCTGACCCCGGGGTCAAAATGATGCATTACATTAACCATTGGAAATTGAAGCACCAAACTACATAACCTCAGAACTGAACGTTTCCTAGTTTAAAAACTGGGATGTAGTGGAACATGGAATTAAAAAAAAAAAAAACCCAAAACAAATCAACACCCCCCCCCCCCCCCCCCCCCCCCCCCCCCCCCCCCCCCCCCCCAAAAAAAAAAAAAAAAAAAACAACAGTTAATGAAATGAAACGAAAACCCCTGGTAGATGCTCGATTCCAATGCTTTTCCGACTTTAAGTTTGAAATTTACGAGTACAACTGAACGCACCATTGGTCGTAGCAGAAACACCGACGCTATCAAGTGGATCAGCTGTGGATGTCTGCGCTCTCCGAGAGCTTTTCTAGTTCTACATGTTTGGTGCCTTACCTAGGGATCAATATAAATCTGTGTGCCAGATCAGTGCCATCTGCGCCCTTGACTACACCATGCAAGCAATTCACTGAAGTATATTAGTTCATAACAGTTGAATCCGAGTAGACTTTTATATGAAATTTGAAGATTTTCCTTAAAGGCATGCCAAAATAATAACAAGGACCTCTTATTGAACTGTCCCTGAGGGCTTGGTCCTAGTGTTGGATCTTCCAGGCCATCATGTCAGGCATCAGCTTTAATATGCTGAGTTTGATGGCAACATTTGTCAATATCTGGCAGTGTCTTTGACATCCTTTGACAGTGTCCTGTACCTGAATGCATCAACAAGTGTTGTAAAATAACATTTTGCTACAAACACTGAATGGTGCCATGTCTATATGTTTACTTCTCAATCCTTCACCTAGCCCTCAAGCTCAAACTGCTTAAAATACAGAAATACCCACTGGGTCTTGGCTAACCATTATTATCACCATGGGTCCATTTACATCCCCCGCCGCGCTCGGTGAGCTGTGGAATGGGGTCGTTATCACCACTACTGTCATCCTCACTGTGCTTTTGCTCCCGTGGTGGAGGCTGATAATCAGCATCCAGGATGGTATCATCATTGTCAGGTACATTTTCCAAATCTGACTTCTCTGCATCAATTAGCTCGAGTACCTCCAGTGCTCTTTACACAGAAGAACACTCTGGAAAGAAAATCAGGAAAAAAAAAAATCAAATACAAATCCATGTAATTTATATATGTATGTATTTATTTCACCAGTACAATGTACAGCTTTTGCTACCATACTAATATTTTTAAACAAAGCTAAGTCCTTCTATGTACATACGGTTGACATCATATTTAGCAGCATAATACATCGTTACTTTTACTAATTTTTGTCAAATTTGCATTTTCCTGTAGTGTGTAGTACTTGCTCGACACCACTAGATGGTAGCGTAAGTTTCGCACATACGTGCTTTGAGGCCCCAGTTTAGCAGAATTAACTACTGTGGTAATAAAACCCAAAATGTGATGGCCACATATGTGGATGCCAGGTCTTAAGAGAATACAGACATTTCCATGTGGTACAGGGAGTCATGGGTTGCAGGGTTATGACAAAAAGGCCTAAACAAAATTTGTAATTGCGTCTACATAAAATGAGGCAAATGGTCTCATTTTGTTGCTTTGGCTTTGATACTGTTCTAAGAAAACTTGGTAATGCCCCATTGAACGTCTTTAGGATTCTTCATAAATGACCATTTGGGATTTTCTGGAAAATGAGCAACTGTTTGCCCTTTAAATATACACTCTTTGTAGCCGTGCAATCTAAGTGATCTGTTTCCGGGTAGATGGACAAAGAACAAAAGTATGTGAAGCAAAAAGATGCTGTAGAAATCTTTGGCCCAGTTGTACTGTCCCTACTTTAACTAAGGTTTAGATTTTAACCCACAAGTTAAACAACCATGTGATGCAGGGACATCATGCAATCTCTTCATGACCCAAGTACCATAAAAATGCCTCTGTATTTATCTGCAGTTGTAACATTTTGCATTTGGGTTTTTTTGCAGAAACAACCACTTCTGGTAAAGAAAGCAACAAGCCAAAAAAACCAACACAGATCTTTCATTTTATGTTATTTTCTACCTTCAAACAGAGTTTATATCACATAGATCCAGAGGAAAAGAAGCCACACATCTATCTCTTTATAGCTGGGCTGACATGAGTGGATAAAGTGTCCAGCTGCTCTCTGCACAGAGAAGATGGAAGGCACTGATTTGGTGTGAGAGGGAAGACAAAATAGAGGAATGTCAAAGTGCTGAACCTCACAAGAAATTCCAGGCTATGTTCCCTTTATTTTGACAAGTAAAAAGATTGTCACTGACGACAACTGGAGTGGTGATTCTGTCTACTTTGCCTTGAATAACTGGAGAAAGACACTAGTATGATGAAGACTGGAAAGGCACAGATTTACTAAGTCCTGAATGAGTGTGTGATTGAATGTGTGTGTTGCCACCGTACATGTCATAAACCAGGGAACATGGGTAGCCTCTATTGTTGGGCCCTAAAATAAATATCAGATCAAGCCCTAGATGTCTCTTTGTACATGTGTACATTTAAATTTTAACAAAAATTTTAATTTCCTGATGGAACTCACAAACCCATTTGTCTTCATTCAGGTCACACAGTCCGTGACATATAAATCCGTGATATACAAATAAAAATGAATTTCATGTCGGCTGTACTGACTCTAAAGGTATAATCTTGGCCTAGTTTTGTGACCTAGAATATAGCTTCCAATTCATAGGTTTGAGTTTGGCAGCTGAAAAAAAAAGGCTGTAAAAAGCTATGATACAATAGGGCCAACCTGACTACTGGTGGAATATCACATATAAGGGGGTAGACTCACATTCATCCGGAGCTTTACAGACATCTAACTGGCTTCCTTCCAGTTATTCCAGTAGATGTAGGCAGGAGCACCATTCATCTTACTGTGTTGATCTGTTCCTTGCCGAATTAATGGGAACATAGCCTGGAATTTCAATTTGTTAATGTTCTTCCCTGTTTCGTCCTTACTAGTGAATGTTACGAGATGTTCCAAGGCTTCGAGGCATGTGTCTAAGTAATGGAGGGGGCGTATCGAGGCTTTGCTTCATTTAGGGGAGGGGCCAAAAATTATGATGTCCAAAGCCCCGCTGCCCGTCTGTAACCACGTGACTGTGATATAAACGCTTCAGGCTCCATATATGATGTGGGATTTTGGTAGAGAACTGTGGTCAGTTCAGCATCTGGATAGGAATTTGATAAAGTGGATGAATAAAGTTTGGGTAGTGTTTATATGGTTTGGAGAGAGTTTGGAGATAGTTTGGAGAGTTTAGAGAGAGAGAGAAAGTTTGAAGATTTCGGAGAGTGAGGAGAGAAGGATAGGTAAGAGGATGGAGACAGTTAGAAAGAGGAGAATGTCCCCTGTGTAGGAATATTTTGATTGATGACTCCTAATAACCCTCTGGAATACTGGAGTAAGCAAAAATTTCTATTTATATAATCTTGCTTTTGCATTTTTGTGCACACCAGTATCTTCTGGACTATGTGAAAGGGTGTTTTTAAAGGCCAGAAAGGTTCTGTCAAAAAAAAAAAGAAGGAATCACTTAAAAACAAACCTGTTGAGAGACTGTTATTTCTTAATGAAAATGACTGAAGTCTCCCTTGTCCTGTACATCATTGTCCAAATTACACAAGCATATTTAGTTCCCCTTTTCCTAGCTTTGACCATCACTTTCACTGTCCTCTGCCAGCTCAGACCTATGACATTCTCCTAAAGTGACCAAAAACCATTATTATACAACCTGCCATGTCATATAATAGTTCCATACTGGGAAACTTTACACACACACACACAATACATACATACATTCTTTGTAATTCATAGTCATTCCTAAGGGCCATGAAAGACAAATATTAAATGCGCCACAACCAGCTGTGTTTGAGATACAGCTGGCTGTGATTATACACATGGGCCAGTAGGTGGTGTCGTGTGCACAAGAAGCTTCCAGTAATGAACCCTTTCTCGAACTGATTGGCTCAAGTGGTTCGATGCTTCATGAGACTTCATCTCATTATCATTAGTCCTTACCCTCATGCTAAATCTGTGCTTTCCAAGACAGTGAGAGTTCCGATAGTCGCTTCCAGAACATAAGTTTACATGACATTAAAAAGCCCCAGATGTAGCAGTAATGACCAGTATTGACCAGTGCTGCCACCCAGTGGATACCATTTTTGGAGTACTTGAGTTTCCCCTATTTACATGCCTAAGAAAAAGTCGTTAAATGTCAGTTAATAACCTCACTCAGATGAGCAGATAGTTGCTGAATAGGCTTACGCTTAATTACATTTCATTTGGAATGGTGGCAATTTAAAACAGTGGAAAAAGAGACTAAATTTCATCAACTAGACAACAGATATGAAACAATTACAATGATATTTCAACTTGTAATAGGTAGTTTTCTGTTAATGTAAAGTCTTGTTAATGAAGTTGGAGTCCAACATTTAAAATTCTAAGCATTAATCTAAAGAGAAAAGAAAAAAGTGTTTATACTACATATTACTGGTTATGTAAATATGGTGCAGTAAAAACATCCTCATCAGAGTAAGAAGTCATTTTCTGTACATGTGTTGCGATTCAAGCTTTGTTTTGCATTCAGGCCACAAAGCCGTTTGAGCTTTGATTTTCAGTAAGAACAGGACCAAACATGCTTTCCTCAATGAAAGAAAGCAGGCCTTTGACAGTAAAAGTGAAGCAAATAAACAGCATGAAATTGCTACTAATTTGAAGATGAAATGTGAATAGGCAAGCCGTGTTGTAACGTGATTGCTTACTCACGTCAAGCATGACGCAAATTTGCAAGGAAAGCATCATGAGCCTGGAATAAATACATAAATTAGAGTAAAAACATCAAATGGCAATAACACCAACAACAGATACAGTGTTTCTTTGGTTTATTCATTGTATTGGACTGTAAGGTCACCATGCTCAGATTATTAATGCAGATGAACTGCACACAAAAAAAGTGTAAAGCGCTTTGATGTGAATACAATAAGATGTAATTGTTGATCTAAAAAGTAGGTTTCCCACACTTTCCAAATTAAGATGTCCGACATCAGAGGAACGTAATAGCTGAAAATCATCAGGAACTCAGAAATTCTGAGTACAAATAGACTACATTCGTGAATTGGACCTTTAAATATGTCCCTGAATTAAGGCTAAACCAGGTCTAAATTAAGTTTCATCAAAGACATGTTTTTTTTTTATTTTTTTATGACAAACTCACATTAAAAGCAAGTACAAAGCTCAGCTCATTGCTTCGTATTACTGTTTGGATGCATTGGGTTTGTCACATAGGTCACGATGTACAAATGTATGTGGTTTACCAACAGTGTAAGTGCATTATAATCATTAAAATTTGAAATGGAGTCCTTAAATCATTCAGCACCATCCAGATGAAATGGGCTCAACCAAAAATAAAAAAGAATGAACCGTCTCTTCTGGAAACTACAAACGATTATTTCACACTAGACCCAAGCACGCGGATGTTTTCATCATCCGAACATCAAAGAAGATGTATGTCAGTTCAAAATAGGTCGTCGGCATCGTTTGTGCGCGAAAAGCTCTCCATATTGTTGCTCCATTTTGCCCTTTAATTGGTATTTGCCAGACAACATTTCAAAACACATTTGACTGTCATATCATTAACATCCACTCCGTTTGCCTCTGTTTGTGTATGCAATTTGCATTTGATTTCTACCACCGGGCTATAATTTACGCGGGCCACGTCAGTGTGTGTTTCTGTGTGGCGATACACCAAGCGATGAGTCAGGACGTCATAATGACTGCGCGGCATTGTGAGGAATGCAAACAACCCCCTTTACCCCCACCCGGCTGTCAAAACAGCTCGATTGTGCGCACCGTCTCCGAGGTGGAAAGCCTCCTTCTTGACAGACAATTCCAAAAAAAGAGTGGACTACAAAAGGGGCCGCGGCCAAAAGCTGCTTCCCCCTTCATTCGCTTCTCTTTCCTCCCACTCAGGTTGTTTTACAATGGAGTGTGGAAAATGCAGTCATTACCGTCGCTTTAGATGGAGGAAGACAATTTGGACGAGGTGAAAGAGGAGGCACCGTCTCTGGCATGTTTATGGAGAGCTGGTGCCACACGAGGAGGGGGATGAATGCGGAGTGAAGGGATAAAGAGAGAGCAAGTGGAGGGGAAAAGATAGATGGAAGGCTGCACAAGCAAGGGAGTGATGGATGAAGTGAGGGATGACTGAGTGAGAGACACAAGGAGGAGGGGAAGAGTCTCTCTACGATGTCATCCCCTTCTGGCCGGCACCGCCGGTGCTCACGGACCCCCGTCGCATCCCACCCCTGCGAGGCCTACAGCACTCATCCAAACAGATATCCACTCCCCCCCTCTTTCTATTAATCTCTCCTTTCTCTCCTCCGTGTTGGAACAGCGAGACCCCTGAGACTGATTACACCGGTCCGGCCGTGCATACACGCCAACATCAGAGTGTGTGCGTCTCCAGTGGTCCACCCCCCCCCTTCCTCGCTCATGGCAGACACTTGCTGTAATAAAGTAAATGAGGTTGGGAAATGGCAAGACTCAAGGTGATATTTCAGCAAGCCACTCCCAAGAAACAACTGTGTGAGGGAGTGTCGGGATGAGATGTGTGCAGCGATGTATTTACAAAAAGCCTAGAGCTCATTACTTAAGAATATGCCATATAAATTTCAAAAATATAGAAAGGGAGCGAAAAAAAAAAAAAAAAAAAAAAAATCAATCGATGATGAAAAGCAGCATCTGTGTTCACAACGGTTCCTGAAGACGGATGCTGCCAAAATGTGCAAGAGGCACATAGAAATTGAGGAGATATTTCTGCAGTCAGCAGTGGAGAGCGAAGATCAGGCCGGGGTGAGAGGATTCATGACTTACCTGCACTCCAACCAAACAACCTGGAGTTGAGTTATCTATGCCACACACATGGTATGTCTTCACACAGGCCAGTAAGATCCATGGTAAGTGTTCAGCGGTTGTTGTGGAGAAAAAAAAAAAAAATTTACCACAGGATCCTGTGGTAAATATATATATTTATATATATTATATATAAGGATTTTTTTTTTTATTCCCCAGCTGAATGGCTGTGTGGATCCAAGGTGAACATTGCTGGAACAGCAGGGATGAATTTTCCATCATCAGTTGTCACTGAAGTCTAAATATTTCAAAATGTACATTTGCACAGCTAATGGGACACTCCCCTCATTTGACCCAATGAAATTCAAGGAGGGATACTTTCGCCAATGAATAATTTCTAATGTTTGGAGGAAGCTTTCCAACCTCTGATGCAATTAAAAAAGTAAGTACATTTTTCATATATGGTCTAAAACTGGTCAAAATTCAACTTCATGTTTGAGAACCACATAAAAAAAAAACAAAAAAAAAACTTTTAAATATTTCATAAAAGTACCGCACAGAGTTTGTGATGCAACTGCTAACTGAGAATGTCGATATGCTTCAGTTATGATTTAAACCTTGCTACACATCGCTAGTTCTCAAAATATTAACTACTATAATGCTTTAAAACAGTGGTTTGCAAACTTTTGATGCTGCGTACCACCTGAGAAACTGTTCAGCTCTCCGAGTACCACCATGATGACCAATTTTTAAATATAGCTATATATGCCTTCTTAATTAGCTTTAAACACACAGGAGAGATGTTTATTCCTTATTGTGGTTATTTATTGTTTCCTGAATTTCATTTGAAACGTATTTATAATGCATTGTCATGCATTGACAAGTCTTGACGTTCCCCTGTGTACCACCAGAGAGCGCTCGCATACCACCAGTGGTACGGGTACCACAGTTTGCGCACCACTGCTTTAAAACATTAAAACATATTATATGAGCACTTTATTGATGCAGTATCTGATTGTGATCTAATGGGCCCACAACATCCCCACCTTGTAATAACCAGCGTCATTCAGTGCAGTAAATCGAAAGGAAACATTTCAAATTTAAATTAGATCCAATACATTACGATTCAATTCAGTAAAACTGCATTCATATAGTTCAGTTCATAAAAGCAGCATAGCTGTGGGAGCAGGCAGGTCATATTGTCTTTAATTCAGTGTTTTTAATGAGAGAGGTTGTTTGTGGATATTTACCTCCGCCAAGGAGATTAATGTTTTTGCCAGCGTTTATCTGTTTGTTTGTTTGTTTGTCTATGTTCAAGATAACTCAAAAAGTTATGGATAGATTTTGATGAAATTTTCAGGAGTTGTCAGAAATGTGAAAAGAAGAACTGATTTCATTTTGGGTGTGATCTGAAAGAAATTCTGGATTCTGGATCACTTTCAAATTTTCGATAACATTGCGGTCAATGGGGCCAAAATTGTTGTTTCTCAATATCTCCGTTAATTATTGCCCAAAACTCATGAAATTTGACTCAGGGATTGACAATGAGAACTTCTATCAAATTTCAAAGGCTGATCCGGATCTGATCCAGAAGGCGGATTTTATCGCAATCTGTAAATCGTTATATTGTTGGAATTGTTGCGCTTGGTGGAGGTCTGCGCTCTCCGAGTGCTTTTATAGTTTGCAAATGTGTTGTAAAGGTCTGTGCTCGGACTCGTTCCTTCTCTGTTGCTCTACAGCGCCACGCTTGGTCACAGGCTGCCACGCATACAACAACAGATATTTTGAGACCGATTGTGTCGTCACATCCTGATGTATCAGCTGGTGACCTGTTTTTATTGATTTATTTTGTTACTATTTTTCTTCTGTTGTTAATAACCTAGGATGGTCATTAATAATCCTTTAATAACTAACCGAACACTTTATATAGTCGATTCTTCTGACTACGTCACAGTAAATAGAGACATGCTGGCTGAAAGAACAGAGGTTGATGTCAGCCTTGTTATAAATTGAGCCTCCTGGGTTTTTCCCCTGGACCCTCGCTAATGGAAACACAGCTAAGGAGGGCATCTGCCTTGAGTGTGAGAGGACAAGAAACACAAAGACATCGGGTCATGGATACCTTCGACAGGAAAAAGGAGGGAAACACTGAGAGGAACAATGGTCCTAACTATAAGCTTTTATCAGAAATGGAAGATTTAAGCCTGATATTTCAGGTAGAAAGGGTGTCTGTGTCCCAAACCCAAACTGGAATCTGATTATTCTGCCTCCCATTATACTTTTAGAAACTCTATGAACCACAAGTAAACCTGCAGTCTGAGAGCAAAGAGCTCTGTCGGGATAATACAGAACTATAAGGCCTCGAGGTCTCACTGGAGTTTGGCTTTGAATTGTTTTATATGTAAGGGAAAAGATTTGAAATGCCACTCTGGGAGAGCCGATGAAGAGAAGCTAAAATTGGAGTAATTTGAGCTCTTTTGTGAATTCTCACCAGAACACTGACAGCAAAATTTCATTTTAGCTGAAGGTCTTTCAGAAGAAATTGTAGTCACCAATTTTGAGGTAACAACTAAGTGGACAAGTTTTTCATGCATGACTGAGAAAAAACAACTCTGCCTCTGTCCTGGTCAGTGAAAATGTCAAGGTTCCTCTCAGTAAAGAGAGGACACCAAGATAAATATGTGCAAAGTATTCCTAAAGTCCTCAGGTCCAAAAACAACACCTTATCTGAAAGAGGTGCAGCAAATTTACCCAACTAGGCTTTAATCATCATCTTGTTAATTCCAGATGGTGCAGTTTAGCTGTTTTGAATTGCGCTGCAAGGAATTCAATGCAAAGACCTTTTAGTTGATCAAAGTATTTTAACTATACTTTTTCAAAGCCAAATGACAGATTTGCATTCAGTACGTGGAACACCGCTGTGCCTGCCAGACCAGTAAAAACAGCGGCTATGATAATAGCGTAGGGTGTCACATCAATGACACCCTATGCTAGAGAGGTGTAACCTATACCGAAGCTTAGATACAAGGACATTAATTATTAATTACAGTATGTATAGCTGAAATAATGTGCATAATATATTTAACGTAGCTAAAGAGACAATTATATCCTACTCTCCCAGCTTCCAAACATGCAGTGAAAGGTTTCTATGCCAACTACATATTATTAAAGACTGATAAAATAATGATTTCATGTAATATGACAAATTATCAAACAGCCATTGCTCTTGTCTCTGCCCTTGCACCATTCTGCTAATCTGATGATTGCCTGATTTTGACACACAAGCATAAATCAAAAACAGCATAATTTCCTGAATGAAAGGTGAAATAAGCCCAACGATGGTGCGTTCACTGCTTATTCGCCAGAAGGCAAGACGTGAAGGAATCTGACCCTTTTCTTTATTTATATAAAAGGTATACCAAGCAATTTAAACAATGCTTAGTTTGCTATTTGTTAAAAATGAGACAATTCAGGTGATGAGACATTAATGATCCCTGCAGGGAACTTGGACAGCAGTTGCAGTTTCAAGCCTCTCTCTGCTTGTCTTTTTAAATTATGTTGTCATGTCAGTTCTTTACCCGCACCAGAACGGGTTCACCAAGCGTCTCTGTGTGTGTTTCTTTGGATTATGCAATCATTTGTGATTTTTGGACCCCTGGCTGCGTTGGCTGACAAGCTCTCACAAAGAGCAGCGCTCTGAATTCTTTTCTTCCACGGGGCAGTTTGGTTGCGAGCCGACTTTAGCCAAGCATGAGTCTCATGTCTCTTTCTGTTCCAGTGACTCTGGCTCATGCTCATTTGCCTAGGGAGATACACATTTTAATACAAACATGCCTATTTGAACCAGAAAAGAACTATAAAAGAGCAAAATAGTATAAAGTAAGTATTCAACTCTGCATTTCAGAAATAATCTCTCTCTGGAAATCTGTATCCGTGGAAAAAGAGTCGTGTACTGATCTGATACCCCTGTTCCCAGAGAGGCTAAGGTTCTGCAAAAAGTGTACAATGATACAATGATTTGCTCAATCATTCTGACCTCCTATTTTACCTCTGTACATAGCCGTTTCAATGTATTTTCATAAAAAGCCTTGCTTCTTTCAGCAAGACATTACCAAACCACATTATGCACATATTTCCATTTGTTACTCCATTCATTCCTAGCTAGCACAGTGTGAAAAACAAGCCAACTTTTAAAAAGCAAACCTCTTTTAGTATTTTGACTATGTAGTGAAATTGTGCGGGCGTCAAGTGTTGGCTATCAGAAGCTAGGAAGGGGTTCAGCACTACGAGCAATAACCCTCGATGCAACCCGCCCATAAAGAACTTTACTTTTTTTATACAGATTGATGGCGGGAAAGTGGAAACATCATCACTGTTTGATAAAAAGATCATTTTTTTAAATCTTGATGCTACAAAGCGTTTCACAACATGAAAACTGCATGCTAACACATTGTGCTCGTGTCACAATAGGCTAGTCAGTTGTGAACTGGAAAGTTCTTCTGGACGTTTGAACACCGTCTGGATAGTGTTTCCATACTTTGTGCTACTTTTTGTCAAAATTTGTATGGACTTGTACAGTATGTGGTTTCAATAATGGCCATATTCAGGGCTTCAGAATGACAGTTTCGGAGCTAATGGGTTGCGATGTGCATTTTTTATGCATATTTTTTCAGCCGGTGACCACGATACGTGACAAATGGTTTGCATTCCAGGATTCTCATTCACAATCACACAAATGCAATGCATGTCAGAGTCAGAGCCACAGTCTCTGTCACTTCTCTCCTGGTTATATTCCTGAAGTCTGGTCATATAAAATGGACCAATTGCACATGGCAGTAATCAATTTCTCCTCTATTTTATCCATTATAGGCCTGCTCTCATGTATGATTCGATTGTCTACCACATATGCTTCTGAGACGCAACACACGGAGGTAAAAAATCGATTAAACACAATCACTTGCATTGATGCCAACGCACAGTAAGCAACTAAAAAAATCATTTGACCCTGATTCTGGCTGTTAGAACTGAGCAAGTGAAAACAATTCCACACATTGTTCTTACAAGTGTATACATTACAGACAAGTAGTGCCACAAAATGTCTATATTTGAGAATTAGAGCCTGGTAATGAACAAAACTTCCTTTATTTATGCAGATTGATATGAAGTGGACATATAGCCTCGTCTGTCCACTCCACAAGGAATGCATTTTTTTTGAACAAGTCAACATAATGCAAGTTTGGTCAATAATATTCATTGGACATTTGATTACTGTTTATTGCCTTGTATAGCTTAGCCATCTATGATATATTTAAAACAATCAAGTATAACCTTTCAGTTTTCTTCTTTGAGAGATTTTTTTTTTAATTAATTGATTAACTTGTTTATTGTTCACAAAGGTGGAAAAAAAAGTTATTTGAATTTAAGTGAACTGAATTCAGGAGGCAAAATACTGTATTTTAAATGGATAATGTCACATGCAGTGCTAAATACATGCTCGAAAGGCACACTGGTACCTGGAATGCATTTCAGAGGACAAACCGTCTCTACTTCAAATCCTTATCAGCTGTTAAATGACTCATTCCTTTGAGTTATTGACAATTTTTCACTAAAATAAAAATAATACCTTGTTCAGTGCCTTGAGCCTGTGATGATGCTGGTTCATCACCAGATGTTCGATCAGCTGGTGGGAAAGGAGGTGTGCTCTTCTCGAGCCCCGATGATTGAAACATCATCACACACAATATCCCAGGTAATGCATTAGTATTTTAAGACTGAAGGAATCAATGAATATATTTGTCGTGAACTGTGTGCGCATTTCTGAAAATATAACTACAAACAGACGAAATAAACGTGTTCGTACTTCCTGGTCTCACATCTCTCTCCTCACAACTTAGATGCAAGCTTCAAGAAGCTGCCATTTCTAAGGCAGATCCTGTATGTTGGACATATTGTTGTCCAAGCTCCTTAGCCGTAGTCCCCGTCATCTCTCTTATTAAAGGAGTCTTCCTCTGAGACTCTGAAAAGCTCCAACAATTTAGCTTTCATTGGAGCAAAAGCAGATAGGTAGCTTGATTGATCTTCATAACAATGGTGCTGGCAGTTTTTGCAGGTTCATGCAGCTTCAACAAGTCTTCAGCTGTATTATTGTCACTTTCTTTGAGCGTGTGCACATCATCATTTGTGCCTTTAGAGTTTTTCGTCCAGGACTGATGTGCACACTGAACCTTGTTGCTCCAGAAAACGGTCCGGCCCATGCCGACGTCTTGTATTACTTTGTGTTCTGGAACACCGAGAAGCTTCTGCTTCTCTTTTAAATCTCTGCAGGCTGCATGGGAAAATGAGACGATGCACCGTATCTTGCCCAGAAGACATGCAGTATCAGTACATTTCAGGCCTTTTTGTGCGGCCAACTTTACGTTATGCCCAAAGCATTAGATGTGCGGTGACAGACAGACTTGCTTCTCCTCCAGCTATGGACTCCTGGCAGTGTCTGTTGAAAGAGCAGGTTTTTTGTTGGCTATGTTCCACTCCTGGCATGCTTCCTTGAAAAGCGCCCCAAGATTTGCTCTTGGGTGTGAGCCATTCAAACCACGAGCCTGGAGAATGTAATTCTTCATTTCCCAGGCATCGGCTATGATGGCTAACAGATACATATGCTTCCATTGTGCACGATGTCCACCATTCTTAACTTTGCAGTACAAGCGTGGTCTGCAAGTCTCACTGAAGGACTGCCTGTTTTTTATGTTCTTTATATCTTGGGTCCAAAGTTTGTTGGAGCTTACAGAAACCATCATTCTCAACAACACTGTATGGGCTTAATGACGTATGAAACAGGAGTAGTAATGTTTATTTTATTATTATGTTTATTCTTTGAGTTGTAGTTCAATTTTTGTGTAAAGAAAGTTGATCATGACTTGGTGATGATGCATCTACGTTATCATTTACTTCCACTAGCGTGGGGGCCGATGCCACCTTCCTTCTTCAGGTGGTCCAGCGATGTTTTTGGCGTTACCTGGTATTCATACACATAAACAGCATTGTTTATGCACAACTTGCGACTTGTCAGTTGGCCCGTATTTCATCTGAAACCCAAAATGTTTCCAGACTGCTGATTTATTCCCCGCAGGAGAGATAATCTCTTTGCTTTCCTGCCTGCTTTCCGTGGCGCAGCTTCTTTTGTTTGGAGGTGTGTGCACTCAGGCGAAACAGAGGTGCCGCGGGGAATTTCAAAGTAAAGGCCTGTTATACAAATTATCACCCATATGTTTTAATTGTGGATTGATGCAGGTGGATTGTTCATTATTACACTAATTGATTAAAACAATTAAAATTTATAATCGCGATTAATCGCATTATTTCTCTGATTAATCACGATTAATCGCATTGTAAATGCAAAATCAAATAATCAATTCAAAAGTAGTGTAAAATGCACTTTTATTTAAATGTCCTGCTGCCATATGAACTAAAGTGCCATAACATTTGTTGTTCAAACACTTTTAAAATCAGCACTTGTCAGTAACACATATTTAGTGTAAATCTCATCTTAAAAAATGTAAAATATAATAAAGCTTATTGCCACTCCCAGGGCATTAATGTCATCCTGTTTTTATAAAACATAAAAAAAAGTCTACAAACAAAATCCAACAAAATGATTGTGGCTCAGCGCAATCAGAACATTAAAACAGGTAATTTCTGAGGTAACAGCAGAAACTTTTAACGGGGAGTTCAACTTGGCAGTTGTTACAAATAACCTTGTTTCTATTGAATCCTCTGTCTGGGAGAACTTTAAAATGAAAATGTCCATGTTAAAGTTCAGTAACTTTACCAGTCCGTGTATCATTCATTCTTTCCATTATCAATTGTCAATCAAAAAAAAAAAAAAAGTGACATTTTTTGTTTTTTAATCTAACACAAAAAACGAAAACAATGCCTGTTTTTTTTTTTTCATATTTCAATTTTAGACTTGGATCAAACATTTGAAATAAAAAAAATGGGCCACAGAACTGAATTTGTTTTATAATCAAGGACTGGACTTTCTGTTGTCATTACACATCTGTGCCACTAGATGGAGCCGCACTGAAGTAACCAGTAAGAGAACAGCAGGACAGTGAACACATGGAGCAGATCTGATGATAAATCGAGGAATGACGCGAAAGTTTTGTTGCAGTCCAGAATTTTTTTTTTTCAACAGAATTGTTAATATTGCTACCTGAGTTGCTACCGGAACTGTAAAGTTCACGGATTTTTACCGTTCTCCATGTCTGTTTTAGTTTTTCCTTGTTTACCTGACAATTGTCTTCTGGTTCCCCAGCAGCCAGTAACAGACTTTTCAAAACAAAAGCATGTGAGCAACATACGTTAATGCGCGATCAAATAAATGTCGGCGTTAATAAAGGAATGCGTTACGGGCCCAGCCCTAATATAGATATATCGTTACTACCCTAGCAACACACTCACAGTCCTACGGTAATCCTTTTCCAGCACATTTTCTCTGACAGAATCGTATGCACCGCTACAAACACTGAGATTTAACCATGATAAAATGATGGAGATGGTGAGGTCATTAATAAGCTATAGATTATGACGTGGATGACATTGGAGGGCATCATCCTTTACAGCCTGGGAGGAAGGATAGACAGAGAGAGACATACGTGACAGAAGAAGAGACCGGAGGGGGTGAGGGCAGACAGCAGAGATCAATTATTTGGCGTGTCCATCAGTGAAGTGTGTGTGTTTTCTGGGCATGGTACTTCCAACATTCCCTTCAAAGTCCTTTTCAATAACGTAAATGTCCCTCACTCACCGGCCGTTCTCCTCTCTGTTTCTAATTGCTTCTGGCCTGTTATCCCTCTGTTCTTCTCCGACTGTGTCAGTTTCTTGTTTACTCTGCTTAAGCGTCTCCGTTTGTATGGACAACTGCCTTACAGGTGCTGCAAGAGTCCACGTATATATTCATTTTCTTTATATACGGGAGGAGAATGAGTTAAAACAACACACAATGGTTATCAGCTTGAGATGTGTATGGGGACAAAAGAGGAGAATTAAAAAAAAAAAAAGACAGTACACCGCTGGAATGTGAGCAGGAACATGAGAAATGGGGAAATAAGATTGGAAAAAGGCACCAGTGGAAGGCAGTCTATTTGTTTGGCTTATGTAGCACAACCCCTCCTTCACACACACTCACACCCACACACACACACACCACTACCACACGGCTGACAGACAGGCCTCCCAGTGGGTTGTTAGGCACGCTTGCAGAAATACAGCTTCATTTCTGTTGACAGCCAGAGGAAAATAATTGGCCGATAACAACTCATCAGAATGCAGGCAATATGTATGATTTTCTCACCCAGTTGCATCTCAGACAATCAGCAATAGTGTAAACAACAAAACGGAGGGATCGTTTCATTCCTGTCAAGGCGGTGTCTGGAGTAAAGTTTGCCTACACACACACAAGCGCACACATCTTATCGATTTTTTTCCCTCTGGATGACTGTTACATGAGTTATCTCACTTTCACGTAGAGGCAAACAAAGGGTGAAAGCGCTGAGCTTTTGCATATTTTATGAATGAGCCACATCCTTTTCTTTAAGAAGCTCATGTCACACATGAACCATTCGGCGGTTATCAAAACAAATGAAATATTAAACCGATATGCATCTAAGAATCTGCCAACATTCAGCTGTGAAATGCACATTTCAGTCCTCCGATAGTCAGCAAAGCGTCTGGATGAGTCACAGTTGGTCAACTGCAGAGACAGGCTCTTCCCCTTAGAAGAAAGTGCTGCTTGAATGTTTCCGGAGGTTTGTGCCGTCTACATGCGAGCCATTAGTCTCATGAATGAGAAGAAAACATCAGCAGGCATTCAGGGGTGAAACCAAGAGGCTTCATCCTACTTCATGGTCTGATTCAATCCAGGAAGTGAAGAAGGTTCATCTGCTGACCACGAGAGGCTGGATCTAAAAGGGAACCGATCTCCACTAACCCTCTTTAAAATGTCCAACTTTTGAACCAGGTTGTAGATGTATATTTTTCTACCTAAAACATGGACATTTTATCGTTAGGGGTTATTCATTTCTGCTGGAAAAAACTGCAGGTTATTCACAATAAGGGTTGTGGTCTGTTATTGATTGGCTGTTGTTAGCTAACAGCTAGCTGTACTTGACATCGTCTTGACCTCTAAGCAGTGAATAAGACCTAACAGAGAATAACTATTCCTATTTTAAAAGATAGGAACAGTTAACAGCACAACTAGCCATGCTAAGTGACTTCTGTGACTGTTTTTAGGTGGGCTCGGGGGGAAAGCTTAGAAGAACAGCCTGAAACAGCTGTCTTCACCCCCGGGCTGAAAGCTGCTAGCCAGGGCTAACCAGAAAACCCCAGGTGGACTGCCTCTCCTTCATCGGCCTCTACCTCTTGCAGCAGCTGGGTCTTCTGGTCAAGCAGAGCATTTCAGGACCCTTCCAAGTTGATTAAACCAGTTCACTTCCCAGTCTTGTCAAAAACGAGTGCTTCCAGCGCTGAAATGAAGACTAGGGGAGCTCAACGAGAACTGTGGTTGTAGAGTTGACCGCTTGCGCGCCGAGGCCATCGGCTTGAAGACACGGGAAAAATGTGAGGCAGAGGATAACCAACTGTAACTGGATGAATCCCACACAGAAGTGAAGTCTTCACCAGACTTATAATAACAGAAACGACGACAGCAGTGATTCCCAAAGTGTGGGCCGCGGCCCCCTGGTGGGCCTTCGTGGTACTGCAGGTGGACCGTGAGAGGTCAAAAATAAACAGTGTTTTAAATCAAATACACGTGGCAGACATGGGTCTGGAGTATACATCACAGAGGGGGTTTGTCCAGTTCTTTATATATATATAGTTATTGGGTAAAAACTATCTGAAATCTGGCCGGGTTGGAAAAACAGCACACCAACCCGGCCGGAGAACTCGCATCATTTAAATGCTAGTCACATTTCTCCCAACTCCCACTCTGGGTGTCAATCAGTCTTGTGTCGCTTGACGATCTCAAGCAGTTACCACTCAACTTGAGACCTCGAAGAGACTCAGAATCTGAATTTTAAAAAATGTCTCTGCAGCTCTGGAGGGAAAAGAGTCTCAATTATAAGTGGGCGATGCGTAGCTATGGTTTAAGAACTACCCTTTTAAATTGCATGATCACAAGCCTTGTTTGATGATCTCCTCTGCTCCTGTCAATCTTCCTCATGACTGGACTGCAACTACATTTAATTTTATCAACCAATTAGCCATGACCCCCCCAGATTTTCAGATTGTTGTTGAATTCCGTCCTCGCTACACTTTCTGTAATGGCGCCGTAAAAGTTTATATGGTTGCATCCCCCCTCTAAAGAAGCAGTTTCTCTCTTGTTAGGGGCGGCCCCTCCACTCTTCAGAATCGCTCTCGTAAGTGGGTGACCTGTGCTAATTTAGTTTCTCAAAGCTGTCCCTGTTTAACACCAGAACCTCTCATCTGGGTACCATTTGCACAGGAGGAGGGGGAATGGGAATATTGAGGCCAAAGTCATGCATTTAGATGTATAATTTACATCTCTTGGCTTACACTTTAGATTTCAGTGCCCCTTCTGTTAGTAGGAGGCCCTTTACAGATGAAATGGCTATATATAGCTAAATGGATACTCATTTAGTGTATCTCGCTAATTACATAGCATGTATTCCAAGATGATGAAGGATCACATGAATTAAAAACAAAAGCTAAAAAGGTATTTTGTGTTTTGTTAGGCTTTGCATTGAAGCTAATTACAGCCTCTTTTTTTTATCTATATTAAACATTTCACATCAACTGTTGTAGTACTCCTTGGTATAATTAGTATGACCACAAGAAAGACAATCGCTGAAACAGTTGGCAGCCTTACATGCTCATCATTTAGTTCTATAGTGTTCCTCCTCCTCCCCCTCACTCGTGTGCATTTGTTGTCTCTGCCTCGGTACTGAGGATGATTACCCAGCGGAGTGTTCTGCATGTTGAAGCCAATCCGGGCGAGGTTTCACCCGCGGCTTTTCCCCGCGGATCACGTTCTTATATTCTACCTTTTTAAAATGGGAATAAGGAGTTAAGGTCTCAGTAGTAAAGTTTATTTTTTCTTGTTTTGAACTGAGACACCGTTGGGAGTTTGTTAGTTGTCTGAAAGGGAAGGAGAGATATTATGGGACTTTTTCAAAAGCTTGTAAAATCTCCTGACATCCTATTGAAGAGTCTGTGACATACTTTGGTCAAAATACCACAGACTCTGTTCATCGTAGCCAGTGTTGTTTGCGGTGGTTGGTTGGGTGGTTAAAACTGAGTCATGTCTCTTCAACCCCCCTGCAGTCTAGTTCAGACTTCACTAAATGCCTTTTTTTTTTAAAAAAAAAAAGTCACAGATTCATGTATGTTCTGTTTGTATATTAATGAGAATTGGAAATTAATTTGGCCATTTAAACCCAGATAAAACAACAAAATCAAGGGATGGCAAAAGAGGGCTTTTCCACCGATCCATCTCTTATAGTAAAACGTCTCCGTGCATCATTGGGTAAATCTTTTATCAGGCTGGGCTGCAGCAACTTTACCATATGGAAGCACACTGCATTTGAAGTCCCGTTTAACTAAATTAACAGCATATTTTTCACTTAAATTATATTTCTTGCTGCTTTTTTCTTCTTACAACTAGGACATCGTTTTTCTTCATGCAGAGCTTAACTGAATTGGAAGTGTTAGAATCTTTATTGATGTTTATTTGATGTTGTTTGGAACTTTAAGTTCGAACTGTCGAACTTAAAGTTCCAAACAAAGAATGAAGAATTAAACATCAACACAGATGTTTAACTTGCAATATTCGTGATAACATGGCTCCATCTCAGAGGCAGTTGCTAGCAAGAAGAAGGGTGAACGGAACAATACAACAACAATATATACAGAAATGTGTGTCACTAGATGGGGAGGAGACTTGGCTCTCCGATTGGCCGGTCTGGTCCTCGTCTGTCCAATCCGTCACCGCCATGTCATCTTCTTCTGGTCCAATCCGCTGCTGGGATTCCCTGGAAAAGAAGAAAACTACATCTACACCTGGCCATTTCCTTTGTCTACACCAAGGTTATTATAGTTTTGAAATTTTCTTTAGTTTTTATTTTTATTTAGTTTTCCAGTTTGCTTTTTTATTTCAGTTTAGTTTTAGTTAGTTCAACAAGTAATTTAGTAGTTTTAGTTTAGTTTTTATTTTGAGGAATTGACTAGTTTCAGTTTAGTTTTTATTTAGTTTTAGTCTTAGTTTTAGTTTTTCTTCTTCTTGCAGTATGCAGCAGATTATACACCTTTTCGACTTGAAAATTGTGGACATGCGCCCCCTAGTGGCCCCGCCATAACTGGAGTGTGCGGTGTTCCACCAACTAACCCAAACACAGCAGCGTGGAGGATCTGTTACGGATAACACAGACATGTCTTGGATTGATGATGTTAGGCAGTGGCCTCCAGTTACAGATGAAGGTAGTTTATCGCTGTTTTTAATGATTGGTTATGGAAATAGCATGATCTATTCCCATAATCAAACACTAAAAACTGTGGAACGCTGGCTATAACTAACGTCAACAAGCCATAAAGATTATGCTGCTGTAATGTTAACGCGAGCGGTAAATTAGGCTATGTGTTAATGTTATATTTAATTTATTTTATCATTCTCCTAATTCATTCATTCATGAATTTATTCATTCATTTATAGGCTTGTGCTAGTACCGAGGGCTACAGTAGCCTCATACTGCTGTTCTTTCGGCCAGAATCGTCTGGGACTCTCAGCGAGACTATGAGTAGTACGAGATTGAATGTTAACGAAAACTCACCCGGCTGTATTCATTTGGAACAAAGTTCTTTCTGTTGATATTTTTCACCCACGTCTTCCTAACTTCTTGTTCTGCAAACAAGGCAGTCTTCGTGCATACTTTCTTCTTCCATTGTCGAATTTTCACACCATTGTTGGCACAGTTTATAACGGAACATTATTCCCACTCGACCGACTCGACATTATAAAAATATATATTTGTAGAAAGAGAAAAACACTGGTTAATCTGCGAGCCGGTTGAAAGAATCGCTCTGTAGCACAACCCCGCAATGGCGGACGGGGGGGTACTTCCGGGGGGCTGGCCCGAAAAGGTCTATATATCCGCTATGCTGCCCCCTCTCTGGAGGGAGGGTAGCATAGCGGCTGCTGCAGGACAGGCAGTAATCTCTATGGCAGTAATCGAGGAAGAAAACGAAACGACAACGAAAACGAAGCTGAATTTATCTACAATTCAGTTTAGTTTTAGTTAGTTTTACATCCTTCATTGTAGTTTTTATTTAGTTTTCGTTTTTTTTTTTTAATTGTAGTTTTTATTTTTATTTCAGTTAACTGAAATATTTTTTCATTGCTAGTTTTAGTTTTAGTCTTAGTTTTCGTTAACTATAATAACCCTGGTCTACACCACATGTTTTTTACTGACTACAACTTGGCTAATTTGCTACATCTCTAGTATAAAGTGGAGATAAACATACACTAAAATCAGTCTAATCTAAGACACTGTGAAATGAACATAGAGTCCAATAACAATTTTAGTACCAATATGCAACCAATGTGTAACTGAAGAAAATGAGAAGCAAATTTTCCCTAATTCTGGATCTGGAAAAGAAAGAAATTTTCAACCTAACAGAAGTAAAGATGTTCCACTCGTTGAGTTTAAACCAGCTTTCCTTTGCATTGGCTCTGTAACATTGAAATGTCATCTTTATAGAGAGTGAAGGTGCTGCCATCTGGAGGATTGGAGCACCAACTATGATGTTCGAAACTCTAATATTTATTTTGACGCTCCACCTCGCAACCCCAGTGACACATATCAGACGCAATTGACGTCTGTAGACGTGAATGGCAGTGGAATGCTGCTGTGAGTGTGAGATGCTGCGCTGCCATAACTGTCGTACATGATGTCGGGCTGTCACAACTATCTTACGCACTGCGTTGCCATCTGCTGGACGTGGTCGTAAGTACAGGTGGTCGGAACTCACTACATCTTAACTCAGGTACTGAGTGCATATAGTTTACTGACCGCTCCTGTGTGGTTCTGCAGTGTTCAGTTGATGTAGCTACTAAGATATAAAACAAAGTCTATAGTCAATCTGTATCACCATGCTGTTGGTCCTACAAACAGTATGTCGCAGCGTTTACCTGCAAATTTCACAAATTTCAAACCGTTATCATCTAAAGATACGCAGTTATCTCAAGTGGGAACATCTCAAATCTGATCGAGAATAAAAATTATCAATACAACTTCAGAAATCGCTGTCGTCCCTCAACTGAGATCAATATTTTCTAAAACTTAGAGCAGTTACGCGGCCTCGGCCCACTTGTTGCACATAAAGCAGGGGTTGCTGGTCTTCTCGCCGCAGCCCTGGTTGCTGTTCTTGTCAGTTCTTTTCTTCACTGATGAGTCTCGCTTCCAAATTCCATGAGATTATGCTTCTCCTTTGCCTTTGCTTTCACTGTCATATTTGTTTAGTCGAGGTGCGAGCAGTGTTGCATAACTGAGTAGGAGAGTTCCTGCATCCATTCACGACCGAAAATGGAAATGGAAAAATCACCCCTGACGCGTGTAATATTTCACAACGTCATGAACGTACAGCGTTGGGGTCAACCTTCTATTTATGAGAGCCCACAAATTTATTTGAAATATAAAAAGGAGGACAATTTGCTGTTTGTCTAAGTCGGAATACTGTCAGCAGATGGGCAAATAAAGCCTGACAAAACTGAGTAAATCTGAGCTCATATGTCAGCTGCATTAAAAGTGGCACATTATGCTTCCAGACTCCCCCCTGCAGCCCCGTGACTTCCCAATAAGTCATCTCACATAAGCCACACGCTTTGTTCCTCTTCGCGTGTCCATAATGAAAGCCGAGCTATCGACTGATGGAGGACACGAGTATTAGTACTGGCGGCGGTCATTTCTGAGGCATCACCACTTCGGAGCGGCAGACAGCACTACCTGAGCACACCCGCCGAGAATCCCTCAATTAACGTAGCCGTAGGCGCGCGAACGCGTATCCGACCTGTCCGCCCGACGCTCGCCTCTTTGTCTGACTGCACCGTGACGGCCGGCCCTCTCACAGAGCTCATTTTCCCCTTCACTCAGTGTGAAGGCCAGCTTCAGAGGCAGGGAAGAGGCAGACGAGAGGGAAGGAATCAGAGGGAGAGACGGAGACGGAGCGGACGGTCGAAGGGGGGTAGATTTTCTTTTTAAGGAAATCAAGATTGAAACAAAGACCCGAGTCTGTGTGGAAAATAAAAAAAGGAAAACAAGGTTGTTTAAGAAGAATCGGCAAGCCTGAGGAAGAAAATGTAGCAACGAAAAACTGGTTGAAGAAGAGAAAAGGGATTATAGTTTCTAGATTTTTCTTTTAACGAACAGCTTATTAGACCACCCTTGTTTTCTTCAGTTTCTTGTTCATTTTAATGCCTGGTACAACTAAAGGTACATTTGTTTGGACAAACATCACGATAACCACAAAGATTGCTCATAAGAGTTTTATTTAAGAGCTGATATCTTACCATTTTCCATGGTTTTCTTGGTTATAACCTAAATCACTTAAGTTTTTACATCAATAGCTATGGCGTTGTACTGCCAAAAACACTGCTTTTATGAATTCAGTGTTTTCTTTTCTGTCTGTTTAGTCACATGATGACGTTTAGTGGTACCATGTATTAAAATGAACAAGAAAGTGAAGAAAAAATGGTGGTCTAATAATTTTTTCCATGACTGTATGTCTTTGTCCAAGTGATTAACATTCCTTCTACAGTGGTTTGAGACCCTAAACCAGTGCCTCTTAAGTATTGTCTGCTGCGCCCCCCCCTTTGGAAGAAGAAAACATTTCACGCCCCCCCGACTATAAATAGTATAATTTGTCGATAAAATTGTTATAAGTACACCTCTGCATAACACTGCACCCTTATTAACATTAAGAGAAACAAAAAAGAAATACTGTATATAACAAATATATATAACTGATAACAAACAATAACTTTATTTAGTCTGTAAAGTTTTAAAGTGCATCAGTCCCACCCTAGTCACAGTGAAGCTAAGCGCTACATCAGCATCGTCATATTTCCTCGTCTTAACTTGCTGGAGACTTTTGTTTGTCTCATTATCTTCGTCTCTCTCCGCCTTTCTCTTCATCACTGTTAAATATTTTTCTGTGGCGTTTCTCTCGAGGGTTTGTTCACGTCTTATCTCCTGTTGTGATAATGAGAGCGCCACTGCCCCCTACTGGAGTACATGTGCAATTACACTTTATTCCAGTACGGCAAAAAAAAAAAAAAAAAAAAGGTTTATTCCCTGGGGTCACACACGCCCCCCTTAGGGGTCGCGCCCCACTATTTGAGAAGGACTGCCCTAAACTGAGGAATTGTATTTATTCCCCCTACTTTGAAATGTATATTCAGTTCGTGAACATGCATGTGACATGTGCGTGCTGCTTTACACCCATTTTGCGTAAGTTTAATAACTAAATGAAAGAAGGGGAATTTCTTTGCTTGCTGCTTTGTCTGCCTTTACCAAAGCTGTCAAAGCTCATGCTGCAGTAGATTGGGAATAGTATAGATCTGTAATACATCACAACAGGCCAGAGCATATAAACAAATTGGGGGGGAGGGGGGGGGGGTGCGCTGCACAAAGCACTTGCCAGGAACCATTTGTCAAAATTTGCACAAGCCTGTTGTCTTTGACCTTAAAAGGGACGCCTTTTCTGTCTTCTCTCTCTTTGCAGAGAAGAATCGCTCATAGATGCGAGCTGACATCAGGAAATTATGGCTCGGCGATGGACTGCACGACTTTTAGCAACTTGTCAGTAACAGCTATTATCTTGCGTGACGGCGGCAATGTCCCCGCTCTGAGCCACGGATAACTTCCAGCATAATTGACCTCCGCTCTGAGGTCACATATTTTACTTTCCCGCTCACACCGGTAGCTCATCTCGTCTCACCGCCGCGCACCGAGGGTAACCTATGCGGACATTTGTTACTATGGCAGCGAGAGGCCGTTCCTCCAGTGTTTTATTACTTGTTGAGGGTGAACGGTGCTCTACATCAGGCCCTCGTGTCCCTGAGTGTGTGTCTTGTAAATACGATCTCTTCACCCCGGTGACACGGGAAGGTGAGCGAGTGTGAAATTTATGCTTTGTTAGTGTCAGCTTCTTAGCTGGTATTTGTCAGCTTTATGAGGACACTTAAACAGATTTCACTTAGAAATTCATTTGAATGGATTTTACAAGGGGAAGAAGCCAAGTTCGCCAAGTTCACCCAATGACAATAAATAATTGCTCATACAATGCTTTAGTCACCAAGGCTAAGTCTGTATGTTCATGTTTCAAATGTGATGCAGAAGATCCCTTGTGGTGCATATTTTGGGTGTCTTTGTCAAATTTGATTGAAATTGAATTTCAGAGGTATTTAAAGATTCGCTTTTAACAAAGACTGCAGAAAAATAACTGCACAAACTTCTGTGATGTCATCTATAGGTTCTGAAAGAGTGGCTTTAAGACCGATTTTTGTAGCTGTGGGTATTTGAACACACCCACCAAACCAATGTTACCGTGAGCGAGTTATTTTAGCTCAGTCCATCCATCCTTGTTTCAGATGTAACAACTGTGTTTTGGTGGCAGGATCTGAAAAAAAGGGCCTGGCAGAGCAGCTAGGTGGCTCAGTGAGAGCCAGCAGCAGCTGTCGACTGCAGCCGTGGTCCCTTCCATGCCAACCTGTAAGTGTCCAAGAGTGAAAGTGGCCCTTTATAGCCGGCCCTTCATTTCATGTTACTGTGGTGTGTAAATGGCACAGAAGCAAACATATTATTCTGTGGCTGTTCCACCTTTAGAGGCAGTAACAGAGGCATTACAGGGGAGAAATAGTCCCATAAACCTAATAGTCCTGTAGACTCTGTACAGTTGAGGACTCAGTTTGATATTTAGCCGGTCCGAGTTTGCTTTCACACCGCACTTTGACAAACGAACAGAACCTTTTGAATCATGTATTCCTCCTCGCCTGTGGTGGCGCTGTGTCAAGAAGTACTGAAGGAGAAGCCAGGACAAACAATGAACAAAAACCGCCCTCAGCTCTTGGTTAATGCAGAACAACTTCCATCTCTGCCACATAAACCGAACATGGAGCATCAAATTACTGCCGTCTTAGTATATTTGAATAAAATAACATGGCACATTCATATTTGCAGAAAATGTATCAAAGTTTTTATCCTCGTCTTCACTCCACGTCTGACCATGAGCCATTTCTTCCAACTACTGTGCTACACCACACACTCGTTTGTGTTCAGACCGTTTACCCACAATGCCCTGCGTTAGGTCTCAACATACAGTCATGGAAAAAATTATTAGACCACCATTTTTTCTTCTCTTTCTTGTTCATTTTAATACGTGGTATCACTAAACGTCATCATGTGACTAAAACAGACAAAAGAAAACACTGATTGCATAAAAGCAGTGTTTTTGGCAGTACAATGCCATAGCTATTGATGTAAAAACTTAAGTGATTTAGGTTATAATCAAGAAAACCATGGAAAATGGTAAGATATCAGCTCTTAAATAAAACTCTTATGAGCAATCTTTGTGGTTATCGTTATGTTTGTCCAAAAAAATGTACCTTTAGTTGTACCAGGCAACAAAATGAACAAGAAACTGAAGAAAACAAGGGTGGTCTAATAATTTTTTCCATGACTGTAGGTCTCAGTCCACTTCAAGTGAACCAAATGCAGGACGCAAAGTTTACTTCTTTCGTCTGATTGCACATTCTCAGCTCCCCAAACAAACCAAACAAACTCTGGTCCGTTTTAAAGCGGACTAAGCAGGACTGGTGTGAATGCACCCTTAAAAACGCTACGAGGGAGACTTGTCTCACTTTCAGATGTCTTCTTAAGCCTCTTGGCTCCCGAGTGCATCGGCGCTAACTGTGTCACAAAAACTATTTGATACTTTATTTAACTTAACTTCTTATTTTCAAAACTTAATTTTTAAAAAATGACTGCAAGGCTTGCACTGGAGTCCCTGCTACCATATTTTTCATTTTTTTTGAAAAAAAAAAAGAACAGCTGCTGGGATGAAGACGCCTTGGAAGCACATGGCTCTAATGTTTCAAGCTTATCACACACGAGCCAGCTCTTGTCCCATGATAATCACGCCCACCAGTTTTAATGAAACGTGCTATGGCGCTGAAAGCCGAAGGCACTGTCCACTCGGTTGGAGTAAACACCTGTCTGAAACTGGTACAAAATCAAATGCACTGAATCATTACAGCATTTGTTTATATCCACTGTATCATAAGAAACTATATTTTTTTGACTTATGTCCTGTTTTTCTTTTTTTTTTTTTTTTTTTTTTAAATCAGCACCAATCATATTTATGTGAACGCTGGACCCAGTCCCTCTGGAGTCATGACCCTCATTGTCAAGACTTTGAAGAAGATTCACAATAACAGCTCGACACCCTGTCAGTCAGAACATCTGCACACAAATAACGCCCACTCACTCATGGAGGGCATCATATAGCGCTTTAGTAATATAACGAAAAGCTCACAATAATAGTCGAGCCATGGTGCCGATGAGAAAGCTCAGATAATTGGTCCGCGGGGAGACCCGTTTTGTCTGTGTCAGTAAAAACAGCTTGGCGATAAAAGGCCGAGATGCATGAATCAAAATGACGCCGGGGCTGCGAAAGTAGTCGGACCCTCAAAGCAAAACTGCCCATGGAAGCTGTCTGGACGCTCTTTGGAGGAACAAAACACGCCGGTGCTGATTTTAATAAATAAACCACATGCTGTCCTCAAACGGCACAGCCCCCGTGGCTTCCAGGTGATTCCAAGCTCGGATATGAATTTCTTAATTTACTCTCTAACCATGCATCAGTGAGTTTTTTTGTTAGATGTCTTTGAAGAAAGGGGATATCTTTGAAACATGCCAATTAGCCAGCACTTCTTATAACTCTGGGCAGTCGGAGAGATGCCAAAGTTTTTCTTAGAATCAGCCTTCATCCAGTCAATTAAAACAGCATACAGAAATTGGATTTTTTTTTTTTTCCCTATTATTTTGCCATCAGCAACTTAAGAGATGTGTGATATTTCTACTTGGTTGCACACGTTGGGGAATAATATATTTGTGAGCTTTTTGAAAAAAACAGCCCGGCCCGTGCTGTCAAAACTTCTTTCAGGGATTTGAGATGAGCGTTCTCAGACTGAAGGCGCTTGGTTTTTTCCATTAGCAAAAACAATATCCAAGTCCCCCGTCCCTGCTGAAATGATGATCTCATCAA
This sequence comes from Hirundichthys speculiger, assembly GCA_018398805.1. Classification (NCBI taxonomy): domain Eukaryota; kingdom Metazoa; phylum Chordata; class Actinopteri; order Beloniformes; family Exocoetidae; genus Hirundichthys; species Hirundichthys speculiger. The sequence continues at coordinate 669,548 of JAGFBZ010001190.1, forward strand.
AGACGCGTTGGAAGGAGGCTATCCAGAGACTGCTGAGAAAAAAAACAATCTGAGGGCTTATGGAGAAGCTCGGCCTATTTGCATGGACGACGTGTGGAGGCAGCATCATGTTCCCTTGAAGACTCCTCTGATAGAAGAGACACAACAGAGCATGTGCAAGAATGGAAACATCAGGACGCTGCACATTTCTGGCCTGAAATTGGAAGTGAAGACATGTCTTACATTGGTGTTTTTTTAAATAGAAGTTCTACAAGACGAGATGATTACAGAACATGGATGACGAGAGAAAAGGCAGCGGCACCGATATAAAGTGAAACCCAACCGTTGTTTCTTAGCCGGGGCTCATTACAGATGGCCAAGCTCTGCTTTCCTTCGCCTCATCTCTCCCCTTCTCTCTGTGTGTGTGTGTGTGTGTCATTTCCTGTTTTTATCATCACCTTTCCCTGCAGTTTCTGTGCTCTTCGTCCCCATTTGTTTGACGAGGATTTTTTTCCTCAACATCGCCTCCTGTTCCAGGCCTCTCATTTAAAACACTGATACGGCACGAGTTCACTCTTGAAAGTGAAGCTGCCCCCTCAGACAGCAGTCTGCTCGAATGTTTGGCTTCGAAAAGAAAAAAAAAGTTCAATATTTCTTTCTGATCTAACTGTCCTTCTGTGGGTGTTGCTTAAAAAGTTCCTTGCCTGGTCTGACACATCTGCTAGAAAGAAGCAGCTTCATTTTAAAGGCAGTTAACTTTGATGGAAACTTGTGCAATCAAGTATGACCTCACCACAAGGATATGGAGGAAGATGTAAGAAAGAGCTTTTTTAAAAATTGACTTGATGTGCAAAAAAAAAAAGGGAAAAAAATAACCCCATGTAAGATTTTCATGATAGAAATGTGATTTTCTTGCTTGGTGTCTGGTGGAATTGTAGGCAGACAAGAGAACTGAGCAGCATGCGTGCGCCCTCGCAGGGGCAAAAGGTCAAGACGCAGTTGCTTCATTTATCATTTCCATCACCTACAATATATGTTCGAGAAAAATGCAGCTTTTTAAAATGTTAACCTGTTGACTTCATCCCTTTGTCCCTCACTGTCATGGTCTCATTAGTTCTCCCATTATCCTTTAGCCAGACTTCACCAACATTAAAATTGGTCTTTAATGAAGCCAAGAGTATATATATATATATATATATATATATATATATATATATATATATATATATATATGTATTATTTGCAATGTGCAAAACAGGTTCTGTGCGTTGATTCTGTTCAGGGTCATGGGAGGCATCTATCCCAGATGATTCATGATGCTAATATGAAGTGATCATTAGAAGTCTTCATGTACTAGAGCTGCTAGCATTTGGTCAATTTTTTTTTTTTTGGAATGAAAAATTTGAAATATTGAAAGGAGGCACTTGATCAAAAGCCTAGGCTGTATAAGAATACCTGGACAAACCACCTGTGACATCAGCCTTAGCTCAGTTACCACAAGTTAGCTATTTAAAAGAGATTTGAAACTAGTATTGGCAGAGCTGAAAGGACTGGCAGAGCTCCGCGGGTCCCACTGGGACCTGAAGCAAGGGGAGACTCGGCCAGAGCCATGGCTTTTGCCGAGCTATGATCCCTAATCTTTCTTACGCTTCTTATGAGACTGTCATGAGATAGGTTAGCTTTACCCTAGTGATGATGTGTTGCTGCAATAGTAATCCTGCTCCTGGTTCTCGGGGATCCATGATGACCCAACAGCTGGCTATTTGAACTTGTCCTTCTGGTACCCTGGGCTTTGTCAGAGCTGGGTCCTGTCCAATCTGCTGATGGGGCCAGCTGTTGTCAGGGGAAGTGTCCAGCGAGCTAGAGTTCGTCCATATGTTTGCCCAGGTAGGAGCCTTCTTCCATGGACGGAGGCAGCCGCCGCCTGCTGTATGACTAAGCTTCGTTCTCAGATCTGACCATTCCAACCCCGGTGCAATTCACAGCACAACAAATTATCTTTCAAATAAAAATAACAATGCACTGTTAGGTCTTTATTTAGAGCTCAGAAGTCAAGCCTAGCCAAGTGATGACATCTTGCCTTTAACCATAGCAAGCCATCAGTATAAAGCCCTAATTATCCATACATTTGTACCTACTGATACCAAAGACTTTATTTGAACCAGGCTGTAAATATTTGTATTTCTACTGCAGTTATGCATTTTAACATGGAGTTCAGTTCAACTTTATCAGCATAGCCTCCATTACAATACAGATTGTCTCTAGGCAGTGTTCAGAGACCCAGAGCATGACGCCCGAGCAAATATTAAGATTTAATAATTTATCATTAAGTAAAGAAGTGATGGCAAGTTAAAAAAAAAAAAAAAACACTATCAGGAGAAAAACCTTCAAGCCCAACATTGGCAAGGGAAAAACTACCCTTTAAGAGACAAGAAAGAGCCAATGATCATTTGATGAATAAAAAATGTTGTTACCTCTACTTGGAAAACATGGATTTTACCCTTTGGTTTAATAAAAAAAAAGTCAGAGGATCAGTAAATTTGTTAGGTGCTAAATTCTCACATATTTTCAAGTCAACCAACCATTTATTTACTTTAGCCGTTTTATTCTGTGCTTACAACTATTCAACGTCTTAATCTCCAAATTTACCCAACATGCTTGTCTTTGGATGAAAACTTATTTCACGCAATGTAAGTTTTGGCCAGAGGACTACTACTTCCTCGTATTGTTAGAGGCTGTGGTTTTTCTAACCTGCATATTTGTCGACTCAGGGAGAAAGTTCAAGAAAGTCCAGAGAGAAAATGCAGAGTCCACAAATTAGTGTGAACCACTATAAGTGTGCTATATGCACTTTAAGCTTAAATAAGCGACATTAAACCCATTGGAGAAATGCTACTGGTAATTGTACACATTAACATTAACTGTCCCAAATTGCACATTTTATTCCAGCAACACAAATGAAGCCCCATTCAGAGCACCATAATGCCAATCCTTTCCATTGAGTTTGGTCATTAGACGGAAAAAAACTGTTGAGACAGATATGGACTTTGTGTGCACGTTGCCATTCCTTGTATCTAAAAACAAAAGAAGATTTGAGAATGTTTTTTTTTCTTTTATGAGATATGGACCAAAGGCATGCAGGTCCAGGTGATCAAAGGCAGAGTACCTCATTTCCATAGCCATAGAAAAAAAACTGATTCTCAAAAGGCATGCAATTTCATTAACAGGAAAAGTAAAAGTGATAAATAGTTAATAGTTAAATAAGGAGTTTTTTTTTTGTTTTTTTTTTTTCTTACAGTGCATAATGATACCACATCGAATGCCTCGTCCAGGCTTTTTGTCCTTTACATAAAAAAAAAAACATAATGAAATCCATTTGCAAAATGTCTTCAAGTAGCTGCTGTGGTAATTTGGACTAAATAAAAAAAGAAAACCCTGACCATTTTGAAACTTCAAAATATATTGACCTTTTTTTTTTTTTTAAAAGACCCACAAAATAAAAGCTGACGACCAATAGAATGGAAATTACACGCTTGTTTCCACAGCTGTGGAGTGATGCACCTCAAGGAACATTCTAGAGTTAAAAACGATCAAAAAGGACATTTTATACAAAATTAGCAAATTTGTTTTGACGTTAATTCCATTGCCCAAGATGACAACCTTAATTGCTACTTTGCTGCAAATGCATATTCTATTCCCACTCAAAACTGCTTTGATTTACATCACTTCGGCCCCTAACGAAAGTTTAAACCCTTTAGACCTCAGGTTGATTTAACTGTTGAATGTTCCTTTAGATTTTGTACATCACTCAAAGACACGCAGTTTCTAAAGCAATTCTGAAGTAAAGAAGCAACACGATGGTGTACCAGGACTAGACATTAAGGCCCCGATCGTACACCTCCCGCTACCCACTAACCGCGACATGCAAATTGCGGGTTTAGGAACCTCCACTAACCACTAATGCAATCTTCCAGTCCCTAAAGCCGCTACCCGTTATGCCGACTCCCTTACTCACATTGTAGGTGTGGCAATGGGCCTTTCCACAAACTTGGTATCTTGCGATCGCGGGTTGCGGGTAGTGGGTGGTTAGACCACTGTCTGAAAGTCCAACTATCTGGGACTTTCAGGTTGCAGATAGGAATTGTCTGCGTAAGAATATTTTTATGTATACATCATTGCAGAGGAGGAGGAGGAAGGAAGAGGAGGAAGCTCCACAGCAGAGTCCCAGAGGAGCTGCATGAGAGCTGCTACAATCTGGATGGAAAGATGCTCCATAGCAGTTTGCGGATAGCGGTTTGCAGGATGCGCAACTCGCTCCTAAAGGCAATGGGTACTGACACACTGATTGGTTTAACAGGTGGAACGCCCTAACCACTCCTGTGGATAATGTAGCGGGTAGCGCAGGTGGGATAGCGGGTTTAGCAAGGTGGAAGATTGTGTTATTTATGGTGGAACGTCCCTCCCGCTACCTGCTATCCCGAAATAGTGGCTTTAGGAGATCTGGTGGAAGATCAGGCCCTAAGTTTTTCTGGTGTAAGCCACACAGAAAAATAAATAAGGAATAAAAAATAAATAAAAGGAGACCGTCCATTCCTGCTTCCCTACCATCATTTCCTCCCAGAAACAGAACAGGTGGCACGCGACTCCCAGGAGACAAAGTGACGAGCATGAAAGCAAATGTTAAACCAACTTGAGCGATAGAGTGGCTGGCAAATAAGTGTGTTTAGACTTAATTTTCATTTTTATGATTAAGGAATGCTTTCTAGGGGAAGCCTCTTTGCATGAGAAGAGCAAACCTGGTGAGGAACACAACATAATTCCCAATTTGAAGATGTAATAGTGGATGCCAAGAGAGTGCAGTCTGTGGCTGTACCCAAGTCCCTCCGGTTAGTGCTGCACTTGATGCCAGTCCCTTGGGAGACAGTTGCATTTAGGGGCGGTGTTTACTGTGGGAGGAATGCTTCGAAAGCCGCTTCGACATGTGTAATAACCAGGCTCATTGTCAAAATAGACGAGAAAAATCAATGTGTTCACACTATTTGGCACTCTGTCCACAAGCTGTAAGCTCTTTCTCTGTGACTTGACAATTGAAATCTGATTTGACAAATGGTGGTCACACCAGATAGTGACTGGTTTTCAGACACCCACCCCCCACAATAAAACTGCACATTCTAGAGTGGCCTTTTATTGAGGCCAGCCTCAGGCACAGCTGTGTAATAATCATGCTGTCTAATCAGCATCTTGATATGCCACACCTGTGACGTGGTGGATTAGCTTGGCAAAGGAGAAGTGCTCACTAACACATATTAAAATAGATTTGTGAACAATATTTGAGAGAAATGGCCTTTTGGGTACACAGAAATAGTCTTAGATCTTTGAGTTAATCTTATGAAAAATGGGGGAAAAAAATTTGTTTAGTGTATGTACCTGGTGTGATGCATCTTTCTTTGACCTTCAAGGGATGACATTTTCAGTTTTTGGAAGTGAATTTCACACATGTGGAATGTGTCTGGTTTTACATGGAGACACGCAAAAATTCAAAGTCACAAATTTATGCTTTTTTTTCAGGACCGTTCAAAGCTAGCTGTCATCACATCGACTTGGCTCGAAATTTTCAGCTCAGATATCAAATTCACTGAAAATGCCAAGACAGCATCACTCCTCTTATTTTAAAGATGATGTCTTGTGCTGTTAGTTAGGTTATCTTGAACCTGAACGCGAGGAAACTGAATTTTCTGTTTCATAACCGGCTCAGTTAGGCCCGTTTCATAAAGCGAGGTCACTTTTCCCTGGTAACTGACTTTGTGCTCTTAACTTGGTCAAGAGCAGGTTTACTTCCACAAATTCTGAGTCTCAATGTGTCTCCTCCCCTTTGTGAAGCTGAATATCAGGTTTAAATTTCAGACAGATAATCGGTCTTACAACCTTTAAGCGTTCAAGAAGTCTTTGTGATGACATGGCGCATTTGCATCAGAAAAGTATGTTGAGGATCTAAAGAAACAAAATCAACAACAAAATAGATGTTGGACATTACATTTGTGCCTCCTGAAAAGACATATAGGAGTCATTTCAGTGAATTTCAGGGAGCTTCCATGAAGTTGATATTAATTATTGAAAATAACTTTTTTCGTAGCATCCTGCTTCATCGCCTGTGAGTCAAGAAATTTTCCGTCAGGATTTCCGATCATGATTGGATGTAATTTGATGGCACCCATCTTTCCATTGAAGCTCCTTGACTTATTTTGCTTTTTCTGAGCCTGTTTTGTTCGAGTTACCTGACTGAAGCAGCTGATGCATAAAAACATAAATATCATAAATATTTAAAATAAATAAAAAATAAAAAGTTAGGATTTCATTTACCAATTCTAAACCGCACTTTGAAACCAAATAAGTTCAGTGTTTCTTAACTCTAATTCTAATCATCATTATTAATAGCTCATTCATTCCCATTTCCCTAATTGTGGATGAACTGAGGTTGAGTGGAGTCATTTCCTTTCTACATGGCTTCGAAACTACTCTTCAGTAACCTGTGGGTGACGTGACAGGAACATCCACTTAGAATATAAAATACCTTGTAAAAAGATCAAAGTGTCATTTAATGAAGCATTACTGTATGTGTGTCATAATGATAATTAAAAAAAACCCTCATCATCCAAGTCCTACATAAAAAGGTTTAACAAAAGTAGTTCACAACCCAAAGGCCACTAAGTACGAAGCTATACTAAGATCATGCACAGTTTTGTTCAGACCAATGTAAAAGCAGAGGGGGGGAGGGGGCCCACATTTATGCCTAAAAATGCAGCAGATTTGCTCAGAACAATGGACAACCATTTCATTTCCTTCCACTCAACCGTGCGATGCGCATGGTCAAATGTGCATGCGGGACATGTCATGTCGGTAAGATATTACATTCATTAAAAGTGAGGAGTGACCACTGGAGACTCGGGAGAACAAAATACAACTGTGGACAGAGCTCAATAAAAATGCATTTCACCGACTTTAAATATGACACCGTAATTCAAATTCCAGGTCACTAAAAGGTGACGCTGCCCAGGAGAGCGGGGAAACATTGATGGAATTCTTAATAGAGGAAGAGAAGCACACTCGAGTTTTCATTTTGCAAACTTTGTCCCCCCCCACGGGTCTGAGATCAATGAGAAGGAATGTTATGCTCTAAGGAACCCTGAGACTTTTTTAGATCTATCCGTGGTCCAAATAGTTCACGATTACATAACAGAATGATTTATGAAAGCTGCATGCTGATGTTTTTAGTCATTAGAAATGGGATTTATTCAAATAAGGTTGGGATAGACATGCAGCACCAAGCTTTTTTCCTTTTTGTCTTTGATTTATGTGGGCCTTCCTGCACATCGTGTACATATTGTGTTGTTCAATTATCGGGACACTCCTAAGGTTTTGCACCTCTTGTCCAGGTGCCAAAGAATCAGCGCATAATTTCCCTCCATTTTTCGAGGAGCTTAGAAGTGTGTTATTTGGAAGCACAACTGCAAGTCTAAAAAAGCAAATAGAAACAGAACACACTGATTTGCGAATCTCAAACCCATATTTTATTGACAAAAGAACATAGATTTCCTGCCTTTAAACACTCAATATGTTTTTCTGCCATCTCAGAGGGGTGGGGGGTGTCATTCTGAATTCAATGGCAGCAACGTGTCTCGAAAAGACAGCAGATTTTCGCCTGTCTATAGCTTTCAGTGTTGTCTCATTTCCAAATGTGTGAGCTGTGATTCAAAAGTCTCTCATGCACCCCTATACCCCCCTATACCCAGGGGCGTTTCTAGTCACCTTGGGGGCCCTAGGCAAGAGTGCGCATGGGGGGCCCTACCGGTCCAATAACACCAAAAAGATCATTCAATCCAGAAATCTTTTATTTTAAATAACAGAGGTGTATGGTGATGTAAGAAAACTTAAAATACAATATAACATAACAAACACAACTGAAACGAACAAAGTTTAACAAAAACACAATCACAAAAAAAAAATATCACATGACATGAAAAAAATTCAAGAAGACATAATATCGCCCTCTTCCAAATACAAATTAGTCACTGGTTAGCTTACTGTTAATTACTGTTTAAATAAGCTAGGCTAAAGCGCAGTAAACATGTCATGTGCAGTTGTGCTTCGTGAGACTAGACTGGGACAAAGTGGCATCATAACTTTTTCTTTTTTTAATAATGTCAGATTACACACGTTTGAATTTAGTACTTTCCCGTTCTTTTTCCTTCATCTTCTTGCTTTTTTTTTCCTTTTTGCTATTCTTGACGGATACACTTGCTTCATTTTGAGTTTGAAGTACTGAAGAAAGCCGGCCACGGGCAGTCGAAGCCCTATTAGGGGGGTTCCAAACATGTCGCTGCAGCGTCTATGGAGGTTTCAGGTTGTGTCATTGATATGGGTCAATATTAGCCGTGTCTTGGGCGTCCCTTAACACACTAGGCAGTGACAGCTAGTGGGGACCCTATGTGGGGGGTTTCCAACATGTCGTTGCAGTGTCTAAAGCAGTTCAGTCATTTTGTCATTGACAAAGGAACCAATGTCACCGCTGTCCTGGGGCCCCTTCCAGCTCAGGGCCCTGGGCAATTTCCTAATATGCCTACCCCATTGCGGCGTCTCTGCCTGTACCATCAGAGTGGTGGCCTTTCTGGATCACGCTCATATGTGGCATCATCTTTACATGCTTTAACCTCCATTTCTGCCCTCGTACTATGCAGTTATTTCCATGACAGAATCATGATTCTGCTGTTTTCATGCAACGTTGCCTGAAGCCTGAGGAAGATCATGAGCATTCAGTTCTGATTTTCAGCCTTGTCCCATGAGATTTCTCTAGATTCTCAGAACCTTATGATGATATTTTGTATGGTAGGTATTTAACATCTTTGCAATGTTACACTGAAGAATAATCTGAAATTATTTCACGATTTGTAGGTGCAGTTGTTTTTTATCCTCACAGATTGAACAAACTCCCCATCTTTACTTACGAAGACACTCCAAGTTCCTTTTATATCCAATTATATCAATTACATCATTAACATAATTAGAACATTTTCCTCAATTTTTTTTTAAAGAACCCTCTGCTTCTCAAGTATTTTCATACCCACATCAGAACTTGAGACAAAATTTGCTAATATATTTATATTTTTTTAATGAAAGTTAAATATCTCACTTTCAAGAAATTGTATTCACAATAGGAAAAAAAAAATGTTTGTATAAAATCTAAATTAAAACTGAATGGCTTAAATTGCAAATATCAGTGTCTCAACTCTTTTGGACTTGAGTTAACAAAAGAAAAAGGACAAAATTCCAACAAAATAAATGTTGAATAATAATATGCAATGTGACATTACTATTTATATTGTTCAGGGTTTTCTCCTGAGCAGCCTCTCAAGCCCATTTGGCTGACCTCTTAAGTCACTGTAAATTAAGTCAGTAGTGATGCTTGCTTTGGCTTAGAGCATGAGTGCACTTTTGGTCCACTCAAAGCAAGAGTCATTACATGAATGCTTAATGATACCACATGAGGCTAAAAGAAGGGAGAAAAAAAAAGTCAAGAGTGGTGGCAGTGCCTTAGACTTGTTCAAAACTTTACATATTTGATCTCAGATCTTCATTCCCACTGAGATCAGAGATTTGACAGATACATCACCTTTGACATATGGGTGTCTCAACAGTGATCTGTCATATGCAAATACACTGCAACACCTGCCATTTGATGCTTGGCAGCCAAGATGGGAAAGAGACTAGCCAACAACATGAATGATTGGAGACTAAGGCTATATTCACACGGTCAGTCTCAGTAGGAGTTGAAGCATATTCAGATCGTGTATAGGTAGATTTTTTTGATCGTTTGAGCAGCCAAATCAGATTCAAAATAACATATGGAGTTTGTTTTACATGTTGCAGATGCATCTCAATCATGTATGAAAAGAACTGGATAAACCCCCTGTGACGCCACCCCTGGACTCAGTGTGAAACTTAATTTTTTTGGGGGACAGCTGGCAGCTTCAGATAAGCAAGAGGTAACTCCATCCAATCCAGATAAACCAAAAATGGTCAAAAGGATGGCACAAACAAGTATGGAGGCCACCTCCAACTCGAGCGAACACAACTTAGTTTAGTTACATCAAGGTAGCTAATGTCTGATGTCACTGTCACAATGACATCAGAAATATATGTCAGTGAAATGACGACTTGCAGAGCTCAGATCAAGCACCTCCGGGACCCTCGACCAGTGGACACTCAGCTCATTGACCACAGGCTTGGACTCATGCTGAGCTACGATCCCAGCTATTGTCACTTCTGATGTTGCTACCAACCCTTGATGAGCCAACACAATGACTAAGCTAGCTAAATGACTGTGGCCTTGGCATCCCCAAGGCTTTAGACCTGGCGTGCCCCAGGCTTTAGCTTTTGTCAATCCCAAAAAAAGGCGCAAGCTGAGCTGGAGGGTGGCTCGGCTGCCTTTCAGCCGAAATAAACATCCGTATCCAAAAGTTCAACATTTCAGCATGGGGGATTGACCACGAGAGTCTGGTTCCATGATCAAGCCAGTCAAATTGCAAATTTTCTTACCTCTGCATTGGCGTCAGCAATGTTGCCCCTTGGTCTCATTTTGAATGCTACCATTGCTAAATATGGTTTTAAATAGTGTTGTGTCATTTGCAATTTGACAAACAACGACATCTACCAGAGTTGTGGGGAAGACCTCCATTAGTTCGTCCTAGCTTCTTGTTATCCGACAGCTGACCTTCCTGCACCAGGGACCTCATTTCTGATGAACCAGCAGTAGTCCACAGACATGTCTTCTGCTCTGGCACCTTGTTAGAAAATTTGCACTGCACCTCCAGATAATCATTTGTGACAGTAGCAAAGCCAATTCATCCCCTTCCATTTAGTCATGAATACATCATGCATGCAGGCTACCATAGCAATCATGTGAAATAGGGAATGTGAGCAAGGATGCATTAAGATTATAGTTATGAATCCCTCCAATCCCTAAAAAAGTGAGTTACAGTTTCCTTGTGATTCAGATGTCAGGATTAATTTCCAACTAGCACTCGGTTACAAAATGGGCACAGCTTTTGTTGGGCAGGCCAAAAAGTGCTCAGTTGTTTCAGACAGTATCACATAAACATTGAAAACTTGGTTCTAATGGTTCTAATATGCACAACAGTCATGTAGACCTGTTGAAATGTGCTAGTGCTAAATGTAAGCTTTCTGTCTCTAATGCCAGCCAATTACCATGAGCTCCCTTCAAGGTCCTTGGCATCATGTTGTATACATTTAACTGCTGGAACAGAGAAGCATCAAGATAGCTGTGGATTAAAAAGGAACAGCCTGTACCCCACACACACCCACAGAGTTGGATACAAGCTGAAGCCTGATCAATCATGGCCGGGCAACCTAGCTGATGAAAGAGCTGGAACACCAGATGATCCCTGATTACATCACTGATTATGTGCCAAGTGCATTGTAGGAAGTGTGAAAGAAGATGTGTTTTGGGATATAGAAAGATGGAATCTACACCTTGTGTTGCAAAAGGCAAGCTGACTTCACATCTGAGGGCTCATCCTTGTAATGCCAGTTTCTGTTATGATGGGTGGTTTATTCAGGGTTGTAATCTTGGGCTATGATCCAAGAGGAAGAAAGCTTGTATAAAAGATTAATGGACCCAATTTTTACTGCCATTATTTTATGAATATTTTTTTTAGAGTTAGTACTCTAAAGTCAAAGTAATTGAAGGAGATAAATGGAGGTTTGGAGCCAAGTCAGTACAGTTGATTAGATGATCTCGCGGCCTCAATGATAGATAGGAGGAAGTAATTTTTCTGTAAGATGCCACAGAATTGATGACATGACAGCTTTCCCTTTACCTGCTACCTCAACAATTTGAAAAGTTTCTGAAAAATTCAGTTGCTCAGAACCAATAGGGCCCCCTGTTTATTTTGGAGCTGGCCAACCTTCCAAGTTCGTCTCATGGAAACTTTTATATATCGTATTCACTTTTTTTCTAAGCAAAACAAAAAGAAATAGATTTCACAGGTGCTCCCAAAAAAGTAGCTGTTGACTGTATTAATCTGTAATGAGACTGTAATGACACTGTAACTGGCTGTAGCTCAGTAGGTAGAGCAGTTGTTTAGTCACTGTAAGGTTGGTGGTTCGATTCTGGCTCCAACTGAGCGGCTCTTTGGGAAAGACACTGAACCCTAACTTGCTTCCAGTGGGTCTGGCAGCACCTTGCTTGACAGCAGCTACCCACTGGTGTGTGAAAGTGTGTGTGAATGGGTGAATGAGAGAGCAATGTAAAGCACTTTGAGGGCACCTTGATGGCGTGGAGTGTACAATCCCCCTAGTTGATTCAGCCACTGTCAGCCAGAGTCTGTCACTGAGCCAGCTCTCTTTTTAAAGGGTCTGAAATTGTGGTCTGGTAGGATGTGTCTTTGCTAGATTTCTTCAACTTTGTTTAAGCTGGTGGCGAGGGGGTAAGGAGGAGGTAAGCAGTTCTCACTGCTTACCTCCAAATACCTATCCTGCCTTCCCCCAAAACTCACTGAGAAAGAATAGCTTGGCTCAAGATACAGTTATCAGGTCACATTTGATAACAGCAGCTCTCCTCTTATGATCTGGGCTCTTGTTAGTGACTAGGTAAGATTTAGTAGGCTAGGATAATTAGCCCCCAAGATCTGTAACTATAATGGGCTAGAGTAACCTTTAAGAACTTAGATGTACACCCTAACCTTTACATTCATGAGAGAGTTTTGATAAACTCAATGTCCACTATGACATCTTTTGATAATTTGTGTTTTATTAAAGCAGGTTAGCAGGGTTAAGCAACAGCATTCATTGATTAAACATAAAAAGCGCTATATAAGTGCAGCCTATGTACCATTTTGAGATGGAAAACTTTGAAGATGAGCGGTGCGAAAACTACCAATAAAACAAATTTTGTAATGGATGACGGCATATTATGACAGCCTCTTTATATATGTAAATCAGATAGAACAGTCACACTTAAAGTTTTGAGAAATGTGAAATACAGTACAGAATCAAAAAGCTTCTGAAGCTATATTTAAGCGATCTGTTGTCATTCTGAGGATATGAAACACCGCTGTGTCATGCAAACATGTGGCACAGTCCTCATAAGGGTAGCTAAAGCTAAGACGGTTGGGGGGCAGCACAGAAATTAAGAGACCTCACCTAGCAGAACCATTACCTGTAATGAACTAATCTGTCCAGGGTATGTCCCACTATTAGCCTAAAGACAACTGGGATAGAATAGGCAGCAATTCTGAACAGGATGAAGTTGGCGTAGATCATCAGTGCAGCGTCTGTTGTGGTGAAGCAAGTCGAATGGCAAGCCTCTCCATTTACCTGTTGATTTATGTTCAAACCCCCACCTATGGTCGATGGACTGTGGGTAGTGACCAAAAAGATTATATGTAAACGCAGCTGAAATTAGTTTCCTCTTCAAGGTGGCTGGAGTCCTAAGAGATCGGGAGCCCTGGGGTATGACAGAAGAGAACATGAGAGTGATCCAACAAGTAGAAATCATAGACAGTGGTGTAAAACTGACTAAACCTCCATGCCTATATAGAGGACAAAAAGTTGCCAAATGTTTCCTTTGTGTAGCTTTAAATGCATCTCCTCATAATGTAAATCCAGTACTTTGGGTAACACCATGGAAATACAGGAACTTTTTTCTGTTTTCCATTAGCAGCACATGATGCTGTCAGACTGAGAATGAGCTGATTTTGCAAAAATGTTTGGCAGTCCAAACAGTTCTCCCTCTCAGGGCCCAACTAAAACAGTATTTTGAGTCGACCTTTGAACTGGAGGGGATTACGCGAATTAGCACAGAATGACCAATAAGGTTTTCGCTGCTGCTGGGGACTCAGACTTTCAATTGTATTGACAGAGTATAAATGTCAAATTCAGCACATGAGATTTGATGAAAGCTGCAGTCTGTTTTTGTTAACTAACTGCTGTCTCAGAGTCGTTTCCATTTATCTGGCATTTCTGCTTCACCTGGGCTCTTTGTAATTAATACTCGGTTTGAGATGGCACCGTCACCCTATGTGCTTGTAAATTCCTCCACAATTGCAGCCACATTTCCTGTCTGTTAGCCGGGGTGCTTCCTTTAGATCTAATCACGAAGATAATTCTGGGATTAGATCATTTAACCCCAACCAAGTGGCAGAAATTAAATATGTCCACAAACACTAAAATCATTTCACAGCTAAATCTGAAATAATTACATGTAATTAGACAGTTACACATTTATTTTGTTTTACATTCATGCAATCAAGGACCAATTAGCAATACCAGAGCAATATCTATGCAATTGCTTGAAATTATTTAATTGTTGTATGTTTGAAAATATATAAGCCTACTTAAAATCTTACATAAAAAAGGTACACATGAGAAACTACTCCTTTCATTTCATTACATTTCCTCATCCAGGTAAACTGAAAGTGACATTTTTTTTCTTTTTTTTTTGCCATAGACTGCGACTTTGCCCATCGATTATTTGAATGCAGTACACCCTTATTATTATTTGCGGGGGTTACGTTCCTTCCTCCTCCCACAAATCCCAAAAATCCACAAATTATTGATGCAGTTATAAAAGGCCTATGTATGATATTATATATGCGAAAATATGCTTCCCAAACACTTTCAAGAGTTTACTTAATACAGTAATAATGTAGTATTGATAAATTGAAAATGTTTTATTTTTTAGTGTGACAATATGTATAATAATAATAATAATAATAATAATAATAATAATAATAATAATAATAATAATAATAATAGAGTGAATGTGAAAATCTGAGCAAAATCCACGAGTATGTGAGACCGCGAACGGTGAACCGCAAATGGGACAAGGGTATACTGTAGTGCAGCCATTCCCAAACTTCAGAATACCAAGGCTTTATTTGAAATGTGAAAAATTTCCGCGGCCCACCGAAACCTTTAATCACAACTGTGATCAACATACAGGACTGGAAGCTATGTTCTGATATTAATGTAAGGCAGGGATTCCCAAAGTGGGGTGCGTGCACCCCCAGGGGTGCGCAAGCTGCCTCTAGGGGGTGCGCAAGATGAAAAATGTAATGGCGGTCTGATAATTTTTTTTTTTTTTCACACAATAAAGATGAGTAAATAAACATTTCCTTTGTAAATTTTTAAATCAAAAACTGTAATTTTAATGAATAAATAAATGCAGGCTATTCAAAATGCACGTCATCTTAAAGTGAAGCGTAGAAGAAGAAGTTATATTCTTCTACCACTGCATTTGCACCTAGCTTGTGGCCTCTACTTTATTCATTCTCGCAAATATGCTCAATGCTGTGTTATGATGACGGGTTGTGTTAGTTCCACGGTCATTTAAACTTGCTGCAATTTTTGTTCAATGTTCAAAGTATTCTAACATTTTCCTCAACTTATCTGCTTTCTGCCACTGAGTCTGAGCATGTCATCCATCCTCTTTGCTCTTAAAAGTGGAAGCCTGCGCATAACTTTGTTTCATTATATTGGAACTGTGTTACAGTGTTTCAGTTTAATTTAAATGCGAGAGCGCATTGTTGTGATTGTGATTATTATGTTATATGTGTGTTCTGGTCATTTTAGCATGAATAAACATGGCGACTTTAATATGGCTATAATAAAGCTTGTTGCGTTTTTTTTAAGGGGTGGGGGATCGGGGGTGCGTCAACCCGGTTGAGACATAGAAGGGGGTGCGCGGCTAAAAAAGTTTGGGAACCGCTGATGTAAGGGGTCAACAAATAAAGGTGACACTTGTCATATTAAGTTAAGATGACGTTAGGATAACACTTAACTGGTTTGTTTTGTTACTTCCTAATGTTTTTAAATCATGTCGTTAATATTTTACAGTAATTAAAAACATATTTAAAAAAGATTGAGGATTTAAAATATATTTGTTTAATTTTAATGACCTCTCACAGCCCACCTGCAGTACAGGGACGGCCCACCAGGGGGCCGCGGCCCACACTTTGGGAATCTGCTGTAGTGGTTTTGAAGGCTCTTTATCTTACTGCACAGCTTAAAGGGTAGAACAATCAAGCCTTTAAGCTGGTTGAACACACCCACCTTAGTTCAGAATCTGAAGTTGGCTAGCTTAGCTTTCACTAACCTAATGAATATTATTCTACATTTGTTCTGATCAAAATCTGTCTAAACATGCTCATTTTAAAATGTTGCTACCCAAACGAATGCTACCAATGGTCTGAAGTGTCATTTCAGTTATGGCAGAACTTGTTTCAGACAGACATCGATGGCGAGTAATCAACTTCGTAATTAGTCAACTTGGGATAGCCCAGAATTGAAGTCAAGTTGCTCAACTGGAAGGCCTCCCTCCCCCCGAACCTTTCCACACCAGGCCAAAACCAGTTGCAGTGGTTCCTTAGTACACTTAGCATCACATGGATGTTAAATCTAGCTATGGAAGCAACTTTTTTTTTTTTTTTCAGTAAATATGTACATATCTGCTACAAAATGTAAAGTTTTTCACATTGGGGTCGATGGGGATTGACTCGCTTCTGGAGCCCTTAATATCCTGTTGAACTCAACCCAGAAAACAGTTTGTTGCTCCTTAGTTTTTGTTTAAGAAAAGAAAAAAAATGAAGTTATTCACTTGTAATGTAGAAACTCATAACAAGGTGCTGTTCCAGAATAACAACAACTAGAATATTGATTTTCCAAATGGACTATTTTGCGTTCAGAAATAAATTGTTCTGTCTCCCAAATCTTAAACATATTCTACTATGCGTCTCCGTTTCTATCTTGTTTACTGCCAATCACATTTGTTTACCCCGTCTTATCGTTTCCATTTTCTCCCTGGTTCTGCATCTCCGTGTTCATTCCCCAATCTCCTGAAACAACGCATGGTCTTAAAAAGTCTCCACACTGGTAATTTATAGATGTCTGCAGAGCGTGCTGCCTCAGACAGATCTTAATTTGCGATAATATAATGTTTGATATGCACACTAAAACTCCCCATTTGTTTGAATAGCTCAACATTAACATTGCTAATATTATCACATGAAAAACTCAGCTATGGAGCCAGCGGTCGGATTTATTATTAAGCTGGATGGAAACATTTGTCTGCCTGGATCTGCAGTAAAAAAACAAAATAGATACACTACAAATCTAAGCCTAATGTCTAAGAGCAACGGCAAACCTCAAAATTTAATATATTACAAAATAAATACATAAATAGATTGCAGTTTAAGAGGCAAAACTACAACACTTTCCTTAAAAATGTAAAGATTTGCTGTGAAACCTTGGATTCTGGCATCCATGTGGATGACACTTGACATGATCCACCCACCTATATAATGCTGCAGACGAGGCACCCTTCCAATGGAAACAACATGGCCTAATAACTACATCCTCCTCCAGCTGGATAATCAACTCTGCCATGCAACAAAGACTCGACTGGAAGGGCTTGATGGACAAGACAAATAGCCCGAGGACTTGATCCGTCTGCCGACCTCACCAAATTCCAAATCTGATGGAGCATAAAACTATAGCTTACAATGTGTTCAAATTACATGCTGATGCAACGGAACAAACTGCCAGGCTCCTCTTCCATTGACATTGAGCACGTAAAGAAGAAGTTGTGTTCATGTTAGGCTACCCTGCCAGACAAGTGTACTTGGTTACTGGGGTGACAAGTGTTGCCTCAGGCGGTGAGGCAATACTTGCCACCTCTGTGAAAGAGTTAGGGATTCAGTCACAGGACAGCAAAAGCCAGTTCCTTCATCATTTGCCAGGTGTCATCCAGGTACACAAACCATATATGTTTGTAACCCCAACTAGTTTGTTGGCTGAATCCACTTAAGGAGATTTAAACATCACCGAAATGCCAAAACCCTAAACAAACACATTGCTGAGTCAGCACATGCAGCTTTCCTGATCGCAACATGGAAACACCAGTGAGACAGTGCTGGTGTTCACAGGACTTTGTGCATAAGCAATATTTTTGACATCTTGAAGACACTGCATACAAAATTATTATTATTATTTTTTTTTTTTGTAAAAATAACTTTCATTGTGAAACATTCTGTCATGTGCATGAACCCAATGTTGATCCCCACCTTCAGATGTGATTAGATGTGAACGTTCCCCTACATAAAACACACTGGTGGAATGTAAAAAAATACTTTGTTGCTGTACTTAAAGTAAATTTTTCACATATTTGTAAAAATGCACCTTGTTACATTTTATGATTGATCAGTCACCAAAAATGCCTTTTATAAAAATATTAGTTGTGTTTTCTGCCACGGAAGTTTTTATACCAATCAAGTGGTGCTATCCCAGCCTCCAATGGCAGCAGAGTGGGCATTTGGAAGCAGCAGTTGTGATTTGAACCACAACATTTAACATCGACCCGGAGACTGACCCCTTGAACTTGAGCCACCTGTGGCCCTATTTAAAAAAAAAAAAAAGGAAATGTTTGAATTTAAAGGGCCCCTGGAATGATGTCATTGATGCTCTAAACTAGCAAAGTTCATGCTAATATACAGCAATTGTCAGGAGTACAACAGTGCTTCATTATTTAGCTCACTTCCATGGAAAGGTAGCATGTGGAGCAGAAAAAAAGAATAATGTTTATAAATGAGCCTGGCCAGCATTAAGACTTGAATTCTCATGTCCAGAAGTTAAAGAAAAAAGTCATAAAAAGCGTTTTTATTTTTCACAGTTGAGTAATCTGCAAGTTGGTATATTTGATCAAATAAATAACTGAAATTTGTGACATCATCATTTCCTCATTTTTTTTTTTTTTTTAATTACACAAAGATCTTTGGTCAATTGTCAATAAGGAATAATTTTTTAGTAATGTTCTTAAAAATGTCACAAACTAATAAGTCAAAACTAATTACCAGTACCTAAAATTGTCCAGCCTATAACCTTGTCAGTTACATGTTTTTTTTCCTATCATGCAGCCAACAGTCTAACGTTTAGCTTTGAACGTATTTATAATGAAATACATTTATTTATTTATTGGTTTTGCCTAGAAAATGCAGATGTTATACCTCTGCAGATGCCTTTAGTAATTACTTACCAGCAAGGCATTTTATTTTATTAAAAAAAGGTTAGCGTACTTAGGCTTTAACCTTGGTGATACATTTCACACTTGAATTTATACTTCTGTAGATTATATATATATATATATATATATATATATATATATATATATATATATATATATATATATATATATATATATATATATATATATATATATATATACACATACATACATACACACACACACACACGCACACACACAAAGTAAGCCAAAATCCAATCATCGGGAAAGGGCTACGGCTAATGTAGATTTAGCCGTGCAAGTTAGACTAATCAATTGGAATTTTGAAAGAATCAGAAAGGTGGGCGAAGAGGTTGAAGCATCAAGAACAAATTGATTTCCAGGTGCCTTTGAAAAATTGAGGTTAGTATTAAGAATCAACAATGTCAAATGCAGGACGCAGCTCATGGGATTAACACCCGTCCTTCCTTCCTCAACCACATTACATTAATTACAGATTCTGTTCACTGGTTATGCAGATGGCTATTGACAGAGACTTTGTGCAAGTTTTCATCAACTAATAAGCACTCCTCTGTTGTTCATCCATCTAGGTGCTGCCATTGGCATGCAAACCTGCACACACACACACACTCACACACACACACACACACTGCAAGCCTTCTTTCATTTCTAAAACTGCGAGCACTGTTTGGTCAGTTTGGGACTCTTTACTTTTAATTTGTCACTGCCAGGGTCATAGAAGTCATGAAACAGCACATGGCTCTCAGGGGGCCACTTTGTTTTCTGTGACAAAGAGAAAGTCATTTGTCATCACACAGCTTAAGAGTTATCCTATAAAAGGAAAAAAAAAATGGAATCGAATTTATCTTCACCTCAGCCAATTTTTCAGAGGAAGTCATCCTGTTTCACATTTTCTTCCCCTCTCATCTCTCACTTGTTCAACCATTTCTTACATCCCCCCCTCCTCCCACACTCTTCTTCCTACACAGTTTTACCTCCTAATTTGGCGGGCAGTCTTATATTCAAAATGAAAATTAGCTTAAAAATGACTCAAGAGCTGGATTGCACTTGTAAGCAATTTAGTTCATTTAGTTTAATTCAGCCCTGCCTGCCACGAAGTTCAAGTTGTTCTACTTGAACATGATGGAGTGCGTACAGAAGGTAGTCTAATTCAAAACCATTTACGTACATCACCCTGAGGGGCACCAAATGAGGGAAAAACTCAGAAGAAAAAGAAAAAGAAGTTGTGAATTTTAGCCTTGGAGAGGTTCTTAACGTTTGAAAAGACTGGGAACTTAGAAAAAAAGAGGGGTGGTCAATGGAGACTGACTCCCTTTGAGCCTCTAGTGGTCAGTTGAGAAAGTGACACTTGTCTTAGGCCTTTTTTTTTTTACTTATTGGTGTGCAGTCTGGTGTGGCACACCAAAATACATTGCATCCCTTTTCATTTGATTCAGTTCATGTTCACATAATGTTTTCACTCTCACCCAAACGCTGCACCACAAGTTATGTGACAACAGCCAGTGCTGTCATTGGTCAGTAGCAGCTCAGGCAGAGTGTCATGTTTCAATGATAACGGAAGCAAAGAGCTGACAGCAGTAACCAAGACCACCTATTCAGACTGCTCTCAGATCAGCTGTTTTGGTGCACACCATAGAGCTGAGCGATTTTATCGATTCTGCGATGTATATTGATATTTTACTGAGTATCGAGTATCGATTTTTCAGCCGCAGGTATTGATATTCTAAGCTTCTTTCAAAACCCCCGTGTCCCACCTTTAAAAGCTTGCAAGCAACAATTTGCACTGTTTAAATAAATGAAACAATTTTTCTCAACAAATCTTTTATTAATTTTGTCCAGCATTTGCAAGCTGCCTGTCAGCCATATAATGTGTAATTGATGCTTTAAGTTCAATTAATTCAAACAAAGTCATTGGAACACTCACAAGATGTCACCAAAATCACTTTGTCCCTTTAAAATCTTTTGGAAAATGATGTAAATATATTGTAAGATGAATATCGATATATATCATATCGTGATATACAGTCATGGAAAAAATTATTAGACCACCCTTGTTTTCTTCAGTTTCTTGTTCATTTTAATGCCTGGTACATCTAAAGGTACATTTGTTTGGACAAACATAAAGATAACCACAACGATTGCTCATAATAGTTTTATTTAAGAGCTGATATTTTACCATTTTCCATGGTTTTCTTGATTATAAGCTAAATCACTTAAGTTTTTACATCAATAGCTATGGCGTTGTACTGCCAAAAACACTGCTTTTATGCATTCAGTGTTTTCTTTTCTGTCTGTTTTAGTCACATGATGACGTTTAGTGGTACCAGGTATTAAAATGAACAAGAAAGTGAAGAAAAATGGTGGTCTAATAATTTTTTCCATGACTGTATATCATATCATGAGCCAAATATCGTGTATCGTATCGCAAGATTAGCGTATCGCTACAGCTCTAGCACACCGCGGTTGTTGTGTTCACAATACCCCAAGTGACCCGCACTCACTACCAAAGCTACTTTGGGCTGACCCAAATAGGGACAGTGTAAAAACAACCCAAGTTTCACATTGGATTCAACGCAGAACAAATGGTTCTAAATATTGGTTTCAAACCTGATCCACAGTCTTCATGAACTACTTCATCCATTCATAAAACTTCAGACTACAAAAAAGATCAACTTTCCCTTTCACGTGACTAAACTCAGGTAAAACATGGTCTTGGTTCACAGTACGTGGGATTAACACCAGTAACCAGAGGCTTAGCAGAACCTTGGGGCAGACCGGGTCAAAACAGGAAGAGAGTAAGACTTGGAATGAAACAGCAGAACTGATGCAGCCCTGGGAGATTAAATGGTGAGGAGTAATCAGCCACAGGTGGAGGTAATCACCCACAGGAGAACCCAGCCAGGCAATCAGGGAGCATTCAGCAGGAGGAGGTGGATCTGGAGGAGGAGGAGAACACAGAGAGGACAACAAGGAAACAAGGAAGGATGGAAAAACATCAATCATTGGTCTAAAAAGCCACGCCTTCTCAGACTTTACAGATGTAACTGCCTTTTATTGTAATGTGAGACTCTTCTGCAGAGTTTTTTTTTTTTTTTTTTTTGTACAATTTTCAGATTCAGTTTATTTATTTATGGACTGCAACCACACTGCAAGCCAAATAGTTAGCATGCTATAATTCTTGTGTTAATAAAAAAAAAAGCTATTGATTGCCAAATGAGGACGATGATTAACTCGAGATTTTTTACTGGAACTCGAGAAGCTAAAATAAAAATTTACTCAGGCAATTCCGTTAATGTATCCGGCCCTTCATAGGTGAGACTTTATGTTGTGTTGAAAAACTTTACGACTTGGTAAAATCACAACCTCATAGCATCTTCAGCCGCATTGTCCGGTATGCGCAATGTTTTTTTTTTTTGGCATTCTTTCAGCCATAAAAAAATGGAATTGGCCAAATTGGGTCAGAGTTCATGTCACAAACAAGCCAAAAAAAAAAAAAAAAAAGATGTCAAATACACATCACGCCATTGTGTGTTGTTGTGAATCGCCAAACTCGTGTCTTTCAGTTATCCACTTGGTTCCCAACACGTCGTGCCTTCTGACGGTGGAAGTGAGGAAAATGAGAATTTTCTGCATAATTAAACTCGGTGATAGAGGAATAATTGCAGAGGGATGGCGGCGGCAGGCGAAACTTTCAGAGGGGCTGCAGCTGCAGGATCCGCTGAAAGCGAGCACGCGAATGTGGAGAACTTGTGGAGATAAGGCAGCTCGAAATCTATAGAGTCAGATGAGCTGCCGTCCTCTGATTGACATTTGAGACCTTAATTGTGACATTTTTCTCATGTTCCATCTGGATTTAAAGAAAAAAAATATCGGAAAATTACTCTCTTTTTTGCAAATTGTTTACATGGTCGATCATCTTGGCTTGAAATATCCGGCCTCATCAGGATATAAACATTGCATGGCTGACATGGTTAATGAATTGCTATCAGATTAAACGTGTAGCCTCGGACCACTGTAAGCACTTGCCCATGGATAATTGCATATTGACTGAGGGTTAAGCCAAATGTTTGTCAAACTGTGAATAATAGCTTTTGCCCGATAACAGACGGCTTTCTGTATGTTGTCTGTATTCTAATTCCAGCTGGGAGAAAATATTGATGGTTGTCGCATTTATTCAACTTTTCCATCACTGGTGATCCGGTGGTTGCTACTGGAACTCATTATGCATGTGTGTCTGACTTCCAGCCCTTCCCAGTGAGCGTGGCTGTGCTGCAGCCCTCTGAAATGGAGGCCAGTGATTCCAGTCCAAGAAATACTAATGAAAACCTCAGCGGGGAATTAAATGTGTAAAGCTTTCCAATAACTCATGTACCACAGCTGAGGTGTCCTTAAGAGAGGCGTTTAACCCCCTACTGCCCCACCGGAGGTATTCACTGGCCTGACTTCTGTAAGCAAATCAATTTGAGATTCAGGCTTCCAGGTGCTGGCTGGAGATAAAACAAATTAAACATCTGTACAACAAATTGACGACTCGGAATTTAAGAGGAGGGACTTGGATCACGTTCGTGTACACAGTCGATTGTCGGCTCAGTCGTTTCTCTGTAGGAACTGCAGGGCAAATTAATAGCTCCCACAATCCGGTAAGAACTGCAAGACTGTTTCAGTCATAGCATTTGACAGGGACAATTAAATTAAATTTAAAAGAGACAGCCGAATAAGGCCTTTGTGTTTAGGGAAGATGGTTGTGGCGAAGGTCAACTTGTCTTTGCTCTACAACAGGAGTTAAAGACATTTTTGTGATAAAAATGAGGAAGAGTTTTGGTGTGGAAAGAAATCTCCAACTGCTTGGGCTCAAAACGTGTTTTTAAAAGGCGTTTTTTTTTTACTTTCACAGTAAATTATTCTTTTGAAGTGATCATCAGGCCCAGCAGCCCCTCTGCTGCTTCTCTTTCCATCAACCAGAAGTCCACCTGAAAACTGGCCTGAGAGGGCAAAAAACCCTCCTCCATTTCTTTTCTATGTTCGAGGGTTGAATTGTTGTTTAAATGTGTAACTTTAAAGTGTACATTGCAGCTGTCACGTGATCTCAAAACCGTTGGGTGCACCTGCAATCCTTTGTGAATCCAGGCGAGCAGGTGGTGCTTGCTGGCGCTCCACTCTGCTCCGTGGGGTGTGTCCATGGATGAGTTTGCAATAGAGGTCTTTACGGGTCCACTTTTTATGGACCCGAACCCGAATGGACCTGTAAAAATTCGACCCGAAACCGACCCGACCGGATCCGAAATATTTGAACCCGGAACCGGACCGACCTGAGTCTTTAGTTTTTCGATCACGACAATTACCCGAATAGAACCGAGACAAAACAGCCTACAGTTGCTCATGTTAAAAGTTGTCTAGCGTTGAATAAAACTTGATTTTCTTACCTAAAGTTGTCTTCTTCTACCGGTTCAGTTGCTACATAGGCTACGTGTTGTAAACAACAATAAATCCACGTCGTTATTTTCTTTGTGGATACATATGCTATTGGTAGCAACTGCTAACGCTAATAGCCTACACCGGTCAGGACCTGTCATGAATATGTTCTCTCATCCAACGTTGTCATGTTGGCGATCCGTTGTGCTTTACAGCTGCCGAGCAAACCAGTAATAACATGCTACGGCAACACGATTGTTTCATGACAAACATGCTACGTTAGTAAATAATTAATTTAACTGCCCCGCCACCAATATCTTTACCTCTCTCGAGTAAACGCAGACCCAGCCTGTCACCAACCGGACCCGAGAAATAACTGTGTTGATTCCGACCCGAACCCGGAGTCACGTCTTTTGAATGGACCCGAGACCTGGGTCGGGTCGGGACCTTGGGTTTTCGGGTTGTCGGGTTGTTCCAAAGACCTCTAATTTGCAAAATGCCGCACACTAAAATTTCAAGCTCCCATAGGACACCAAGCAGAAATGGAACGGAAGCACCGCGCCAGCCGCTTTGTTTTAGAAGAGATTTGATCCACGTATGAGAAAAGGGTTAGTATATATGTTGAAAAACACATTTTATTTGACAGTACTCAGTCTTTTTAAATGTGTCCTTCAAGGACGAACAAGACATGGTGAGATATAAGTCTTTAAATGAGCAGACTCCCGCGGAACGGTCACCTGATCTTAAAACCTTCGGGTGAGTTTGCTATCAATTACAAATACAGCTGATGCATGCATCGACAGTGTTGTACCTGAATGTGTTCATTGAACGATAGTTCATGAACTAGTTCATATTTTTCGCGAACATGAACTGAGTGCATTCATTTTCCCCTTCACCAGCGTGGGGCGTGAACGAGTTCATTTGGGCAGTTGTGAACGACGCTCTTTCAAAGTTCACACATGGTCAAAACCGTTCCAGGTTTCCAGCGAACCCCATTTAAAATACACCACGAACGAGCCTGATATGTATCTGAGGAAAACAATCAAACATGGCAACACGGCTGTCGCTGCTGTCATGCTAACAATTGCATCATCAAATGTTTCAAACAAGCAGGAAGATGAAAGCTGCAGCGCCCCGACTCCCAGGGGGGATTGAAATATTGAAATGGAGAGAAAAAACATTTGCACCTTAAGGACCTGTTTTTGTCTTATAATAAAGACCATTTGGCAGCAAGTTTTTCCTCATATTTTATAATATACTGTAGAGCAGTGATTCTCAAAGTGTCGGCCGTCATGGTACTGCAGGTGGGCCGTGAGAGGCCATTAAAATTAAACAGATGTGTTTTAAATCCTCCATCTTTTTTAAATATGTTTTAATTACTGTAAAATATTCATGACATGATTAAAAAACCATTAAGAAGTAATAAAACAAACCAGTTAAGTGTTATTCTACTGTCATCTTAATTAAATATGACAAGTGTCACCTTATTTGTTGACCCCTTACATTAATATCAGATTATGGTTCCTTGTCCTGTATGTTGATCACAGTTGTGATTAAAGGTTTCAGTGGGCTGCGGAGATTTTTCACATTTCAAATTGGGCCTTGATATTCTGAAGTTTGGCTGCTGTAGAGAGAAGCTGAAACAGAAATGACAGTTTTACATGAGCTGTCCTTTCAATGCTAATGTGAACCCTGGTTGGTTAAGGATTCAGAATTGGACACAGTTTTCGACAGATAAAATGGATAAAATAATTGCCATTTGTGGTGGTGTAGTATATGGGCAGTGGTAATCATTTTGACAAATAATTGCTCACAGCAACATTAAAAAACACTGAACTATTTAGTTCATTTTTTGAAATAGTGAACTGAACTAGTTCATTTTAATTTCTGCGAACTATGAACTTGGCTTGCCCAACACTGTGCATCGAGGCCTGAAAAGATTAACTTTTTTCACCTTCAGATGGGAAAAAAGTCTTCCGATGATGCAATTACCCCACAATTCAGCTGGGCAGTGCTTTAAGTCACCCTGTACGAATCCAAATGAAAGCAGCGATGTTGACACAATCAACGGGTATGTGTGTGCCAGGTGTGACTCCGATGACTCAGATGCTTCAAATTCGAGTTCAAGACCACTCTCACACAGCAGCGCACGCCATCATTTCTATTTCACAAATTAAGCGAAAAGCACATGGTTAGATTTACAATTAAAACTGCTTAGGACATGTTGCGTTATTGTTCATGAAAACATGTACTCTTCAGTTCAAGAGGCACTTGAATATCCTGACGTAATTGAATATTTTCAGCTCAAAAGCTCCTCGTGTTTCAAATGGATTTGTCACTTAAGGGACCTTGAAAGCAAAAATGGCTAAATTATTCCCTCGCCGGACAACACGGGAGCCGAGATTACAGATGGGGATCTCGGCTGCAGAAAATCGCCGTAAACTGGGAATTTACTGCTCTCCACTGCATCTGCTGCAGCGGATAACATGTATTGATTAGTGTTTTCATAAAAAAAAAAAAAACTTTCAGATTTGAAGGCCAGCATCTGAGAGATCGTGATTGCGCAATCCTGTTTTATTTAGCTGGTATCTCCGCCAGTTCCCTACAGCTGGTTAACTGGAGTTTCAGTGAGGGAAAGAGGGGCCATTCATATAAGTTATCTTTCCATGATGCAGTCAGCAGTTGCAGAAAACATTTTGGAGATGGTTTATGACATAAAATGACTTTCAACGTGCTGTATGGCATACAAAATAACAGAAAGATGTAAATACAGTTGGAGCAGAAGTGGTGTCTGCCATAGTGTTTTATGTGTGCTATATTTTTTTCTTTAATATAAGCTTACTCCTATATATACACATACATTTCTTTGAGTATAACACCTTTCAAAACACATGACTCATATTCAGTAGAGTGCTTTCGTCGGGCTCTTTGGTATTAGCTGCTTCTTCTTTGGCAGTTCCGACGGCCAAGGATGTAGAATTAATTTCCCTCACCTAGACCGGCTTGCACACGCTGCCAGAGTCTGGGAAACTGATAAAAGGGGAGGACCTGGCACAGAGCGTTTCTCTCTGGGAAGTTACTATGTTTGCTGGATGCTATAGGGCAAAGCTTGCTCAGCCAAGCTACAGATATTACACTCATTTTCAGGGGGTGGGTTGCCATTTACAGTCACGTCTGCCCGCCAGTGCTGAAGACAGCAAAGATAAGGGGGAAAATGTTCCAGTGGCAGGGCAAGAGAAGGCAGGCGTCCGCTGCTTTGATTTCAGATTGTGTCAAGTGATGCCCATGAAATATTTCTCCCTCAGGCTCCTAATACACACAAAGCAGATCAGACTGCTGACAGTCAAGGGCAAGCTCCATTTTTCTTTTCCTCTTTTTTTTATGTGAAGAAGTCACTGTATAGATTTCTATGAACTGGAGAAGTGTCACTTCTTTTGCACTACTCTACTCTGGTCTAGCCCACACATTCACAGGTTGTTTTTTTTGTTTGTTGTTTTTACAGTTTTTTAACACAAAAAAAAAGACATTTATTTAAATTAAACCACTGCAACACAGATTTTACATCTTAAGCCAACTGTATATGTAAAAAAAGGTATCAGTACAAACCAAACCACCTGTCTTGATGATCAAAGGAGTTTGCCATCACATGTGAGATCTCCCATTCCTCACTTTCTGCCTCAATAACCATTTTATTCTCGAAAGTTGTCCTACCAAGCTGAGGTCTGACTGGGTCCCCTTCACAACAGGTATTAAATGGCATTAAAGGTAACGAATACAACATGTGCTTTGATAGTAGCTGGCTAGCTAGTAAAACAGCAGCTTGGATT
Source organism: Hirundichthys speculiger (assembly GCA_018398805.1). NCBI lineage: Eukaryota > Metazoa > Chordata > Actinopteri > Beloniformes > Exocoetidae > Hirundichthys > Hirundichthys speculiger. Next base: position 697,880 of record JAGFBZ010001190.1, read on the forward strand.
GAAGGATGGATCAGGTCCTCAAGGCTTATGGTGACAAATTTGCAAGGGGACTGTGGGCTAGTGCCTCTGGATTGACAGACTGGAGGGTGTGTGCCAGTTACTGGAAAAATCACACCCTTTCACCCTCACTGGTAAGGTCCATGCAGGGGTCCAGGAGAAAAGAGTCTGTTTGATAGTTCAACCTCAGAGGCTGAGGGCTGTGGACAGGGAACATGTTTTTACCCTCTTCTAGGGTTCAAGAGGGGGCCATGGGACTTAGGACTTTGGGTGAAAATCCAATTCCTCCCTTAACCCTCAACCTCAACCCTCAATCTCAAAAATGCACGCTCCCGTGAGGTGCAAGTGTTGTCCCGATTCTTAGAAAGTCAAGTTGAGGGACAGGTTTGAGGGCTGTATCACCCTCAATATTGAGATTCTCCGGCACCACCCTTGGAAGTAAGGGCTACCCAGAAGACATTGTGTATTTTTACCAAGACATTCTTGAAAAGGATGGCGCAGAAAAAAGCTTTGGCGTAAGGCTGCCCCCCACAGTCTGAAGACTTAACTGCACTCAAGGGGTGTCCCATTTCTAAGTCACAAGATAGCCCTTACACTTACTTTTGAGGGCCAAGATTAAGGGCCAAAGATTGGGGGGTTAAGGGAGGAAATGGCCCTTTAACCCACCAATCCACATGGGCTTTGTGGAAACCATTTCATGGTGTTCCTTGAGGTATTCTGTAGGTGTTGCTCTGCGAGTTTGGGATGCTGTGTTCATTGTTATGGGTCATTCAGTCCCAAAGCAAACAGAGCAGGAGTTTGGTCTGCATTGCTGGAAGTAACCTTCATTTTTTTTAACCCCTCGGGCAGATGCAGGGCCCCTTCATGGCTGCCCTTTTTTGTTGCCGATTCTCTTCACAACTTTTATGGACGTGTTGATATGTAGTCCGGCCAGATGTGGCATTGTACAAGTCAGCTGTAATTTACACTTAGGTAGAAATATTCCATATTTATAAGCCATCTAATAAAACATTTCTTATATAGCTTTAAACATCACTTGCTGTGCATCACCATTACTCAACTTTTCCATTGTCTGTTTTCCACAGCACCGTGATCATCATCATGTCATTATCATCTCCTCTTCTCTCTCTCTGAATACCTCCAAATATCAACAATCAATTTCTTTGATGTACTTCAATAAAAGGCTCTCACGGTGGTAAAGATGTTTTATGAAGCTGAGCTGTAATCCAATCGCTTTTTCTCATCTGTGATTTTTACGTTGCCTGGGTTTGGACAAATTGCTTAAGAAGCCTGCAAATGCCCGATGCTGATGAATGTACGGATGCGAGCACGAGCGAGGTAATGGCTGCTTGGCAACGATGTTGATTGTGTCGACTACAGATCTGATAACTCGGACGCTGCTGATTGGAATTTGATGAAACTTTGAAATGATGCGGCTCACCTTTTGAGTTTTGTGGAGCTGATTGTACTGATTGGGGGTGTCAGGGGACATGACACGTGCTGTCAATTAGCTGGGAGACCGTTGGGAGGTAATCTCTGCACCTTGAGCGCGGAACAATTTGGGTTAATTCTGCCTTTTAACATGTTTATGTGACAATTACGAAATACTTTTCTGAAATATTGAAAATTTTATGGATTAGAGGAAAAGGCATGATCCATACAGTCCTTTGCTTGCTTGAGGCCAAGCTTCTTTCATACTATACAGCAGCCTTTAGATGTGACTGTTCTATTAGCATCTCTAAAACCAATTGAATTTCAAGATAACATTATTAATGTCTTTTGGCACTTTTATAGACAAGCTAAACAGTGTGATACAATCACATAAATTAAAGGAACGCCAGATTGCATTAAGGCTATGAGAAAACTTGGCATTTGTCAGGAAGATGTGTTATTTATCAGAGAGTGTGGGGAGTGTTTTAAGAGGGCTTTTCTATGTTCTTTAAAATTCTGGATATTTTCAGCAGGGCTTCATGCAGCAAAAGTGATCACCGTGAAAAGAATTGTGGGGAATATCTTAGGGCTTTCTTCAAAACCGGCTGTCCTTCATCCTACAATGTGAGCGGTTTGCAACACTGGTTTTGCAACCAAAGGCTACCTGACGTAATGTCCCGACAGCAGCAGAAATCCATCGACTTACTAGCCAATTGAAATGATGTTTTTTTTTTCTTCTGGCACTAGTGGCCTTTATTTGACAGTGAAGGAGAGACAGTAAACAGGGCAGAGAGAACGAGGTACGGGGGTGGCACATGGCAAAGGGTCATTTGGACCGGGTGTTGAACCTGCGACTAGCCCCACAAGGACTGTAGCCTCTGCTCATGGGCTGCCTGCCCTAACCGCTTCGCCACTGGGCGGCCCAAAATGAATGTTCGAATGAATGCAATCTAGCACTTTTCTAAAGAACAACAGGAATGCCAAGTTGGCCCCTCAGTTGGCCCCTCAGAAATCGTGTAGCATGTAGGAGCCCACTGGCTCTCTTTGGTGTTCCTGCTTTTGTGTTGAGTATGAATGTACTGAGCTGCCCAATGAAAGATCCTACAACTTTGGAATCGAATGCTGTCTGATTTTGAGATCTGATCAGGTGATCTTTGACCTGTGACAGCTCAAGACTGAACAATCTATAAGGGACCAATAGATGAGGAGAAAAAAAAACTTAAAGTACCTCTGAGGGGGATCAGGCAAAGCCAAACAGGTGTGCCACCTCTGAACAAGAAGATCTGTGGGCTTCGCAACTTGGAGAAGGTTCAACTGCATAAGCTCTCATTAGAAGCAACTATTATCATGAAAATATGTATAATTCAAATTCAAAGCCATACTGCCTGCAGCCACAGAAGGAAGTAAGGAAAGTTCCTAAAACAAAATTGCCAAGTGTGTGAATGCAAAGATATTATTGCTGCATCATCAAGGTTAAAGAGTTGACCTAAATATAATTAGTTGTGCATTTCGTGACAGTGATGTACTGCAAGCTTAATCTTATTATTTAAAAGTTTTTAAATGCTTTTTGCACCAATAGAGAACAAGAAAAAAAAAAACAAATAAGGTCAATAAATGGTCAGAATCAGAAGTTCTTTATTAACTTTTCCTGGTGCAGAAGAAACCAACGGAAATATCAGACTCGGGTGAACCTTTGAGGAAGATCTTCACTTCAAACACACGAGTCAACAACATTTACAGCAATCCGTTTATATCTCTGAGCATGTCCAAAAACTGTCCCCTATGAACAAAGGTACAAGATTTCAGATAAGACATGGTAGAAAATGTCCAATATGGAATCCATTAGTTAGTATGTGTTGGATGGCACAAGATCGCATCAGCCACGATCCAAGCCTGAGCGTTGGGTAAAGAGGTTGGAGAGGATCTTGCCCCCTAGCGTGGACAGCCATCCTAATTCTTTATCCAACTTTATTTTCAGCAATGGATGCAGAAGAAACGTCCTCCGGACGGCATCAGGTAATCGTACAACCAGTCAGAGAAATGAAGCACTTGATATTGACGGAGACACAACCAGACGACTGTTGACGGAAAACATCTTGAATGTTAAAGTAGAAACGCTGGTGAATGACTGACGTCGGTTTTGCACTAAAAAACTGTTGATCTAATGCCTCATCAGTGATTCTGCTGCCACCTTTACCTTGGTTGCTCTGCAGTTCAAGGCTGAATCATTTCCTTGATAGATGGATAGCATGGTTGGCTGTACAGAGACAAATGCTTCGTAATGCACCTACAGTGGTCCAAAAACCTACTTCCAGCATCGTTGCCTGATTTTTTGACTAGGAAAAACTAATAAGCTTTCAAATTCCATGTTGAGTCCTATGTAGTTCTCAGTTGTATCAAAAGATTTAACCGAAACAACTTTTTTTTACACTTTAAAGATGGATGCCTTTGGTTACAACCTGACAAGGCCTCAGTCGTCCCTCTACCCAGAATTCCACATTACAAAAACTCAGCTACTAACGGGGCGCAAGAGTATGTTGTTTAATTTAGTCAGAGTAATTTAAAATAAAGTCAAACAATTTTAAATATTCAGTCTAAAACCTTTTTGCAATGTGAACAAATGCATATTTTACAACATTTTTTGCTTTAGTGAGATTGGGATGCAGCTCTGGCTCAAGAATATGCCTGTACTGAAACGGCACCTCTTCAGAGAGAGAGAGAGAGAGAAGGAAAAAAAAACATGTGCTGTATGAATGGTAATGATTTCTCACTCAGTCCTGGAAATATTTTGATAAGAAGGAGAGAAAAAAATAAAGAACCCAGTCTGAATGAGGTTTCACATCAGAGAGGAAAAAATTCTCAAGCTTCCACTTCATTTCTGTGAAATAGCAAACATCGCTACAGTAACGTTCAATACTTTAAGCCAGTTTGGTCTGCAAACATACACAATAGTATCCTAATAAAAAGGACCTCTGGGTGTTTGACTCAGGAGCGTGTTGCTGATGCAGCATGTGCACTCCATGTATTGGAAAAGACGGAATTAATTTTCCACCACAGCTCAAAGTTTGAGAAGCTTCAGGTGAGTGAGCGTTTACATTTGCTGGGCTTTTGTTGGATTTTAACCAGCATTTGAATATACAACAGAGTTTTTGAAAGTATGGGAGCAACATAGCACTGTTAGGTGACACTGATTAAGAACTGATGACAACCCTTAAATTTTGAAAGATGAGACACAGTTGAATAAATTCTGTTTGTATCATGTTCGCCTGCCAACACAGTGTCATCCCTTTCGTTCTGCAATTTCTGTTTCTACTTGTCAAATACTAATTAGAGACTGCAACAATATTTTAAAAGAAAGTTGTCACAAATATTGTTTTTCATCTTAATGAAGAACATTATTCATTAAAGGAGGAGATAATGTGGAAAAGAAGACTTAAGTTTTGGTGTCTGAAGTAACTCCTTTGAGATAACTCAACTCTCCCTTTATTTGGGGCTGCTTAATGCTAATCGAACACACTATGGGGCCTCATTAATAAATGTGAGCAGAAAGGATTTGTGCGTATGATCTTACGAAACAATCCGAGATTTCCACAGCATTCATAGAATCCTGAGCAGATTTTTAGTATGGAGGTAGTTTATGTGCAAATCTACTTGCATGCTTGCAAAGATTTCATGAATGAGGCAGAATTTTCATGTGGTTTCCAAGTTGTAGACAAGTTTCCTCAGTTAAGAGAAAATCAGGAAGTGTCTTGTTTGAGTTGGGGTGTGCTCCCGTAATTTCCTGCCAGGAGTTTGATGTGAGGCTACACACAACCCTCTATGCCGTCTTCAGCGTTTATACTTGTGCTTTATTGTTGATGTTGATCTGTAATTACACCCCTCCAACTGCTAGATGGCAGTATGGGTTCTTTTACTGCAGCGCTGTAGCTAGCAGTGCTGAGTTTCCTTTTTTGTTTACTTTCAATACGTAGCTCTGATGTAGCAACGGAGCGAATAAAGTATACTTTATGTGATCTGGTGCTGATAAATGTTGAGCATCAGTTGTTTTTTCAGACATCGAAAGCAAACTTCGTTCTTCGATGACGAAGAAGTAGGGTCAGAAAATCCGAACGCTAAGAAAAACAAAACGACCAATCACATTTCTTGTAGTCTACATCAACACGACATGCTGTTTCATTTTGAGTTATCTGATTATCTTATCTGATTCCGATGTCGTTCCATGATGTAATCAATGTCAGCAACCAACAGGAGCGTCGCTTGGTTCTGGTCATGTCAATATCTTCAACTGTGAATAAGAAGAGCTGGACCAACCCCCTGTGACATCATCCGTAGGCTTTTTTAAAGCCTCGTACTGAGCAGCACCTTTGTTCCAAGTTGGTAAAATGATCATGGCTGGGAAGCCGACTGGAACACGCCCACTTTATGTCAATCACAGTGAAATATTTTAACTTGGCTAGCTTAGCTTACGCTAGCCTATGATGCAAAACAAGTGCAACCAGAGCTTTTGTACGCCGCTGACATTTTATTGAGACCTCGGGACAAAATGTGACTTTTGAAAAACAATATTTTCATATATATATTAATATAAAACCTTTATGTGTCTGCTTTAATATACAGGATCTGCTTCATACCAGATAACTTAAGTATGTGGGTAATGCATTAGCAAAATTATTATTAAAGACAGACTGATAGATAAAGATTGCATGATTTAAACTAACATAGATTGAATATATATTCCTTTTAGCATTCAAAGCATTTGCCTGAGTATTTGGCAGTTCTTGGCAAGCATATTAAAGATTTTTAATCTGTTTTTTTTTTTAAAGAATGATCATGTGCAACTTTGTTGAATGATCTTCTTATATACTTAAACTCTGCTTGGGAACAGAATCTACTAAAACAAGAGTTCATTCCAAAACGCTCAAACTTTGAGAGCCACAATTTCCTATAATAAATAGCAGTAAACAACATTTGGATTTGTTCTGCATTCAGGCCACTCTCACTGAACTCAACTCTACCAAAAGATAAAAAATAAATCATACCTATAATAATAAAATTTATTCATCACAACACCAATATCTAGCAGTAGGCTAGTCGAACAGCACAGCAGTAAGCCATTTGTTTTCCCCCCAAACTACAATCTTAAAGCATTTGTTTTGACAAATACATTCGATTTTGTCTCATGTATTTAATTTGTAGGTTTCCTGCTGTGTAAGGGAGAGCAGGGGGCCCCTAGCCACCGATAGGTGTTCCTATAAGTTTCAGGTAAGGGTAACATACTAATGACAAATGTTCTGAGAAAAATGGGGAAATATCTAAAATATGCTGATCTCCAGTTCTGGGATACAGCCGAGGGAAGGACCTCATGCATAATTCAAAATATTCACTGCTACTCCGACAATGAACCTCTATGTAAACCCAAAGTGCAGGGAAAAAAAAGAAAAAATGAAAATCAAATGCTAATTCACCTCAATAACAATATGAAGATAATGATTTGCATACTGAACCGCTGTATCAAAAGGTTAAAGTGGGAAAGAAGTGGAATTAAACAGAAAATGCTCTCTTGATAGGAAGATAAACTTTGTGGAGAGGGCAGAGCTGTGTCATTCTTCCTGTCAGGAAAGGTCATCTAAGAAAGGGTTCTGAATTGATGCTATTAAATCTAGAAGGATTTCAATTTTTTTTTGATTTAGCGATCGCTCAGTGGGGATTTTATGTTCTTTGTCAAATGCAATATTTTAACAAAAAGCCACCGATGACAGCTGTCATGTTTCACAGCATGTGGAGATGAAGCCTGCAAAAGCAAAATTGTTCTGTCTGCTGCTGAAATTGGAGCTGCGTACGCCAGCCGAGCAACTTTAATCTTTAATTTTGGCGAGTTCTAAACCTCACGGTCACGACTAAGATATTCCAGATCCAACACTTACAATTCCCCTGAAAGCCTCGTGCCGCAAATGTATCCATGAAGAGGTACATTTTCAGAAAAAAACGCCTCGATTTTACCTTTTTTTCCATCTGTGTTGGACAGATGAAGAGAAAATTTCCACTGCACAGCTGTAGTTTTTAATTGAAAATTTAGCAGTGCTTTTGTTTGCACAGATTGTAGAAGTGCGCTTTTGGTAATACTTTGATTTTTCTGTAATGGTATTTAAAAAAAACACACACATGCTCACACACCAATGAGAGTCTTTCAGCCGCATACAGACTTGGATTTAAAATAATAATAATAATAATAATAATAGTGATGGCAAAATTCAGTCATTAACTTAAAAAAGGCCCATGTGTTTGGCTAGTTACTTGAATATTTGTTTATAATCAGGTACTTGTATTTTGTCTTTTTGTTTTTTAAGACATTTGAATTGAAAGTAAGCAGCCCCCTCCCATTAAATGACAGTTTTTTTTTTTTTAAAGTCCTCTACATTTTCACAGTCTCAACAGTCACTTGGGTTTTGCTGCCAATCACAGGATCGACTTCACACAAGCAGCCACCTGTCTCGCTACAAATACCAAAATTTAGATCATGGCAGAAAGACAGCAGAGAGATGGAGCAGATGCCACCTTGGCTGTTCCAGTTTTGCCTGAATCGATGCCTGGCAAGGAAAACCATATGTAACATGCACTCATTATTATTATCATTTTTATTATTATAAATTTTTCAGTTATTTCAGTTATCCTTCAACAAAAGACAAGTCGTAATGGTTGTTCCCTCCACCTGTGCCGTTATTAATAAGCTTACTGTTCACTATTTCATGCTCTTACATACATTCTATTCCAATTAATATGCAAATCTAGGCTGAATTCAGACACGCAGAACTTCACATTTATCACGAAAAGCCTCACCGCCTCCCAACCAATGTACTCCTGCAATACTTTCTGAATGTGAGATTAGCTGTGAGCTTTTTAGTTAGTGAAAAGAGGATAAAAGAGAACAAAAAAAGAACAGATAGGCACGAGAGAGACAACATGTGCCTGATGCTCATTTGCTGATGATGTTGTTTGATTTGAGGGAACGTATGGTGCGGGATAAGCCATAGGAACGCTGCACAGTTGGTGCCATATGTGAAAGCTTGTGTGAGATGGAAAGAAACAGCGGATCGTCATCTCCTCCTGCCTCTCAATTAAGGATATTTCCCACAGGCGACTGAAGAGCCTTGCTCGTAATTCAAACATACACTCTAATACTCACATAGCAATATATATGCAGTCTTTGTCAGAGTCTTGGTTACCCATGAATGAATGGTGACCATAGAACCAATCTGCATAACCAAATTAGTTCCTGAAATGACAGATAAAAGCACCCCTTTTCTTCTTTCTTTTGTGTTCATTTCACATGAATTAACCTATTAAAATTGTGATTTTTATCATAAAAAAGTTTGCCGTACATTTCTAATCTTAATAGGCGCTAAAGTTAAGACAATGAGGTGAAGAGCACCATAGCCTGTAGTAAAACACAGTGGAGGTTGTATTATGTTGTGGGGCTGCTTTGCTACATTGTGTAGCATCAAAGTACCAAAATATTGATGAAAATGGAAGACTGCCAACGCATTGATTAGCACAAAATTGCTGTCCAGTGTCAGAAAACAAGAGGCCTGTTGCACAAAAGTGTAATTTAAGAGATTTGAGGATTTTTAAGAAAGCGATGCTCAACGTAATCTACTAAACTCATCCTGGCTAATTCGGTTGCACAAAGAAACAAATTGAGAAGGCACAGCTATGTCGAGCCAGACACAATCATTCTTGCTATGTGCATGTTCACACAAACGTACTGTTTCAGAAATGGAGAGAATGCTTGCATCTTATTTTTCTCTAAGTGAGAAACAGCATAAAGAGAAAAGATATGAAATTTAAGACCTCAATACCTACCGTAGAAAGGGAATATAGCCATGATTAATAAACCGAAAGAGTCTAACTGGCAGACAGTACCTGATCGATCGAATGCATAACAGTCCAATTTATAGGCTTCATTTAAAGAGATAATTAACAAAATAACTTCTTACTGTGGGTGATACCAATAAAAACTGAAGTTGGGTACCTTTGACTGCACTAAATTTGAATTTTATGAGGTAAGAGGAACAGAGGTATCCTAATATAAACCTTTGAATGTGGAAATAATATTATGGCTCAGTATTCCTAATAACATATGACAGTAATACTTACAGCTTGGAAGGTGGCAAATGGTGGTTCTTGTTGAAATTATCCATGTCTTTTTTTGATAATCAAAATTTGCTGCTAAATTCATAATTGCCATCCAGTGGGGGGAAAAAAAAATTTACTTAATGTTCATTTGATTCCAAATGAACATTTTGTAGAAGCAAAATCTTGTTGGTGATTTCCTTTTTAATTGGAAAATGTGTAAAAAGAAAATACTATAAACGAGCCATGATTTGTTGATTGGTGGATAAATGTGACCTCAAGTATTTAGAAATCTTATATTGTCCTGGGATCAATTTATTCATAATCTATGACAAATATTATGTTCATGATTTAAATACCAAACTCCAATGCTGTTAGCTTTGTTTAACATTCAAATAAAAAGCCTGAAGATTAGCTTAAATTTGCTATTAAAACTCTGGCATTGAAAAACTTCCTCAGATCCCTTGAGTGTTAATTTAATTTTAATATTTCAACAACTATGTTTTCTTATTGTTTCATGTTTATAGCTTTGTTCATTTTTGAACCATCTCAAATATGTTCTCCAATAATCTAATTGAACTAAAGTAGGCCTACTCCAGTCAAGTAATACCATCACTGGAGAAACACCAGGGGGTCCGACCTGCCCCCAAACACTTGCACAGTCCACGAGTCCAAAAATCCTTCTAGAGCGAGCTGCTTCATTCAAATTATCATTCAAAAATCGGGACGACATTATGAAAGAAATGCACATCACATGAATGGAACTTTATATGGGGTAAGTTATTGGCCTCATCACTGTCTTTTTGGTCTTCACCTCCTTCAGCTCAGCTGTTTCTAACCATCTCAACAACTGGAAAAGTACTCCAGAGAAATATACAAAGACAGATCAATAAAATTTCCACTTTTCTGAACCTGTATAATTATAGCCTGAATGAACTGCATATAATGATCATAATGCCGGGTTACATTTTCTGTAATATTTCAATACTTACTAATGAAAATAAGGTAACATACACACAGATGTTTATGCATAACTGAATAAAATCATATTTCCGATCCTGGCTTATTCCCTTATCTTGGTTTTGAGCAACATGCCTCAGGTTAGAGGTGAAGTCTTGTTTTTCTTCCAAGGTCTTTTAAGTGAATTACAACAAGAAGAACTTATTCGACAGCACAAAAGAATAGCTGAACAGGAAAAGCTACTGTTTTACACAAGTCAACGTGGAGTTGGGATTCATATTCTACTGATCAGCCTTCAGAGAGAGTTGAAATTTGTCAAATAAGTAGTGATATTACAGACGTTAGTTGTAACCAAAAGAAAGTTCATGCTTGAGGGGCTTTCATGAGAGATGGAAATTGCTCTTTGAATCAGTTCTGACAGGGGCGACCATTAGCTCACATGTATAATTACATGAATGACAAGCTCTTTTTGTCTCTTGAAGGGACATGTGGAGAATAGTAAAAGTGAAAAAAAAAATTCTTGTGAAGGTGGCCAACAAAACTGTTGTGTATGGCGGTTTTACTTTGAGGTTTCTGGTGTCTTGTTTTTTTTTTTTTCTACAAGAGTTGGAGACCTGCGACGGAGTATTAGGGCCACAGTGAGAAAGAGAAAATATAGGACAATTATTTTTTTTTCCATTCTTCACTTAGAAAATAAAGTTAAAATGTTGAAGAATAAAGTTGAAATATTGAGAATAAAATCGAAATGCAGTTTCCAGAATAAAGTCAAAATGGTTAAAATAAAGTTGAAATGCAGTTTCCACAATAAAGTTGTCTTAAAGATTTATTCAAACCAGCTTTACTCTACCAACATAATGTCTATGTCTATGTGCTCTTATCACATAGACACAGTATTATAATAAGTATTCGTACTATAAAGAGATTGTGTCAGAAATTGCGCCTATTGAGAAAAAAAAACTACCGATTCTGGAATTCTGAAAACTGCATTTCAACTTTATTCTCGACATTTCGACTTTATTCTCGACATTTTGACTTTATTCTCAACATTTCGACTTTTTTCTCGACATTTCGACTTTATTCTCGACATTTTGACTTTCTTCTCGACATTTTGACTTTCTCGACATTTTGACTTTATTCTGTAAACTGCATTTCGACTTTATTCTCAACATTTCGACTTTTCGACTAAAAATTTTGAAAGTCAAAAAAAAAAACTTTAACTTTGTGTATATTTTAGAACTTTGTAGCTGTCCTTCCTTCAGCAGACTTCTGTGAACTGGAACAGGAAGAAGCAGATCTCGTTAATGGATGATATATATTGAAGTAATATATTTAGTGCTAATATTTTTCGGTAAAAACATACAGCCACAGCTTTCCTTTACCTTATGCAGTGGCCTTTGTGAGATCATCAATACAGAATGAATTCCTTTTAATCAACTTCATCTGCAGTTGTGTCCTGGGAGATACCAGTAAATGTAGATACTATAGTTATAGTGTGATATAACCAAGAGGTTGTTGGTGGGGTCACGTATGTAGGAGGAAATAGTTAAGTTTGAATAACAAATTCACCTTTCTTAACACAGCTTCTTCCCTCTCGATGCTGGTCGCCATGAAATGAAGCTGGTTAGATGTCTCCGGAGATCCATGAACACCCGCCCCCGCGTTCACACGCACATAGAAGTGCACAGACATGCAAAGGACACACTTGCCACTACAACACACTCCTCTCACACACACATGTGTAGTCAACTTCTCCCCATAGCCAACGGGAGGTAATCAAGGTCTTGATATGCTCTAACCAGATCCATTAAGGAGCTAATAAAGGCTTTGGATGAGTTAATTAATGACCCCCAAGTACATCATCTGCCTCCGGAGCTAGTGCTCAGGCTGCCATGTCCCACTCTCCCTGAGCAAATACCAAATCAAAACAAAAACAGCCACGGTTGGGTGTGATTTAGTTCAAATTCTACTAGTTTGATGTCACAGGGGAAAAAAAAAAACAACCCAAATCAAAAAAAATCAAAGCTCCATTGATGGGATGATGAGGCATGTGTTTGACATTTCTGTGAACAACATGTTGATGTATTTGTCATCCAAATCGCCATTCAAAAAGACAATTTCTGCAGAATCCCTCACCGTGACTAAAAAATAATTTGACAAAACAATTTGTCTTGCATTGACAAAACTTTCATTGCATTTTAATCCTGGCAACTGTTTCCTGTTTTATAATGCGTTTATATATGTGAACGTGTTCCTTTTTTTGACAGCAAATTGACTTGGAAATTCGTTTTTTTTTACCAAATGCATCTCTGTCCACAAAGATTCTTCAGAGACTCCAGTGAAACTCAAGACTTTGTTAAATATTGATCTGAATAAGCACATATTCATATATAAATTTGAATAGAAATGTTCATTGGTTTAAACTAATTTGTTTTATCAATTGATGGAAATTGAATATCATTGGATTATAATTGGACTGAATTTCATTGAATTGCTTTGGAGATAAATTGCAGCTACAGCAAGATTCTGCTAGTCATCAGTTCTTGATGAATTCATTGCAAATGGATTTATAGACCTTTATAAAAGCAGATGTTTTGTTCTGGAGCTTCCAGATGTGTGCTCACATAATGCCGGAGGGGAAGATATAAGTGTTGTTGCACATTAATCTGAGAGGGGTTATAAAACCATCTGGAGTTCAGTGTTCTACGATGAGAAATATTATTCAGCAGCGGAAAGCATCTTCCCAGGAGTGGATGTCTATAAAAAAAAAAAATGGAATTAGGAGGTCATCTCTTTACTGTACAGTGTGAAAGGCTGCCTTTCTTTTGCACACAGTGCCATCATATACGAGTAAAGTACCATTTACATCCAACAGTCTCACACTTGCGCCAACTAACTTGTAAAATGCATTGTTGCAGATTAAATTGTTTAACAACTTTCATTTTAGAGGTTAGTTTCCTGGTGACCTCAAGGCAGATACAAATTGATTCACTTATCAATACATTGCTTAAGGGTTGGAATGGCCCTCAGCCCCCTTGAGCACACAGCCTCCCCCTCTATTCCCTGTAATCGTCTCCCATACCACCAAAATGAGAAGAAAATAAAAGTTATGACGGATGACAAACATTAGAACTGCCTCTCACTGTCTTCACTTTTCTCTCCATCCCTCTCTTTCTCTTGACATTTACCAATGTGCTAGCTATGCACGCAGCGCTCGCTTGTTTACAGGGTCATTAACTGTTTCTCTGAGTCTCAGCATCCAACAAATGTGGTGATTATGGTCCACAGAGGGGCTCTGCTGTGTGAGAAGCTTTAAGAAGTCATTGCTGCCGCTGTCATCACAAAGCACTGGTGGCATTATAAAACTAACCGGCTATCTTTCCATTTATTCCCTTTTGTAAGCAGACTCAGCCCTTACTTGAGGGTTCCCATAGAAACTAATGACACTAATTAATTAAGCTGGCATTTACTGTGTTTGACGTGGCTGTGGAAACACTACGTTCAGAATGGCAGTTATCTTTCGGGCGGGCATGGGGACTGCTGAGGTGTTTAAGAGACCTACACATGCATGCTAGCAAAAATGCATCTACAAGCAGATAAACACACTCACAACCAGGGTGTGCAGTGGGGAAGATTTAAAAGGGTTGCCAAGGAATAAATTATAGAGTGGGATCTTCAGTGTGAGGAATGCAGTGCCTGTCTTGCAGGGATATTTCAGCTGTTTTGCTAAAATGGGAGACTTCTCGCTAGTTCTCCCAGCTCTTCTCTTTAGGGTTCGTCACAGTGGATAATTGTGATCTGCATATCGATTTGGCATAGGTTTTAGGTTGGATGCCCTTCCTGACACAATCCTTCACTTAAAAAAAGGAAAATAACAACAACATTGCTAGTAAGTAGGGATGTAACGATATAGAAAATGTGATATCTCGATTATAGTGAACAGATTATCACGGTTTACGATATTATCGCGATATTCCTCATTGCTGTACAAATGTCCAAAAAACACATACATTTAGATAATTTCACAAAATCTTGTAATTTTCTTGTCATACTAAAACATCAGAAGCCAAAATTTTATCGAAATGAAACTTTCACATTAAAAGGGCAAACAACTGGCACAGAAAGAGGTTTTATTTAAAATGAACCAAATGAATAACAGGAAAAAAGCTTATGTGTCTGGTGAAAATTTAAATAAAACACTTAACAACCATAGTGGGTTTAAATATGCAAACAATTATCAGGAACAAAAATTATAGCGCTAGTTCAAATGAAAAAAACTTTGGACTTTAAGCTGAACCTTCAATAGGTATAAATGTGGAAATAAAGAAACAGTTGTATAGGAGCCAAATATGTTGTTATCAATTGTAGTTCACTCTGTGTGTCTGTGGGTGTCGCTGTATTGTTACCTGAGGGTCAGGTATAAAGGTAGCTGCCTGTTATTGGTTAGCTGTTTGACCTGGAAGGGCAAAAGGTTTTTGACCGCTGTGGCGCTAACTGCCAGCGTTATGGTTGTCGGATCAGTCAATGGAATAAATTAATATTTTATCTGCATCAGAAGAACACCGTTCTGGTCCTTTTTCAATCGAAACGCAAAAGTAACGTTTACGAAATGTGAGTTAGCGAAGCGTGTCACCAGGTTACTCTTGGTCAAACATCTCAGTAGCTTGAAGCATTAGGCTTAGCTCCTTCAAGTTGCTTGTACAAATTACAATAATAAAACGTAAACAAGTGCTCTGCAGACAGGATAATTGTCCTCCACCAGTTGTCCCTCTGCATTCTTTAAAAAAAAAAAAAAGCTACATATTCACGTGAGACACAGTCGCGAGTCGCTCACAGACTTGAATGAGGCTGATATTACATATCCCGGTCATAGACAGCGATAATGAGATGAAGACAAACATAAACGGTAATCGTTATCGCGTAAAATTTTACCACACTTTACTATAATACCGATAACCGTTCCATTCCTACTAGTAAGTAGCCAACATTTTATTTTTTTTTAATGACAGAGCTTTCTTGAACCCTTATGGTTTCATCAATACTCCACAGGACAGTCAATCTGAAGGTCACTCTGACAAATTAAAACCCTCATCACTGCAGGTTCTCAAGGTACTTGTATGGAATCCCAAAAGCTCCCATTTATTTCGGAGCATGTTACAAGGAGTAAAATGAAAGAGATTGCCTGAAGTAAAGCCAGAAACTTTGGCCACGAGCCAAGCCACGCAGTTGTGATATGCTGCTGCATCTCATGCAACTGATTGAAGTGTCTGCTTCTAAGCCCCTTTATCATTATCTCCTGGATAAAGAAGACAGCTGGCATTTATTTTCCTTTCTGCTTTGTTATCCTCTTCCCCTATCCTGCTTTGTTTATTCATTGTACTTGCATGCAAACATGCCTCAGCCTCAGAAGCTCCTGCAGTGCAGCACCATATGACAAGGTAACCTTGTCACACTTTCACTACCCACAAGATGCTAAAAGCAAATGCAGGATTTAGATTGGAGCAGACACTGAATTAATCAACTGCTCTGAGGAAAATGGTACCAGTCTAGACAGATTTTTTTTTATATCTATTCCAACAGCTGATTCTTTAGAATTCTTTTTTTTTTTTTTTATGCTTGACCTCCTCAGAGAATAAAATAGCCTTGCCTTATTTCTTTGTAGCAAAGATCCGTTAGTACTGTAGATGGGTAAACTTTGGTCACATCAGGATGTGACCAAACTTCAGTCAACTTCAGTAGGCTTTAGTGTTTAAACAATGCTCAAACGGCACTAAAGGGCCTAAAAACAAATATTCCCCCACACTATTACCGTATTGGCCCGAATATAGGACAACTCTGATTATGAGACGACCCCTAGTTTTCAAATATCATTTTGGGAAAATAAAATATATTGAAGACAATGAGGTTAGTCATTAAAAAAACGTTTTATTGTACAATTTACTATATAATAGTATACATTATATTGTTATACAATATAACATTTTGCTGTATTATTAAACAATTTTAATGATTTCATCTTTTTTTGGTACTGTGGTAACATACTTAAGGTAAGGTACGTGCCAGGTTTCAATGTTATTAAAGATCAAGGTAAAGTACTATTTAATAAACTGATATGTATTATGTTAATAAACATCAGATCTGCTCTATGCGTTTACTGTGATGTCCCATTCGCTGAGTGGTTACTTCAGTGCAGCTCCATCTAGTGGCGCAGATGTGTAATGACACTAGAAAAATCTAGTCCTCAATTTATAAGACGACCCCAATTTTTTAGAATATGATTTCTAGAATAAAATATTGTCCTATATTCGGGCCAATACGGCATATCACCGCCAGCTTGAATCACTGATAAAAGCCACGATTGATCTGTGATTTACACAAAATTATATGTAGAATTTCAACCTATGATCTAAATGTCACAGTAGACAATCTTCTACTGTCCGAATTTGGTGAACCCATGCAAACTGAAGCTAGCCAACCTTCTGATTGGAGGAGAACTGACTCTACCTACTGACCCGAGGTCGTGCCAATGTGCACGATCAGCTATTTTTGAACTACTTAGATGATGCCATGTCCAAAATCATACATGCAATACACCCTCAAAAATCCAGGATTGCAAAAAAAAAAACCCACTAGCCACTAATGTCAAAAAAAGAGAGCTTCCTACAATGCATGAAGGTTTCACACCAAGTCCATAGAGCTGAGCAATTTTATTGATTCTGCGATATATATCGATATTTTATTTCACCAGAAAGTATCGATTTTTCAGCCACGGGTATTGATATTCTAACCTTCTTTCAAAACGCCAGGGTCCCACCTTTAAAAGCTTGCAAGTAACAATTTGCACTCTTTAAATAAATGAAACTATTTTTCTCAACAAATATTTTATTCATTTTGTCCAGCATTTGCAAGCTGCCTGTCAGCCATATAATGTGTAATTGATGCTTTCAGTTCAATTAATTCAAACAGTCATTGGAACACTCACAAGATGTCACCAAAATCACTTTGTCACTAAGATGAATATCGATATATATCGTATCATGAGCCGAATATCGTGTATCGTATCGTATAGCGAGATTAGTGTATCGCTTCAGCCCTACAAGTCCAGCACACTGAGATTGTGCACTGAGCCTCAAGATGGAGGGCGTAGACTGATGAGTGTCAAACCCAGCATCAAGGATTTAACGACAAAGATCCAGATATACACTTTAAAGATGGCTCACAGAGACGAACTGCTGAGTGAACGTCTCAGGCAGCAGGAACCCAGTGAGGAAGAAGAAGCCCCTTCATGGGATTTACCACTGGCAAACTGAAGGAGTGTCTGATATCAAAAAGTACTACTTTTGGCTAGAAGAGATTGATCTGAAATATGCTTGAAAAAAAAAAAGTCCTGAAGACAAATCTGGGTCTACCCACCAAATGAGATCCCAGATGTAGGCAGGTACAACAGAGACCGAACCTCATTAACCAAGAAGGTGGAATATTGTGCAGAAACATCAGTGTCCAAACTGAGTTGAAAATCCCATTGTGTCACCCCCTAAACTGGGCCAGTAGTTCCAGCATATTCCAGGAAAAACATCAGAGGTCTCTGTCTAGAAGAGGAAGTTCTACAAGTGTGAACATGCATTGTTAATAATTACAAAATCTGAAACCACCACAGGTCGGTTCTGATAATCAGGCTCTTCCTCACAGAAAAATATATTTCTGACCCATCTGACAAGGATTCTCATGGTTTCATTAAACAACTCATTAGGACATTTGCAAAGTTAGAAATGACAAAAATACACTTTATATTTAAAGCATTATTTCCTGTGGTAGTTAATATTAAAGGCCTAAATATTGTCAAGGACAATGGTTTTATTTCTATATATATTTGAATAACCTCAAATAATAACAACTGCATCAATTATTTTCCCATCAGGTATTACTAAAGTATTTTTCAACTGAATTGAATTTCACATTCTATTGATGTGTTGATGCGGTTAACCCCTCAGTTTCACTTAATAGTACTGTTTATGATTTAATGCTCGTAAGTGCTTGGCAGCTATTGTATCCAGTTAAATATCATTACTTTCCCTGAATCATAATAAAGAATATTTTAAAAAAGAAATCTAGCATTCTCATGCTGATAAGGACTAAATATGCTTTCTTTACTGAGCCTGTGTGGTTATAAATGCTCTTGATACGGATAAGTGGACTCCATAATTCATCCCTCACAGGATATATGACTTCATTTGCAAATCACCCTTATTGTACTTTGTGAAAGAAACAGAAAGACTGACTGTTTAATCTGCATCAAATACAGATTAAACGGCCAGTATCCCTCCGCTGTGTATGTAAATCCAGTGCTAGTGCATAGTGATCAAGCGGGAGTAAGATGCCGGTGTAAAAAGTCCGCATTACTAATGGAATATTGTGAAGCTGCAAGCAGTAAATTTAGGTTGTAAATGTGACCAAATTCAGAAGGTTTAAGGAATGGCAGGAGCTAAAAGATAAGAATTACTAGATATACATTCAAGGCATTGTCAAAGAAATAAAAAAAGTTGTATAAATACGCATCCAGAATAACAAAATGTTGTGGGCGGCATGATGGTTCCTGGTTCTTGGGCTTTCTTTGTGTAGTTTGAATATTGTTCTGCTCGCATGGGTTTTCTCCAGGTACTCTGGTACTCTGACTTCCTCCCACAGATCAAACTCAAGTACATCAGGTTAGCTGGTGATTCTAAATTCCCCTGAAGAATGAGTGTGAGTATGAGGGGCTGACCCTGCGATGGACTAGTGACCTCTCCAGGGTACACCCCACCACCTTTCACATGAGGGGTGCTGGGATCGGCTCCAGCAGACCCCTGTGACCCTAAACAGTAAAACACATGTATGGATCGTCGATGAATGGATAAACAGACGTTCCCCAAAGCATAATTTCACCAGAGAAAATACCAAAGACCTATAGCTTGGCAAGAGCTCATGAAAGGGAAAGAGAGAAGGGCGGTGGTGTGTAATGTATCAGCCAGGGTCAGAGTTTAACTGTGGGCTTGCTGCTGCATGGACAGGTACAGAGGCATGGGAAACCACTGCTTTTCAATGTCATGTTTCTGGCTGGAACCATCTTGCTGATCTGAAAGCGGATGGATGTGTGTGCGCTCAGTCTGCTGGACTGTCAGAAGAAAGGTTTATCCTGCTGGACTTCAGGCTTCAGATACATTTAGAGGATGTTGTAATTGAACCTGGAGTGTTTAGCACCTCTTTGCTCTTTTTTGTGATCATGAAAAGCATCTGGTGCAGCCATTTAAATGTCCATATGGTAATGATGGCGTCGAAAAATTGGAGCATGATGTATGGTTCTATGTTGCAACTAGACACGTAGCCTACATATGGGACCTACATCTTTACTTGTCTACTCTTGTCTGTTGTATTTGTCATGCTGTATTTACACCATACAGGCTTTTAACCCTTTAAGTGCCAAAGTCGCAATATTGCGACAAGGAACATTGCTGAATAAACTTTTTTAGAGGTGGCGCTATTCAAAGTTTTAGCGTAAAATGAGTTTGAAAAACACCCTCCGGCACAGAGACGCTCATTTACATTTACATAAACTAGTCGTTTGCAGTATGCCTTTATTTCAAACCACTTTAAAGTTATAGCCTTTTGAAACCTTGATATCAAAATTGAACATTTTCCAAAATGGCCGCCACCTTGTGCGTCACGATATGCAAATTAGATGAATAATTTCACTCCCATCTCAAACTGCTTTCAAGTTATAGCCTTTTGAAACCTTGATATCAAAATTGAACATTTTCCAATATGGCCGCCACCTTGTGATGTCACGATATGCAAATTAGATGAATAATTTCACTCCCATCACAAACTGCTTTCAAGTTATAGTCTTTTGAAATCTTGATATCAAAATGTATATTTTATTGAAAAAACTCTGGGCCTAAAGGGTTAATTCACAAGAAAAAAACAACCAGACATCATATGTATATGGACATATACGGACTAGAACAGCAGTTGGCACATTGCCGTGTGCAATGTGCCAACTCAAGTACAGTGACAAAGGTGGTGTAGACTTTGGCTGGAACATTTATTAGGACATAAGTGACATTTCTCTGTCAGAGGTTACAGCTGTGGCTGGTGCCTTTCTATCAACTTATCCAATAAAAAAAAAAAGTCAAAGGTTTAACAAGGATCTAATTGGTCAAAATGAAATAGTATCACATCAATAATTACTTTTTCAAAGTCATAAAACAATTAATTTACATCTAATATGAACACTGATCATTTTCTGTGTTCAATCACTTCCTAATTTAATAACAGTAGATTATCAGCGCAACAGTGTTTCTTTTTAATGATGTATTAATTCTGTCAGATGTAACCGTTTTCTACAATGAACAATTCAATCATTTTACCACTGCCTCCCATTACTTTCCCTAAATAAATGTCCCTTTTGCCGTATGAAATCCTGCAGTGACTGCACTCAAAACAAAATGGTTTATAAGTGATTTTACATTTTACTAAATCCAGTGCATCGGTTCTGGCCAAGTTACCTGTGTTATTTTTGATTTTCCTGAAATACTGTCAGGGTTTCTACGTGTCCTGGAATAATCATGGAAGATGAAAGGAAAATTGTTGTATCTCGAATAAATATAGAAAAAAAAAAGAAACAATCATTTGCACATCTTCATTTTCCTTTTTGAGAGCAAGTGTGAGAATGAAAATTCAAATTGAAACGGCTTCTGAAAGTGTAACATGACAAATATGCTGTAAAATTTGTGAGCTATAAAATGTCAACTGGCTCATACTTGCAAGTAAGGATATACTAGCAAGTATGAGCTCATCTTACCGTCTATTTATATAGTCAGAGAAAAGATGTGAAAAAATTAAACTGCCTTGTGGCTCTACAATAAATGAAAATGCCCAGATATCAATATGTTTAAACCCACTTTGGCACTCGGGTTCAAATTGAGTGCTCCAAATTTATCTGGGTTTGTAAATCTTTTTTTTGAAAGCATATTTTACAAGGTGAGTTTGGCAAATGTTTAGTCAAAGGTTTGTACAAATTATTCGACATGTATTTGAACTACTGTTATTTGGTTTCTAATGGTAATAATTCATGATCAATAAAGAAAGAAAACAAAACATGCAAATCACTAGCCTATTTCTCAACTAGCTCTGCTATATGACTCCAAATGCTGTCAATTTTTTTTTCTAGTTATGCTTGTTGACAGATTTGTAAACTGAGCAAACTTTATCACTGACAGCTATGACAGCTTTGACATGCATAGTAAGTAAGCTATAAAAACTACTGTTAGTTATATGATTGAAGAGCGAGAAAAGATTGTGAAAAAACCTTGAAAGCTATGTGTAAAATTCTATAAAATGTCAACTGGCTCACTTGAATAAGGATATACTAGCAAGTATGAGCCAACCGATATAGTCAGAGAAAAGATGTGAAAAAATTAAACTGCTTGTGGCTCTACAATAAATGAAAATGCCCAGATATCAATATGTTTAAACCCACTTTTGGCACTCGGGGTTCATAAATGAGCCCTGAGTGCTCCAACTGTTATAAGGACCAGAGCAAATGTTACGTACTTTATCTGGGTTTACAGTAAAATCAATCTTTTTCCCTTTGTCATAAACCTTCAAGAAGCATATTTTACAAAGTAAGGAAGCTGATTCCCTTCAACACGGTTGTGCTAATCTGTCAAAAGAACTGCTTCTTCGCAAGAGACCGACCTTTTCTACATTCAATCATTTTTGAGGGGAGAAGCCCTTTGCCAATTTGCAAATGGTTTAGTTCAACTGCTAAGAGTGACATAGGTTTGTACAAATTATTCAGAACATGTATTTGAACCTCTGACTGTTATTTTGGGTTTCTACCTTTTATGGTAGGTATAATTCATGATCCAATAAAGCAAAGAAAAACAAAAACAACTGCAAATCAGAACAAAAACTAGGACCTATTTAGCTCACCAGCTAGCTCTGCTACCCTATGACTTGTTTCCTCCAAATACAGCTGTCTAGCGTTTCCAGTTAATGGATGCTTGTTGACAGATTTGTAAAAAATATTCTTCTTGAGAGTTTTTTTTTAGCAAAACTTTTTGCCCTCTTTTCTTGATCACTGACAAGCTTGTATGACGGTTAGCATGAAACCGTCCTTGAACATGCAGATACCCACTTGACATGTTGAATATATTACATACACTGACATAAGTAAGCTATAAAAAACTGTCTGTATACTGTTCACTAACAGACGACTTGTACAAACAAGAGGCAGCCATGGCTCAGTTGACTGGGATAACTATAAACCATGACATTACTTTTGCCTTGCTCCCTAAACCCATTCACTTCCAAGACACTCTCTCATGAAATAGGTCCGGTTTTCCCCCATTTCCACAGATAACGAACATACCGAATCAGTTACAGTAGGACTTTATGTGACAACAACAACCAAGATAGCTTAAGAATTGCTAATAACACCTTGGATCACCAGCGTTCCTACTCCACCACATGCCATTTCGGATGCTTTGTTGATACTTATCTGGCCGTCGCTCTGCCTATGTCACATGCTTCATCTCTGTGATGGGTTCCTCTGCGTGCATTGGTCCTGCTCCCTGGAAATCGATGTTGAACTCAGACGAAGAAGATTAACTCTGTTGTGTTGAAGAGGAAAGGAATCAAGACTGCTGGCAAAATATTTCAACACAAAGATCCTGAAGGCCAGAACTTCTTCCCGGTGTTGTCAGAAAGAACAGCAACATTACAAAGCAGGAAAGTTTAACTCTTTTGAAATTAGTTGCAAGGCTAAAATGTAGCAGTAGGTTTATATGAACAAATAAAATTAAACTCATACTGTTTTGGTTATATATGTCATTGCATCTTCCTTGATGAGACCATGGATATGACATCTAAGGAGGTAAGATGTCTTCCACCGATCCAAAGATCTCTTTCACTTTTACTCTTAAAATTTTGAATTTTGAAAAGGGATGCTTTTTAAATGTCATTTTCACTCACAATAACCTCAACCTTTTTGATCTGCCAGCCAGAAAAATGTTGAAAATGTCCAGGGAACATGATTTATTAAAAGCATGTGAAGAATTTGAATTTGCAGTGTCATCTTTTAAAGAATGCCAATTGCTTATATGGCATCACTGAGGAAGAAGTAAGCAACTTTAATGGAAAGTGGGCTCACCACTGAACTTTCACACAATATTTCATCATAGAGCAGCCTCAGGCAGTGGTGTAAAAAATAAATTTCCTTCCCCTTAATTATAAGGACATATGCACATGTCCACTACTTGCTTGGACAAACAACACCCAAGCTGATATAACACTGACTGACTGAATGGTGAGAGTTCTCACTTTGGAAATTTCACCTTCAAGTCCTCGATGGTGATGATTGAAAAGACACCCAGACACCAGCTGACCTCAGGAGCCTTTGTGTTTTAACCCTGATTCACCTATAGCCTGTTCCTGCAGTTGGGATTTGCATGCTTACAGCCATTCAAATGCAACAACCAAAGAGTCCTAAAGTTTCGGCATGCCTGCCTTGAGAGAGATGTAAAGAACAAACATAAATCTTGTAAATGCACTTGATCCCTGCTACAGACATTGTTGTGCATTAAAAACTCTGTGCAAGTGAAATCGTGTGTGACTCTGGTGGCATATATGAGTAGGATAAGGGAAATTATGCAGAAGAGAATCATTCCGATAACTAACTGTAAACATAATATTCTAAAGGTCCCTTGAGTACTTGGCTTTGCTCATTTGCAGTTAAAACCAGTTTTATTTATCCAATATGCAGCTGTGAGAGATATCAATGGGATATTTTTTTTTTTTTTGCATCTGGCTTAGGGAAGTGAATGTGTAATACTTGGCAACAAAACACTGAAGCACCCCCTCGTGCTCTATCACAGATGAACAGTGGCCAGCGGTGGGAAAACTCTTGATTTACTGGGCAGTTCCAAGTCAAGAGTGTCTGTAAATGAATATCAAGCAGCAGGGTGAAAAACAAACATGACTGACTTTTGACTGCTTCCGCCTTGATGTTTATCCAGATTCTATATTGCTGCATGGTAGGGATATCATAAGAATTTGCGGTACAAATATATTCGTCTGGATATCAGGGAGTCCTTACATGACATGTCTTCTGCTAGTTCATTAGCCTGAATGAAATATTGGTACCTCTGCAAGCCTAACATACATACAAGTCTGCATTTCCAGCTCTTGACCTGTCATCTATTTACACTTAGTCTGGTCGATTTCATGGTTGAGAAACTGGCATTGAAGCCAAGGAGTCTTTTCCTGACATCAACCAAGTATCCCTCTGAGAAAAGGTTTTGGGCCACTTATGGCACTTAAAGCTCTGTTCTGGCACTGAGCGAGTATTATGTGGGCCAGACATGGTGCAAAGGTTATGAACTGGAACCTCGGTTTCATTATGGTATGTGTTATATGGGCCAAATGTGGCGCGAAAAGTCAGAAGTGAGTTTTGAGATTGGTAATGGCAAGTGATGCGAAGGCCAGGTGGAAGCCCAAATGTCCAGAGAAAATTAAGATTTGGGTCATGAATGGTGGATGTGTGGCTGAGTTTAGGCATCAAAACTCACCCTGAGTCAACTCTAACCACGGTTTAAAGAAAACTGCAGGTGAGGGCCGCGTCTGGGCCAAACATTCTTTCCTTTCTAGCCAGCATTTGGTGTTGGATGCAATCAAAAAGCCGAGTTAGAGCAAAACCAACAAAACTGTAATGTCATGTGGGAACTCACAAGGTTAAAATTATGTAAAAACAGTAGACATAAACCTCATTTTTCAGGACCCCCTGAAGTTTCAATAGTCTTAAAGACAAGTCTGCAGAAAAATTATATGAAAATCAAAGCAATTTTCATTTCTACAGAAAGTCGATAATTTATTCCCTTTTATAGGCTACATGATTTTGGGTTGTCGCAGTCGAAAGATGATGGATGTGAAATTGCAGCAAAATTGTTGCTCCAAAATCAGTGATCCCAGTTTATGCAGTGTGAGCTGTTCAGTGATGACTCTAAAAGTTCTTCTGACCAAAGACTGAATGCAATATTTATTTATTTTTGTTTAGTTAATTAATCAATGTGACTTTCCTCTTCTCCCAACCCTGACTAGGACCACATTATCCTCCTTTGCTGCTTTTTTTTTAACCTATTTTTGTCACGCAGCTACTTCTAAAGTGTGGTTTATCTCTGCATCAGTCACAGCCTGCAATTCAAGGGGTCTCATGGAATATTGTTGGTTCACCACTTTCTGCTCATCCTGTACATTACAACAGACACAAAAAAAATGTCTGAAAGCTTTCAGCATCTGCTGCTCAAGATGACACTGCATTCTTTTATGTCTACAAAGGCAGAGCGTACATCCTGTTGAGGCAGAAATCTTGCAGATACAACATGGATGACAGATCCAGGTTGACAAATCAAGACCCGTGTCCCCAGACTCACCCAGTGCAGCGAGAATCGCTGTTCTACAGGTTTGTCCTAGTTTCTGCTAACTGCCTTGTTGCTTTTGCTTAAGCAGTTATTCAATTAAATGCAAACAACAGAAAAGGGAAACTTAATTCAACATTTCAGAATGCCTAATGTTAAAAAAAAAAAAGATTGTTCTTAATGTTGACAATTTTTGCAAAAACATTTCTTCTCTTTGCTTTCTTTTATAGATATATGCAAGGGTGGCATAAGGGGCGGGGACCACAGGGGTATTTGCCCCAGCTAAAATCCGATTGCCCTCCTAAAGTATTTCTGTCCGTCACTCGTTTGTCCAAGAGTGAAAGAGTCAGATTCCAGATGGATGCGATTCCATGACAAGTTCATGGGAAATAGGGATTTCCACTATCAATAAAAATGTAGAGGAACGTTTTGAACAGGGAGTCTGCATGTGCAATCCCAAAACTGGGGACCCTCAACTGACCACTAGTGGCTGGCTCCAAAACCAAATTAAAAAAACCACATTTTAAAATGTTTAACTCCACAGCAGAAACAAAAACATATTTACAGTGTGGTACAAAAACCACTTTAGTCTTGGTATATTTAGGGGTTTATCTTTTTTGAGTGACAGTTGTGTTGTAATCTGTTTGTAAGGGTTGTAAGGCTGTTATCACTTTGGCTACTTAGTGCTTAGCCCTCTCAGTTAGCTTGACTTCAGAAGGGTGACTAAAGGCCAAATAGAGTACAGTGATTATTATTTTAAGATAATATGCTTTGTTGTGCTTTTAATTGTCCAAACAGACCATGTCGACTGGCTCTGGGTTGGCCTGGAAGCTCATCTAAACAGCTGGCAGCAGCTAGCTATACTCCTGTGCTAACTGGAGGATGGCAAGCCAGCTCATCAGCTGTCCCAGCTGCTGCTAGCTTTTACAGCACAGCCACCCTTCTTTCAGTCAATTCAACCCCCCCAGGTCAATTTGATCTGACCACCACTGGGACCCCACCTTAGGAGTCTCCAGGTGGGTGTTAGCCAAGCTTTGACTCATCAAGTGTTCCAGAGAAGCTCCACTGGACGTCCTGCTGGCCTTGTTTCAGCAACTGTGACATAAATAATGATGATGAATGGATAGATTTGATCAAATAAATGAATGTATGGTAACTCGAGTCAAGCATCATCGCATAGCATGAGTTAAGCCAAGCTAAAATAAATATCTTATGGTGACTTAGGTTAGGTGAGCATGTTCCAACCAATAGCTTTTTTTTCCCGTTAAGTCATTTTTGGATTAACTGGGGTTGAGTGGAGTCATCCCTTGCTGATATTGCATCAAACATTAGCATGAACATTAGCATTTCACTGTTGGCAAGAAATCTAATGCTAACTCAGGTGCTTCTCGCGCTGTGTGTACACAGTATTGAGTTTTTCAAATGATGAATTTCACCAGTCACACCTTGTTGAAACACCTTATCAAAAATGGCATTATGTGCAAGACTCTAGGACAGTGGCTCTTAACCTGGGTTTGATTGAGCCCTAGGGGCCACAGGTGATCACGTTACATTGCTTGGACAATCTGTGCTGCAGGGAATTTGGTGCGTTCAGTAATCGACTTATGACTATCATGATGGTACATCATGTGATTTCTTTAAATTTTAATCCAAATTATGCAGTTTTTTAACAAAAAAGGGGTTGGTGAATGTGCATATGAAAACTGGTTAGGGTTCAGTACCTCCAATAAGGTTAAGAAACTACTTCTCTAGAGTAAATACTTGGCCCCTCTATGACATATGTCCCCCGATGGCCCCTTTTTTCGAAAAACTCGAGATTAGTCCCATTGAGATCTCATTTATGAGGGAGACCTGGGCCTCCAGGGACCTCATATAAACACACTCACACTCATAAATGTTATACATAGATGGGTCAGGTTGGGACAGCCTACCATTATACCTGACGTATCTGCTCCGGACTGTGGGAGGAAGCCGGAGTACCTGAGGAAAAGCCCGTGCAACCACGTGGAAAACATGCAAACTCCACGCAGAAGGGCCCCTGCTATGATCTAAACCAGGAACAGCGCTAACCACCAAGCCTCTACGTTGTCCGTGTGTAATTTATTTGTAGTCAGAGACAACGGGTACTTTCTTCACTGGCTTGATTTATGTGGTTGTTTATACGGAGATGAGAGATTCTTCACGGGCTCGATTTATATGGTTCCTCACTGGCTCGATTTATATGGTTGTTTATACGGAGATGAGGGATCCAAAGAATCTGTTGGATTTGTTTCTGAGTGGTGACTGATCCAAAATCCAATCCTTTAAAGGAGCAGGAATTAGGTCTAAGGTCCCAGTGTTGGGGTATTCTGCTGGTCAGATTTAGGTGATGAGACAAATATGACATATAATGATTGTTGGTTTATAAATACATCTCCTTTTTTTGCTTTTTTTTTTCAATAAACAATGAGGCAAGAAAGTTGCAGAATACCACACACCCAGTGGATTGAAACTGCAACAAATAATGACATGACACAAGTAAGCTAAAAAATGTCACCATCTAATAACTGGATCTGGATGCACTCATCAATAAGTCTGCTGCACATGTAACTGAATTACTGGGAAAGTTTTGTTCTCACCTCCAGTACAGGCGACATCTACTAATGGCTGACAGCACAATGATCATCTGGGTGCGACATCTCAACTGGAGGCAACAGTTGGCGAATCGTGACCACATTTTAAAGCGCAGTTTCAGTGAACAGAAATAGAAGAAGCACAACAGCGATTTTAATAAGATCGTCCTGACTGCTACGTGCTGTGGCAAAGCACTTAAAATTGTTTGAAAGATTCACAGGGGAGACAAGGCTCCGTGTTCCCACACGAAATTCAATGTCAGTGTCATCGTGGGAGGCCATGAACATATAGATGATTAATGAATGAAGCTCTATTACCCTGGGTGACATTTTGGTCATTAGTGTGAGACAAGGTACCGTCTCTATACAACGTGTAAAGAGAAAAAAAAAGCATGGTGAACATCTTTTTTCACCACACACACTTAAATTTGAGGATGAAGAATGTCTGCGATTCATATTGATGAGTACTTGTCAAAGAAGATATAAATTATTTTTGCTATTGGAAATGATTGAATTTTTCTACCAACAGACTTGGGCAAGACTTGGGAAAATCCAAAGGCTCACAATAAATATTTTCATAAAACAACTATAGTAACTACAGTGATTCCTTATTTTTCGCGGTTAACGGGGACTTTGATGTTCCGCTGGCAGCTGCAGCCTCTCGTTTGCTGTGGGATGGATTTTCGCGGAATTTCCGCAATTTTTTATTCATTCTTTTATTATATCATATATTTCTGAAAAAATCCACGAATAACTTAAATCCGCGGGAACTTAAAGCGCAAATTGGCAAGGGATCACTGTATTACATAGAACATAAACTGTTTTTGAAGCTTCAGCACGATTTGAAGCAAAACATTCACAGTGGTCCATGAGTGTTTTGGTGTCATTTCAAATTCTGGAGGGAATGGCAAACATATGGCGTTGTAACGTAAGGGACCTAGATTATGGAGTTCATATTTTAAAATGAATTCATGTGAACAGTTTAAATTGAATAATTGGAATCATATTAAGATCAATCAGATTATTATTGTTCATGTAAACATAGTCATAGTTAAGCAGTAATTACCTCAAGCGAATCATAGCTAGCTATCAATCAAAAGACAACCCCACTAATTAATTATAAATGTGTATTTTTATATACTTTTACCCAATAAAATACATGAAAATTAATCCCCCGTAGAGTTGTTAATCCCAAAATGTGAAATTTTGGGATTAACATTGCTTTTTGTACCAGGCTGTAAATATGTTTATTCCTGCAAAGCAGAAAATAATAACACGGAAAGCCATGGAGACTGACTCTTTTGGAGCCACCCTCTAGTGGTGAGTTGAGGAACTGAAGGTCCTTCTGGAAATTGCTTCTTCTCCATGCTTGTGTCACACCAGCAAGTCAGATGTAACCCCTTTGGATTTGGAGTTAGCTTCAACTGTTCACCTGAGGTACTGCCATTTTTTTTGGTGTTTTTTTTTTTCTTTTCTGTTTTTTGCACCTCCACACTGGTTTTTGAAATTCTCTGAACTCCACTCTGAATTCTCACTGGACATCTGAAGCTATCTATGTATGTTCTCATGCTACTAAACAAACAACCTAGCAACAAATTTCCATATTCTTGTATGTGAACATATCTTACTTTTTTCCGTTTTGAGGGCATGCATTGACTAGCTTCAGCTTAACTTATTTTTCTCTTACTTGGCATTAATGTGAAGTGCACAAAGCAACGTTGGTTTCTTGAGATAATAACGAGCAAAAATATGTTTTTTTTCCCCCGACATCCACTGATTTATTTAAGAGGCTTTTCCCCTACAAAGCCAGGCATTACCACTCGCGCATTTCCTCTCATATTCCTGTGTCATTAGCGGAAGGTTTGATAATAAGCCATGTGATGTATCCCCCTCAATTGCAGACTCTGGCATGCAAATGAGAAGTGGCACAAGAGGTGGGGGATATTGTTCGTCTGAATTTATCCAAACTGATCAGAAACACAATTATGCCTTGCTCGCTCATAATAAACCACAGTTAAGTGGGTTGGAGAATTCATTTATTTACATTAACTCTGTCGTCGGCTGACAGTAATGGATGCCTTTCATTAATGAATGAAGGATTTTGGCCGCCCCGGCTCTCTTGCTCTGAGGTCTTTTGAAGAAGAACAGGAGGACGGCAGGAAAAAAAAAAGGGAAAACAATTGATGAATGAAAACTTTTAGAGAGATTGCATTGAACGATTCGGAAAATACTGCCAAGAAACAAATTACCAAAAGAAATCCCAAGCCTTTTAGCCCTTTTCTTTTCCCCTCCCTTTTGTTTCCTCATCCATGCATCTACACAAAAAAAGATTTTTTTTTTTCTTGCTGGTTTCCACAGCATGACAGAAAAAAATAAATGGCTCCCAGTCGTTACCTTGAGATTAATTCCTTTTGTAATGGGAGCCTACATGTAATTACACGTGTGCGGCAAAAGATGCAATTGGACAAAAAATAAATAAAAAAATTCTATGTGACATTTAAATTAAAAAAGATATCAGTGACTTGGAAAATACCATGTTTTATTCTCAATAGAGCATAAAAAAAAACACATAAAAAGTTGAAATTGAGGTAATGAAAAAAAAATATAACTAGGAAGGAAGGCCAGGAAAGTAAGTGGTGCTAAAAAAGGAACACTGGGATGAACATCTTGCAACTAATTTGGTTAACTGGCAAGAGGTCAGTGACATGACAAGGTGCAAAAACAGAATCAGCTTTAGAAATGTGCAGAGATTCACCACCATCAATTAAAAACAAAATGATTCCACAATGTGTGAAACTTCTTTAGAGTACTGTTCGTCAGCATGAAATTACTAAAATCGTGGGCTTTCGTGATCATCTGCAGTGGATAAGCATAATAAAAAAATTACATGAATCTGTAGAAATCTGCACCTGGGACAAGTTATTGGATGTTCATTATCTTTGGGCCTTCTGGCAGCTCTGCATTAAAAACAGAAAATAGGAATCACTGTGTCAGAACATACAATACAGATTAAAGCTCTATCGTGCAAAAAAAGAAGCCATATGTGAACATATTCACGGAACGAAGGAGGAAACGTCTCCTCTGGACAAAAGCTCATTTAAGTTATGTGGCCAGATGAATCTGAGTTTTAAATTTGTTTTTGAAACCATGGATGCCGCCTTCTCTGAACTAAAGAGAAGAGGAACCATTTGAGTTGTTATCAGTTCAAAAGTCTGCATCTCTGATGGTATGGTGGGTATAAATCAGTACGTTTAAAATACATGGAAACATCTTAGGCCAACTGAACCTGAACCGGACCGAGCTTCTCATAGTTGGACAAACCCACCCAGATAATGCAGTTGAAATTGAGCTCATCCCTGCAGCTGAGAAATGTTACAACGGGACTGAAACCGGCCTTTACGCTCTGTACAAGCTCCACAGTTCCCGCCTCGGGCTTTAATGCAGATGTACTGGAAAAAAGCCAACAGACAGCAATACAAGGGAAGAAATGAAAGTGTACAGGACATGCAGACACACAGAGCCATTAGTCTGTCCAGTTTTCTGTGTGCCATTTTTTTTTCCAATTTGCTGCCAATGACTAAACCAGATTTATCTCTTTTTTTTTGTTGTGCTGCATAAGAAGTCCAGCAAAAAATCCTAATTCCAACAAGCTAAAAGTGGGTACTAACGCCACCTATCTGGGTGGAGTATGACAAACTTTGGTCGGTAAACTGATTGGCTTCATCTACAAAGTCCAGCAATGACTGGAGCTCGACTGAATTACGCACATAAAATGAGTGACTGTGGAAAGCTAGCTCACATATATTGTTAGGAAACATCAATCCTCAAAAATATATACAGTGATCCCTTATTTTTCGTGGTTAATGGGGACCGGCGCCCCCCCACGAGAATCAAAATCCACAAACTGAGCCGGAGCCCCCCCGAGCCTCAATAATGTGTTTAAAATATGTTTAAAAACCGTAAAAAAGTAGCGAGGCACTGCAGCAAAACAAGACAAAGGCTCAACTGTGGTCTTTCTGTTACCTTCACAGCCTCTGGTCTCTGAACCGTAGTAAAGAAACTGCTGGTATTGTGCTATTTTTGGCTAGTAATTAGCGGCTAACATGCTAACAACAACAAAACAAAAAGTCCGGTTTTCTCTGCATGGAACGGGTACTTTATTCTGGCACTGCAGGAACTTGTAACATCACACAGGTTGTATTGTTGGGCTCCTGTCGGTTAACAGAAATGTAAATCTATATATGCTGGGCTGCTGTTTATGCTCACTACACTTTTCATCTAACCTCGTTTTCTTTTGCCGTCCCATGACACAAACACTCCATTACCCATAAGGGTACCTTCTTAAAAGGGCCAGGCTGGCTCACAGCATTTCTTCACTGTGAGAGAACGCACACAACATCCTGTGATGTTTCCATGATTTTTAAAATTTTTTAAAATTATATTATATATTTCTGAAAAATCCGCGAATAACTAAAACCGCGGAACTTAAAGCCGCAAATTGGCAAGGGATTACTGTACTGTGCACATTTTAGAGCATCATATACTCCCTTCTGGAACATGTCCTTTTCAGGCAAGGCCTTCCATCTTTCAACAAGACATTACAAAAACAAGGTTTCATCGTAGGAGACTCCCAGTGATGAACTTGTCTGGTTTCAGTTGAACGTTTGAATGAAACAAGAAGCATGACAAACACAGCGCAGGACTGTTGTTGCTTTAATCCTCTATCAGACAAGAACAAGGCAACATTCTTCGTTTCCTTAGTTCCAATATGTTTCAGAACTGTTGTTAAAAACGAGGGGATGCTTTTCACTGATGAAGATCAATTGGTCCTAAATTGTTTGAGCTTGTGTTTGTGAAGTGAACCGTACGAAAGCACTTTCAACATCTGATACGTTTTGTGTTCAATAGGGAACAAAATAAAATTGCTTGAGATTTTCATGTCCCGACTCTTTTTGGAACCGGGCCGATAAAGAGCTGATAGCTTCGTGTGCACCCTCTAGCCTCGGTGTCGGCGGTCCTTCGCTCTCTCCTGGCCTGCTGTTACAGACAGATGTCACCTTATCTCTGTTGCTGCCAGCCTCTCTCCCACACACCGCTGCCACGCTGGCTGCCCCTTGCTCGCCACTAATCTCCGATTTGAATTAAAACATAATTGGGAATCATGAATCATTAATTTTTCCTCCACAGACAGCGCAGGCAGTGCCCTGTCAACTTGATACACTGCCTCCTCTTGTATATTTATTAAAAGGCCTTTCAGATCTGGACGTACACATGGCTGAAGCAGAGCGGCCGGGTCCGCATGCTGTATGCAATGTTCATGGTGAATCACATGCCCCGAAGGTTACGGCTACCTTGACATGACCTTCTGAAATTCTACGTGGTTGCCAGACCTCATATACGTATTTATAATGTCTGGATTATTCAGAGTAAACAGCTTGTATGTCGCGCTTCTGCCAACAGTTGCTGCGAAATGAGAGCAAGATAGGTGTGTGGTTGGATTTGGTTCATCTCAACTGTTTCCTGCACATTCATGCAATTTCAGTAAAATCACAATTTGCTGTAAACTTTAAAATTCTGTACTTCAACAATGTGTAAGGAAAATCAGTCAAGAGTAGAAAAAAAAAAGAAAAAAAACGTATCAGCTCTTTGACAGCTACTTTCCCTCTGGATGAATTGTTTGAAGGCTTGAAATCTGATCCTTGTACACGCCTCTGGGTGAAAATGTTCACCTGTTTTTGAACTTCTTCCTTTTTTTTTTCCCCCTACATAAAATACGTCAACCCTCCAGAAGTATGGATTTCACGATTTCAAGGATCACACAATCTGCCGCTGTAACAGACTGTAAATGAAAATTAATGGCGTGGTTAATAAGTGGAAGGGGAGCCCAGATAAAAAAAAAAAAAAAATTACAGATAAAGTATGCTGAGCTTATCTGAGTCACTGATGTAATCGATCGTTAACGTCTTTAAGATGACTGACACCGTGCGGCAGCTTCAGAAACGTACCGTACCAGCAAATGTGTCCTTTTAGGGCTGGCAGGAGGCCACAATGGCTGGAAAATCAAGCGTAGAAAAATCCCAGCAGAAGCACTAGTTGGACGGACCAAAGTGTGGGTTTTAAATTAGGGGGGGGGGTCCACAGAAAAACCACATTGGGACCCAAAATATACACGGACATGTCTGGTGAATATGACCACCTTTTTCTTACAAGAAAGCAGCATCTCACACTTAATTTTCACTTTCATCCATCTGTGGTCATGTCGGACTCCTCATCCAGCAGTAGAGGAGGCATTTCACTATAATGTAGGAGTAGCTCCTCCATCAAAACACTTAGGCCCCAATTATACACTTCCCGCTAGCTGCTACCCACTAACCGCTACCCGTAAATTGCGGGTTTAGGAACCTCCGCTAACCGCTAATGCAATCTTCGCTCCCTAAAGCCGATACCCATTATGCCGACTCCCTTACTCACATTGTAGGTGTGGCAATGGGCGTGTCTTTTGCCCTTTCCACAAACTTGGTATCTTGAGATTGCGCGTTGCAACTCACATGTCGGTGCATACAAGAGCGCGTCCAAATGGCATCAATGTGCGTCCACCTGGTCACATGTGGACGTGCAACAACGGCTCTACCTCTTGAATTAACTCTTGTATAAAAAGTGTGATTTGGCCTCAGTTGAACCCCTGAGAAAATGGCAGAGATCATCTTAAACGGCTTGCTCACCAGTTAAACAATAGATGACCAGAGCGTGTTTACTGGGAGTGCACCGACTATCTGGGACTTTCAGGTAGCTGATAGGAATTGTCTGTGTAAAAATATTTTTTATGTTTATATCAGTGCAGAGGAGGAGGAGGAAGGAAGAGGAATAAGCTCTACAGCAGAGTCCCAGACGAGCTGCGCACGAGAGCTGCTCCGATCTGGATGAAAAGACGCTCCATAGCGGTTTGCGGATAGCGGTTTGCGGGTAGCGCAACCTGCTCTTATTGGTACACACTGATTGGTTTAACAGGTGGAACGTCTTAACCACTTCCTATGCATAATGTAGCGGGTAGCGCCGGTGGGATAGCAAGTTTAGGAAGGTGGGAGATTGCGTTCTTTGCGGGGGAACGCCCCTCCCGCTACCCGCTATCCATAAATAATGGCTTAATGGAGATCTGGCAGAAGATCGGGCCCTTAATGTTGTAGTTTATGGGCACGTCTTTCCATACACATACAACATACATGTTGAAGAGTTGGAGAATTTCACAGATTAGTTCATAACCCCAACAGTCCAGCCAAAGGTGATTTGGAAGCAACTAGAGCTTTGCTACCAGTCTTCAGATTATTTTAAAAGCTATTTTTAAGTATGGATGCAGCAGCTAGTAGCTTCAACTAACTTTTTTTTGTTATAATTTGCTCTCTCTCTTTTTTTTTTCTTCCTTTTCTCTGAAGCATGGATTACTTATGATTGGTTAGCGGAGGGATTGGATTAAGTTCAGTACAGGGTGTAGGCGGGCCTGTGAAAACTACCATGTCTTAGTCAATTCTGACTCATATGCCCTCAAGTGAACGCTGCCCTGACTTCACTTTAGGAAGTAGAGCAGTGGCGTCTCGGTGCGTGCAAAGCAAATGATGTATTGGATATGCAATGACAACGTGCACTGTGCAGATAACAAGGTTCTTCCAAGGTGGGTGCATCTGTGAGAGCCAGGAACAGAAATGGAAATGGTATTTTTTTTTTTTGTAACACTTTGGGAATTCAAAATGATACATCCTCTGATCAGGTAAAAAAAAAAAAGAGGAGGATGGCATAGAAAAAGAAAAGAAAAGAAAGGGGAAAATATTTGCACAGATGCAGCACCAGGAATCAGAACATGTTTTGAACCCAGGATTTCTCATTAGCTCCAATTCAGATGTCTAAAACAAGTTTAAACCATTTTGAGCACATTCTGAACCATGGTCTATTTAAAACTTTCTATAAAAATGTCTGGAAGCAAAAACCTGACATGGCACACAATATTAGCTGCAGAGTCAAGGTTGCATTTGCCAAAGACCAGTAAGATAGATAACACCTGCATGTACTCATATTCCTCTTCAAAGACCCAAAATGTTTGTTTTACACGCAATCTGCCTTTGATCTTTGAGGTTTAGTGGCAGAGTACAATATACTTCTACACACTGTGACAATAAATATATAAGTGCTTTCCTGCCGGGAGCCTGTCAACATCATTTAAGGTTTTTCCTTGAACAAATAAAAAAAAAATAGGATGTCAGTGTTCATGTATGGTATCGGTCTTTTCTGAAACTTCTATGAGGTCGAAACACGTCCCTGTTGTGAGATAGATTATATAAAACCAGAAATTCATGTTAAATATAGGCTTTTTTTTCACTTCACCACTTTTTTTGAGCTTTACTGTTTGATTACATTAATTCTGATTGAATCTAAAAACCTTTGGCTAGCATCATAGATTAGATTGAGTCCAGCTAAGCTACAATAGCTAGCTTTTGGTAACTAAAGACATATTTCAACCCAGTGCCAGGCTTCAAAACCACTCTTCAGCATATGGATGATGTCACAGAAGTTTGTCCAGTTCTTCTTATATATTTTATGGTATCATCCAACACAGATCCAAGGATTTGGATCATCTAGCACAGATGTGGACAGAGCGACTGCCATAATGCTAATTAGCTGAAAGTTTGTTTAAACATGTGACAAAAACTATAAAGAACAAAGAAAAAAAAAGGTTAAAAGGCACACCAAAACAACAAAGAATAGTCACTAACTCAGACAGCTCTACATGTATCTGAGATTCACTCCAATTAGCAGGATAATGTAAAAAAATACATTTGGTACTGAAGCACCATTGCAGAAGAGCAGCAGAATGAAACACTTTCCTGTTCCTGAAACAATTAAACTCATCGTCCTATGCTGATGTTTCATTTGGCTGCTTTATCCAGTTACTATGTTAGCATGCTAATGTTAGCATTTATCAGCCAATTCTTACTAATTTAGTTGTCATTACATGGAGTTTTATTTCTCAATTTGCACTTCAGGCCTAAGTGTGCTTGCCTTAAAGTCGACACAAACCCTGATTTGACGTCTTTTTGTAGCAATTACTTGAAGCAATCATTTCCTGCTTTGCTTCAGTTCACTGGAATCTGCAGACATTTGTTTACACACAGCTCTCTTAAGTTTCTGCTGGAGTATTTCAATAAGACTGAGGTCTGGACTTTTCATATGTGTGAGTGTTCACGCAGATCCTTTCAATTCCATTTTTTTCCCATTTTTTTTTTTACTCAAGACAGTATTGCAAAAAAATTCTATAAACACACAATATCATGGATGCTGTTTCGCTGTGACCCGTATTCTATCATGTTCATCCCAATTCCCAAATGTCATTTGTTGCATCAAAGAGAGGATAAATGATTGTAATGGTGCAATCTACTGTAACTCAGCGTGTCAGTAAATCAGTAAATTATTTTATGACCCAGACATTCTTCCAGTGTGTTGACTTTATAACCTGTCCTCTGAAGTCAATGAGTGACCTACTGTGAGACAAAGTTGACTTGAGGTTACAGCTACAAAGAAAAGAAAACATCTCGCATGGAGATGAAAAGTAAAGCGCTTCTCTGAGGCGCTGTTGTGCTCTTGATGAAACCTCAACTTTTCTTTCAATGAAGCCTTTTCACTTTCAAATAGTTTACTGTAGCTTCCAACTTAAAGTTGCTTCAGGTACAAACATTTGCCAAGACGAGCCCTTCTTCCCTTTAATGCCTTTTTTCCATTTTATTCCTCTAAGGCTCTGGTTGCCAAGGCTTTCCAGCTGTCTGTTTTTCTCTTCTCCTTTTCAGTTTTGTTGCATTGTAGTTCGCTCCTTACACTGAAGTATAAGTGCTTCTCCAAAGCCGTGCCCACGGCTTGTTGGATTGAAGTTTGCTCTGCTAAACAAGACAGAAATCCATGTATTGCTCTTTATTTTTCCCACACTTTTGTTATTTTGAGCTTGTAATCCCTGAAAAGTTCCCCCTTGTACTCTCAAAAAATCCACCTTAAAGAAAGAACTCATGCAAACCAATGTTCTCAAACAGCCGCTTGATATTTGCTGGCGAAAAAAATGATACATTAAGGAGCTGAAAACTTAAGGAAAAAAATCCATTTTGATCCTTTTTTTTTTTTCTGAAGTAAACACCTAGTTGTTAATGAGTGAAATATGTATTTTTGATGTAGCCTTTAGTCCAAAAAACTTTAATTTAATCCAGGAGATGCATACCACTTGAATATAATTTTTATCCCAAAGCGTTGTTGTTTTCTCTTCACAGGTCCCTTGACGGGGAGGTAAAAAGCACTCTCTTGTGTTGCAGGATTTCTCGCCGTCATAAGAAGTCTGTTTTATGTTGCGGCTGAAACGATGATGGCAGCTGCTGCAGAGGAAGGAACATAAAAACCGTTGTTAATCCTGGACGGTCCTATTTATTTCTGTGACTATATAAATCCAGTCAAGGAGTGGCTTTAAGAGCACGGTTGCATCAGAGTGGTTAATCGTCGTGCTTCTCCGGGAAGACATCTTTGGAATAACAGAAACGCACACTCTCTTCTTCATTGCCTCTCTCGCACACGTGCACACGGCCGGTCAAATGCCAGTGCCGAGTTGGTCAATAAGATATGACATCTGTGTCATCAGTGTTTGCGGAGAGCCTGTCAAAAGCGCTGCTTCGCCAACACAGACGGAGTCACGTGACTGGCCGACTTGTGGGCATTTTGTCTTCCTTCAGGGGCGACGGGGTCAGTGGCGGGAAAGGGGGGGGGGGCATCGCCTGAGTACTGGTGTGTGTGTGTCTGTGGGTATTACGTGTCGCTTCACGTAAGCCCAAGCGTCTTGACAGGAGTGAAATCAAACTGAAATGAAATGACATTTTTAGGCATTTTTTCCTCAATAGACAAGTAGAGGTCTTTGGAACAACCCAACAATCCAAAAACCCGAGGTTCCGACCCAAATCCGAATCGGGTCTCGGGTCCATTCAAAATACGTGACTTCGGGTTCGGGTCGGAATCGGTACAGTTATGTCTCGGGTCCGGTCGGTGCTCTCTGACAGGCTGGGTCCGTGTTTTCTCAAGAGAGGTAAAGATACTGGTGGTGGCAGCTAATGTCAGGACTCGGGGCAGTTAAATTAATTATTCATTAACGTGGCATGTTTGTCATCAAACAATCGTGTTGCCGTAGCATGTTATTAGCGGTTTGCCCGGCAGCTGTAAAGCACAACGGATCACCAACATGACAACGTTGGATGAGAGAACATATTTACGACACGTCCAAACCGGTGTAGGCTATTAGCGTTAGCAGTTGCTACCAATAGCATCTGTATTCACAAAGAAAATAACGACTTAGATTTATTGTTGTTTACATCACGTAGCCTATGTAGCAACTGAACCGGGTAGAAGAAGACAACTTTAGGTTAGAATCAAGTTTTATTCAACGCTAGACAACTTTTAACATGAGCAACTGTGGGCTGTATTGTCTCGGTTCTATTCGGGTAAGTGTCATGATCGCAAAACTAAAGACTCGAGTCGGGCCGGTTCCGGGTCCAAATATTTTTGGTCCATTCGAGTTCGGACTCCCGGACTTATGATAATAGCTTGAGTCAGGGCTGTACGGGTCGAATTTTTACGAGTCCATTCGGGTTCGGGTCCATTAAAGTGGACCCGTGAAGACCTCTATAGACAAGTCTTTGCATTTAATGTAAAAACTTGTGTAAAATTTAACGTAAAGACTTATATGCCACCTGACAATTAGTTTATTTGTAAATAAAGACCCAAGATGGAAAGATGACACAGAATATGTCTGAAGTATATGAAGCCACATGCATGGCATTTACAGGGGAAAGACAAAAAGTATGATCTTTATCTTTATCTCTATCTGATCTTTATGACAATAACGGGCAAACACAATGTGCTTAAGCTGACAGCACATAATTATCATATCTTGCGTTTTTATAGAACACACCCCTTAAGCATTGAAAGTGCTGGTGGAAGATTAAATGAGTCCTTTGAGCTTATAGCCGGTTGAACCTCCTTTGGCTGTTGTGACTTCAAGCAAGTGCTCTGGATCAGACCTTCACAATGTTCAGGAAGATATTTTGGACTGTTTCTCTTCAGCTCAGGTGTCTGGTGTAAACGGCTCTACTGAAACCATTCAAATTCAATTCAATTCAAATTCAAATATACTTTATTGATCCCCCAAGGGGAAAATTCAAGTGAGATATCTCCAGGTCAGAGGAGGAAACACCGATGAACCAAACTGTCTCCTCTGGGAGGACTGAGCTCCCTCAGTCCGGCGAGCGATGGAGCCGACCGTCCCAGAGCTCGGTTCATCATGCGGACCAGGTTGTTGGCATCTCCCCCGGCGGTGCTGGGCCCCACCAGGTCTCCAGACGGCCCCTGCCAGGTCAGCTGACTCACCCCGGCGTGCAGACTGCTGGACATAGGCAGCATGCCGCCGCTGCCACGTTGGGGGTTCCTGTCCCGGCTCAGTCGACGCTGCGGCCCGGATCCAGTGGCGGTGGTTGCTGCGGATAGCAGTTCAGGATTAGCTTCCCCGAACCGGCCCCCAGCGACACCGTCCATGTCTGCGGCGGCACGCAAGAGGACCAGCCGCAAGAGGACCGATCCGCACTCGCAGACAGCATGTCGACACCCGACCGCAAAATCACCACACACCGGACACAAGCTGGAGTGTCCAGCGTCGCAGGGATAAGTCCCCCAGAGCAGCAGCGAGTAGCCTCCATGCCAGGCATCGTCCATTTGACATCCTTATGGGGTCGAGCTCTGGGCTCTGGTTTTCCCAGAATCCCATTTGCTTCCATCCTCTCCAGATATAAGTATAATATACTGCTCTGCCCGTTTA
Source organism: Hirundichthys speculiger (assembly GCA_018398805.1). Lineage (NCBI taxonomy): Eukaryota > Metazoa > Chordata > Actinopteri > Beloniformes > Exocoetidae > Hirundichthys > Hirundichthys speculiger. The sequence continues at coordinate 739,339 of JAGFBZ010001190.1, forward strand.
ATGACTTGTGTATTGTAGACTCATGAAGAGAGATGCTTTACAAGGTTCTTCTTTACCTCACTGAGGAGCCTCTCTATCTCTAAATGTGGACTGATGGATGCCATACCACTTTGAAATGACTTTGTATCTCTTTCCAGCCCTTAGCAGATCAACTACTTTTGACCATATGTCAAGAGTAGTTGATGTGTCTTCAGAGGACTCGTTTATGGAAATCACCAGCAGGTGTTTCTATGAACAGCCAACTTTAAATGTCTGAGTGTTTATGAAAGCAGATTTTAGTCATTGGATTTCACTTAAGCAAACGACTGACTTCAATTAGGTCAATGGGTTTAGTCATTATTTCCATCTGTGGAGTGAATGTTGATCTTCGATAAAGTCACGAGAAATGAGAATAGTGCATTTTATCAGCTCAAGCAAATGGTCTATTGTTATTGTGATGGAAAATTAATGCAAAATAAATCCTTTTGTCTGTAATTCAACAGATTGACAGATCAATAGATGGACAGATTTTTTTTTTTTTTTAATATTATTAGAGGGCATTGCAGGATCTGGGGAGGTAAAATATGACACCATCCTGCTTTTTCTGTCTTGAAACCCGTTGAGAGGCCATCTGATCTGTGTCACGCGTGATGGAATGCATCAGAAATGAGACGACGCATGCAGATTTGGATGCAACCGCCAAGTGACAGTTGCTGGTTTAAGGTCAGGTTCTGACGGGCTGATGTCTGGTCATCTCAAGACTGAACGCTTAAATACCCCTGGTTACTATCCTTAGACATTATGTGTTCTCACATAGTAAGCCTTTCGAGAGAAATCGTTTAACTCTGAGTTCCTGTTTTATCTCACAGCAGAGGCGTAGGAGGGATTTTGTGAGGTCTGCATCGGATAATTTTCTTCGAATTTAAAGAAACCCGATCAACTTTCATCAGAGTTTTCATCATCCCTTTTGTGAGACTACCTCTTGTCCCCTTCCGTCTTCTGGTTAACGTGTAGCATTTTGATTACACCGGCTAGGAAATTGCTATGAATACAGGATGTGTCTTCCAGGTGGAGGAAACCCAGCTTTCTTCCTCCCGCTGCTTCTTTCAGGTAATTATTTTTCTTTGCATACAACATACACCACTCTGATTGAAAAGTAAGTTGCATTTGAGCTTCTACTTTATATTTCATGCCGGTGGGAATACTTTATACCTAATTGTACTTTACAAAGGCTTTCCGTTCGCTCTAATTATTTTAGTCGCTTGTTTTTTAATAGGATTAAATGGATAAAAAGCCCACGATGAATTGTCAACACAAAGACTTGGGGGACATGCAAGATGACAAAATAATAATTCGCCGTAATGTTTCTTTGTAGTTGCCCTCTTTTTATTTCCTGTAAATCATATAAAATCTAATCCACATCACTAAAGAGGATAAAATGTATTCGTTTTTAAAGTTTCTATAAACTGCTTTCTCTTGAGCTTCACAGCTATTTACTGGACACAACAAAAGTCGGGAGCAGTTTCTTTGATCTTTGTTCGGTTTGTTTAAGGTGCATACTGAATAACCTAGATTTTACTAAATAAAGGCAACATTCAGTCCTCTTCATTCTGAGCAGAAATGCTTTTAAATGAATTGCAGAGGCCAAACTTAAAGCAACGGTATGTAAGAACTCGACCTCAAAATATGATATTTAGAACCGCTCTGACAGTATGTGCAGTGCTTTCACAGCGAGTGAATGTTCTTGCCATTATTCTAGTTAATTTTAGTTCGTTTTATAAACACATAATACAGCTTTCAGTTAGTTATCGTTTTTGAAAAAACTCTCATTTTTATCTTATTTCAGTTAACGAAAATGTTTTTTCAATTCTAGTTTTCGTTATTTCGTTTTTTTTTTTTTTTTTATGATAATAACTTTGCCGAGGAGGAGGTCTCACGAGATAAATATTAGAATTGGTCACATTCTTGAGTGACTTCTTTGTGAAGTATAATTTCCAAGATGAATTTTGAGCCGACTGTTCTGCCCACTTTGACAAACATTTAGCTGGAATGTAGACGGCGGGTAAACTTACACAAAAGCTTCGATGCTTATGACATCACTCATGAGTTTTCTTAAGAGATTTTTTTTTTTTTAATTATTCATACATTTGTGGCACGATATAATTTTCCCAGGTGAGGTACATAAAAACTACTTATATGATAATAGATAATATGGTGATTGTATTTCTTTAGCTTCCATGTAGCAATTTTTATTGAAGAATCAAATTTCATGTGCAGCAAATTACTGAAATGGGTTAAAAAAAAATAAACTGAAGGAACGCTAAAAATGTATCCAATTGTTTTTGCGATTTTATTTTGTTGCATTTTATGTTCTTTGCCTTCTTGTCTTACTGTTTATCTGTGTGAAGGACTACAGATGGAAATTAGCTTGGTGCTAAATCTGGTGCAGCCATCTTTTTAATGCCACTGCACACGGTCCTTTAAATAAATAAAATAAATAAACACTGCATTAGGAAAAGAATTATAAATAGATGCCTGACATCAAACAAAGAAAGTTATTGATTTCCACGTTTGTACTCCAACACCGCACCCAGATTGTTTTTCTCCCGCGTCTAAGCTTTGCTTCCTGCCTGCTTCCCCTAAGACTCCTTCCCCCTGGTGACAAGCCTTCACAGATTCCCATAAGTTACCCATCTTCCCCCAAGAAACTTTTAATCCCCATCAAAAGTGCTGGCCCGCCAACCTGCAAGACATCAGTGCCCCCCCACCCCCACCCCCCACCTGCCTCTCTGCTGGACTATACAACCTTGTTTGCCCTCCTTACTTGTCATGTAGCAAACACCCTGGCAGCATCCACCTCTCCAGGCGGTTTGTTCTCCCGCCTGACAAAGAGAGGGTGGAAGTCATCATCTAAATTGTAATCGTTACTGGGCAAGATAAAAAAAAGAAAAAAAAAAACACAATAAAAAAACTCCTGGAGTGATCAAAATACTTCCTTCATCAGGAACCTTTCTATCTGCTTTATTTTTCCTCTCCGTGCTGTGAAGCTGTGCAGGCGAGTAGCATTGAGGACAATTTGTTTCTTTACCAAAGAGAGTGTTGTTAATGCTTAGACGGTGGGATAAAACTTTCTGAAAGTTTCTCATTTCATCCCCGTTTCTCTTCTGGGAGGAACTACCCTTTGTAGATATTATGTGCTTGCAAACCATAATGACTCTGGCGTGCAGCTCGTCTTTTTGGAGCATTGATTGAATATAATGAAGCTCCATTTATGCAGTGTCACATTATTAGGCTTTTGTCTTCTTCTGTGCACATCTGGAAATAAGTTGATGAAAAAAATTCAAATAAAAAAATGTCAAACTGTGGATAGAAGTGCTACCAGTAACGAGTAAATTTTTAAGGTTATTTGACCCTTTTCCTGGTTAGTAGTGCATGCTGGTCAGTTGAATAAATATGGCAAATACGATTGGATATTTATTTCTTTGCTGCAGAAACTTGAGAGCGAAAGCTCTTTTTCGTAGGAAAAATCTAAGCATTGTGCATTGAGGATATAAACACATTTACAACTTTAAAAAATTACTTTCCTGTCATTTGCAGCCATTATTCCATTTAACTCTGTTTTTACACAGCCCACCCTTTCAAAGACTGTATTCAAGTGGCTGAATGCGCTCTAATAACCAGCAATCAAGCTCTTGTAGTGCATCTCTACTACCTTGCTCCCTGGATTTGATTGTCAGTTGCATAAATGAATTATTCATATATATTCATCATAATGTATTTTTCTCTGTTTATGGTTTTAAACCGGTAAAGGGAAAGGATTGCTATCATTTGTGAATGGATGGTTTTTACAGGAAATGCTAACTAGTTCATATACATCTTTACATCTTCTTACAGACAAGATTGATGCTCTGTGCGCCAGCCTTACTCAACATCCAAGGAAAAAGTCCAAGATGAAACTTTGATGTTTTAATTTTACTTTATTTATTTAGAAAAATTTTTAAAAAAGGGGTTAAAAAAAAAAAAAGCTTTCTTGGCCGGTTCAGTGCAGTACAGCTAAACACATTCCACTTCAGTCCAGTCATGATGTTGTGAAGGTTAGAGAAAAATCTGGAAATTGACCAAGAATTTGGTGGTTCTTTTGCTAAATTATTGTCATAATTACCATTACGCTACATGTAACTGCATCTTCAGTGAACTACAATAATCAAAAGTTTTTTGATTCAAGGACAACAATGACAGAAGATGATTATAGTAGCTGAGAACCGGCATATCCAAATGTAGCATTAGGTCTTAATTCTTCATTTAGACCATCAAACATCTCACTTTGTGTTTCTGACTATTGAGCTCAATGGAATTTTAAAAGAATTATATAATGTAAAAAAAAAAAAGCTCCTTGTTGTCTTTGCATTTACATGTTAGAACTTGAAGGTTGTTTCTGACAGTTTCTCTGATTTTGTTACTAAAAGTGAAAACAGGACGAACACAGTCTCGGAAAGCAAGCTTTAAATTTTGACCTTTTTTTCACTCAAGTGTTTTGGATCATTTTTGTGTGTTCATTTCTTACAATCAAAGAGGCAAACTTTATTTAGATCAACACAACCAACAGAAGTGGTTTTGGTTGGCATTGAATAGTTGCTCAGCCTTGATGTGGATGTGAAGACAGTAAGGTGTGAGTGAGACTAGATGAGGGAAAAATAAATAAATAAATAACTGATTACAATTCAATGCTGATTGAAACTGAAGGAGCTCAATATTGATTCAATTTTATTAGCAGAATATGCTAAATGTGTTTCTGTTAAATTAGACAGAAATTAGACAGGAGGTTTAAACTGAGCGGGCGGGGCACTCAGAGGAGCGGTTTCCATGACGATCTGAGAATCCGTGATGAGGTCATTCCACTAGTGCAGAATGACCTCATAGAGGATTCTGTTATAAGGTCATTCCACTAGTGCAGTCAGACTATTCTAACTGTTCCAGAGAGACACATCTCAGTGAGCAAGTAGCCAAAGAAGACCTTTACAAAACATTTTTCTTCAGATAAACAACAATGTCTCGTCAACCATCAAGAATCCCTTACAGGAGGCAAGTGTGCCATGGTGAAAACAGCCAGCACTGGACCCAGAACAACACTCAAAGGCTGCACGAAGAAATTAACCGACTGAATTTCCTCATAAATACTGAGAGAGCCAGAGGCTCGGAGCAGACCAAAAGAGCAGAAGAATTTTCCCTTGAACTGGATTACAGAAAAGAACAACTGGTAAAACAGGAATTCTTGAAGGGAATGTTCATCAACCAGGGTAAAGAAAAGAAGAGGGAATTAGAGACACTGGAGAAGGAAACTGATCCAGAGACTCTCAAGAAAGCCAGATTGGCTTCCGAGGCGCACAACAACATAAAATTCATGAAGAAGAAGTTGCTGCACGTCGATTATGACGAGCTGAAAGTGGCCTTTATTGCTCACCAGGAAAAGGTTTCCAGCGAGCTCCAGACTGAGCAACAGAAAATCAAGACTGCCCAAGAGGAGCTGGACAGAGCCAGGACTTCATATGAGGAACTCAACACCAAATACCAAACTGACATCCTGGCAGAAAGCAAGAAGATTGAGACACTTAAACGAAAACGTGAATTAGAAATTAAGTCTCATGCAGACAAAATGGCTCAAGATCAGCAACTCATCAACAGCCTGAGAGCTCAGCAGGACACACTCCGTCAACGGATGAGACAGGACATCAGTTCCCTGGAACAAAAATCAAAGGATGTAGAGATGTGCTTACAGGAAGAACTGAAACGGGTCAAGCGTTCATATGCAGACCTCAGCTATAAGTATGAAGCTGATGTTCTTAAAGTGAAGAAACAGGCCGACTCTTATCAGCAAGATCTTCAGAGAGAAGTGAAGGCTCACTCTCAAACTGTCATTAAAAACATGGAGTTTTTCAACACAATGACAGCTCAAGAGGAAGCTCTGAAGCAAAAACTGTCTGAGGAACTTGCCTTTTTGAGACAAGCTTCCTCTGAAACCGAGAGGGGTTTTCAAGCAGAGTTGGAGGGTCTAAGAGCTCAGTTGAAAAGGGAAAACTCCCTCACCGATGAGTTGTCTTCTCAACTCAAGGACAGAGATGATTTTGGGCCCTCCAAAAAGAAAAAGAGCCAGACTTGAGGGGCCAAACGAGGAGCAAGTGTCCTTCACTAATCCTGGATCTATGAAGGTCCCTGCAATGTCTCAAACCATCAAGGAGACAATAAATGAGGAACCTGAACCCATGGAAGTGACTCAGATGTCTGCAGGAACCATCCCAGAAAAAACAGACACTGAACCTCAATCCATGGACACGACTCCAGTCTCTGATGACGCCGTCCCACACACAAGCACCAAGCCTCCTTCATTATTTAAAAGAGCCCGCCACGCTCTCGGTTTGAGAAAACCAGAAAGCTGGAAGAAGAAGAAGACAACATCTTAATGGGAGCACTTAAGATCACTTTCCCGCTCTCATCAACAGAAAAGATAATTCTTTAAATATAAATAATTTCTAAATTTAAAATCCATCCAATTTCCACACCTTCTCCATCTTAATCAAGGTTGCAGGGGTTTGGATGCCAGTCCATCACAGGTCACACAGCGATATGGAAAAGACAAAAAAAAAAAAAAAAAATCAAGGGAGTTTTTCTCCGGGTGCTTCTGGTTTTCTCCCAGTCTAAAAATATGCTGAGAGTGTTAGTGGTTGTTTTGTTGTGTGATTCTGTACTGGGTTGGTAACCTGCAACCCAAAAGCAGATGGATCAATTGAATTGTACTTGAATAAATTGTTTTGGACTGAAATTAATTTGTTGAACTGGATTATTATGAACTGATTGAATTGAATCTTACCCCATAAAGACCCGGACCCATTTCTACCTCAAGGAAAATTAAGGGGGGCACAACACAGGTTAAATAGAGCACATAGAACATGCTTCTAAAAAAATTTTTTTAATTCCACCACCAGGTGGCAAAGATCTCAAAAGTGACATATATGTCACTTTGGGCCTCAAACAGATAAATTATTTGTTAAATCTTATCTTAAATTTCTAAAAAATAAATCAGTCTGGGAATGTATTTCTTTGTTTTTTTATTTGTATATTATCAGATCAACATCCAATGTCATTAATACTCCCCCTGCCTCCTCTTCACACCACTGATCACATTTGTTTCTACTCTCTAACAGGGATCCTACCAGAACAAAACATTTTTAACTCCACAACAAATAACGTAGGAGCTCAACAACAACTACTGGTGGATTGCCTGTGCAGCATAAAGGTTTATATGTGCTTAGGCATAATGGTATGTTTTAAAACAATTTCTCTCTTCAGTGAAGCAGACGCATGTCACACTTCTCACAGAGGGTGGTGGTTGCATTCTGTTTGCAGACTGTACAGCGGCCACGCTTAGTGCATTTCACAGGCCAGTGTGCAACCTGGTCCAGACGAACATCATCAGGAACTCTGATACGGACTCTCTTGGGAGTTGCTGGTTGAGATGTGGTGTTGCTGTCGAGTGATGGGCGTCCCCTTTTCGCCTGGATGAGGATGAGGCCAGTTGCCACCTCTGCCTGGAATCTTCTTTGATTCAGTGGCCTCTCACCAAGCAGCTTGCAGTCACGGCGGTAGGTCAGCCACGCGTTGACCAAGGCTAGCATGATGCTGTGCCAGAAGAGGTAGATGTACCACCTCCGTGACCTCATGTTGTACTTGTATCTGGCAATACATCCATCGTTGAGGTCAACCCCCCCCATGTAGGTGTTGTACTCTTTGACGATCTGAGGCTGGTTGACATCAAGGAATGTCTTCTCTTGTTTGCTCCAGCGGCGAGCTTTGTCTTGTGGCTCCACTGCGGTGTGAGAGGAGATCAAGGTGACCGACCTGTTGTCATGCCACTTTACAATAGCCATGGACCCCCCTCTCTCCACCCTGGCATCAAAAGATCCTCTGCCTCTCTTGGCCAGACTCTTGTCATCCTCAAGCAGACATCCAGACAAGCGATTGCTGCGGAGTGTTCCTGTAATACATAAACAGTAAGATGAGATGAGTGACAAAACTAGAAACAAAAAAAGAGGATAATGGAGAATATTATGCAGAGCGTGAAATGTTTATGTTGTTATTGTCTGTGTGTGTGTCAGTGTACATGTGTTAGTGAGTGTCAGTGTGCATGTGTGTGTTAATATATGTATATTATACAGATCTTCTACTGTCTGTGCGGTAGAAGATCTGCCGCTGAAGAAGCTCAAGCACCAGTGCTGCTGAAGAGAACAGCAGACTTTGTAGTGTTTGCCGACTACAAAGTGTCGGCAAACACTTTGTAGTTCTGGCCTGCTGGTAGAGTTTCACACAGCTTGAGCACCACGTCGCCTCCCATGCCAAGTGTGGTTCTTTTCCCAGTGCCACCTTCATACACCTGAAAATCGCAGAGGATCCCTGTGGATGTGCAACGGGCCCAGATCTTGAATCCCCAGGGGTGGGGTTTGCTCTTGACATACTGCCTTATTGGGCTGCGCGTTCCTCTGAAAGACACCATTTGCTCATCGATTGAGTTGTACTCTTCTGGGGTGATCTCAAGACATTGTTTGCGGAACCCATTAAGCCATGGACGGATCTTCCAGCACTTGTCACCTTCTTGCCTGTTTGACAAATCTGTATTGTCAGTGAAATGAAGAGATGTGAGGAGAGTCTGAAACCGATTGCGTGACATGTTATCAGCTACCATGGCACATCTTGTGTCATTTTCCCAGTAGGCACGGTTTCCTGGAAGCTGGCAAAGACCCATCCGTAGGTATATGCCAATTAGGATTTCCAGCTCCTTGACTGTGGTGGACACATTCTTGAGCGTGCCAGAGGTTTGGACACTGTACAGATTGGTTTGCACCATCATTGACTCAATCATCTCTTCTGTAATGAACCTCCTAAAGTACTGCAGGGGAGTGGGGAGCTCGTCTGGAGGTATAACACTTTCTCCTTTGAAGGTGCAGTCAGGGGCTTCAAAAGGTTTCTTTTTCCATGTCAACTTTTCTTGGCCAAGAGGGCATTTGTTGGTTGAGGTACTTGGCTGAGGTACATCTCTTGGTTGAGACACTTCCCCTTCTGGTTGAGGTATTTCCCCCACTGGTTGTGGCACTTCCCTATCTGACTCACATTCAGACTCACATTCAGACTCACTTGACTTTTGATTCAAGGGAGTGTAATCAGGATCTCCAACAGGATCGTCTTCATCTGAGCTGGTATCACCAAATCCCTCAATCTCACTTTCATCTCCATTCTGAAGCATGTCCAAAATCAACTGTCTGTGCTTATTCAAATCCCATTTCTTTTTCTTATCCATCTAGAAGAAAAAACAATGTTAACTATTCATGGCTTGCAACTGACTTGTCTTATTGCAACTCATGAATGAAATTATTTAACTGATATTGGTTCTATAAAGATAGAATAAACTATTTATACAATATATAACTAAATTTTATGGAATCAGCAAAAATAAACAGATCAGATCATGATTAGTTTTCTTATTGTGACACATATGTCACAACGATTTTTTTCAGCTGTTTTTAGGCTAATTGCCCGATGTGACATCTGTGTCACACCAATATTTACGTGATCATTCTATACAAAGTTCTTCAAGAAATGTGTAAATGATAATTTATTTATGACAAACAACATGATATTTAAACATTGCAATCCTTTAATTGGAAAAATCTTACCTTTTAGCCTTAGAAAAAGCTATGTTAAAACAAGCTGGCTAGCTAGATTTTCCACATGCAACTTTTGGTCAAGTTCTGTTGTTTGGTAAGGATCACATGATCACCCCACTGGCCACATGACCTATCATAAATGTGCTATAGGTGTCACTTTGGGACTTCATGAGTAAAAAATCAAAGATTTAGCTTGACATATAAACATTCTGGATGGTTCTAAAGTGTGTGACACCCGTGTCACCATGGGTCCTTTTGGGTTAAATCAAATTTCAATAAAAGTCACATTAATGAGAATTGTATTGAACTTATGTGTTTTTCTTCAAGGGATTTTCTATTTTTGGGTTCACTTGTGTTTTTACATGAATGTTAATTATTGTGTTCTCAAATGAGATCACACTTCCAGAGCTTACTTGCTATTTTAGAACTGGAATGATGTTAATAGTATTTCTTGGACTCCAGGCCTCCACAACATGCAGCTGGTTTTGTTACCAGTCAACACTAAAATTCAAGTCAGTTGATACATTGTTAGGCAGAACCAGCATCTCTGAGGCTCTGAGTTTAGTTCCATGTCTTCAGCAAATTGAAATTTTTTGATTTCCTAATATAATTCCTTTTTATTTGAATAACGGAGCCTATAAACTGATGACCTATTATCAGTTGTTTCATTGATACATTTTATGACTTAACTTCCATTTCAGCTATGCCCTGTGTTTGGCACAAGTTTTACACCAGATGCCCCTCCTGAGGCAACCAGAATTTGTACCTGTATCGATGTATCGTTATATGGGTATAACGACATCGGTCTACATTGATACATCAATTTAATGAACGATACAACAGTACAAATACAAAGTGGAAAATATTGATCAGACATCAGTATATTTAATCATCATTAATACATATTATCAAAGGGCCTTTTGTTGTTTATTTTTATTGAAGAAACTGGTCTTTTTTGAAGTCGGAATCAAAAAGTACGAGATTTGGTGTCCCCATGGGTTCGCTACCTGTAGGCAGGGCCGTAAGAGTTGTACTGGGCCTCGGCTGATGAAACTGGCTACTGGGGCCTGGAACGTCACCTCTCTGGCAGGGAAGGAGCCTGAGCTTGGAGAGGTACCAGCTAGATATTGTTGGGCTCACTTCAACGCACAGCCTGGGCTCTGGAACCAATCTTCTCCAGAGAGTCTGGACTTAATTCTACTATGGCGTTGCCCAGGGTGAGAGGTGACGGGCTGGAGTAGGCTTACTCATAGCCCCCCAGCTTGGAGCCTGTACACTGGGGTTTTCCCCGGTCGACAAGAGGGTAGTTTACCTGCACCTGCGGGGGGTGCTGCAGCCCCCCTGTTTGGGACTGCAGCACCTCAAGGGTGTGTTCCAATTACAAGGGAATCACACTCCTCAGCCTCCCTGGTCGGGTCTATGCAGGGGTGCTGGAGAAGAGAGTCCAATCGATTGTCGAATCTCAGATTCAGGAGAAACAATGTGGGATCCATCCAAGTTGTGGAACACTGGACCAGCTCTAGACCCTCAGTAGGGTTCTGGAGGGAACATGCTATGCGTCGTTGCTCTGCGCCATTATGATGTGTCGTTGGTACGACGCATAGCAACGACGCATAGCAACGACATCATAATGGCGCAGAGCACCAATGCATAGCAATGACACATACCAACGATACGTACCAATGACGCATAGCAACGACGCATAGCAACAATGCATAGCAATGGCACGTACCAACGACGCATCATAACGAGAAAAATAGGTGACACAATCAGACAGTGAGTGTAAGGAGACAACAGAAGGGTAAACCAAAGTTAAACAGATACAACCAAACGTTAAGCCAAGTGAGCAATCTACATAGACAAAGTAGTTGTTAAAAGAGCTTTGACACAACCAGAGTATTGTTGAAAGTTAAATAAACACGGGGAAACGTCTTAACAAACGACCAATGGACATAAACAGTGATCACTTGAACATATTTTTGGCATTCATGGAACCCCATAGAGGACTGCAGCCTCTGTATATGGGCCACCTGCCCTAACCACTGCACCACCAGGCAGCTCCTGCTGAGCACATTTACACTTTTAAAGGTGAGCAGTGAACTGTCTTAGTGTAAATGTTGATTAAAGACTGCGATGAAGTGAACTACACATGGACAGGGAGAGAAAGATCTAGGTTGAGAGTCGCCATCGTTGTGAAGGTGAAGTCCTCCCATCCAGGACACAGAGACCTGGAGGGTGATGAGACCACCTCGGTGGTCAGCAGCCTTCAGTCTCAGATTCCATCTCTGACTCACATCCTGAACTGAGCTCAGTACCTTTAAAACCACAGTCTTCTGTTCAACATCCTGACCTCTGCTGGTTTTTAGGGACTTTTAATGGGTTAATGCAGGGGTGTCCAAAGTCGGTCCTCGAGGGCCGCTGTCCTGCAGGTTTTGCATGTTTCCCTGCTTTAACACACCTGATCCTAATCAATAGCCATCATCAACTTGTCATCAAGGTCAACACATGTCTGTTAAGGACACAGCCACTTGTATCAGGGTGTGAAGAAGCAGGAAAACATCAAAAACCTGCAGGACAGCGGCCCTCCAGGACCGACTTTGGACACCCCTGGGTTAATGGGTGTTGCTGAGGGTTGGATCCAAGATGGCGCCGCCGATGGCCACCTCGGTGCTTCGCTCTCTACCACTTTAATTCTGCACAGCATATGATTGCACTATTCATTCAGAATTGTATAATATACATATTTATTTACTTATTATATGTTGGCTTGTATATATTGTTCTAGTAATTTGTTATATTTTAATTTTATTTTTTTATTTTTATTCTAATTCTATAATATTTTTTCTATCTAAATCTTTACATAACTTTATTTTTTCATACTGTACAATGAGAGCTTAGAAACCGGAGTCAAATTCCTTGTTTGTGTGCACAAACTTGGCCAATAAAGCTGATTCTGATTCTGATTATAGCCATCGTGGGTTTCATGCTGTTTAGTTATACCTATGAAATTGAAGTATATGCCTTTGAAAACCCTAAAAACTTGACATAAAATGTGCGACAAGCCAAGAGCGACACTAACTTTATGGTGCTGAAAGAATGAGATTTTTCAAAAAGGTGTTAAGAGTGAATACAGCTGATGAATATCGCACCCAAGAGCTTCTCCCGTCCATTCAAGCATCACTCAGAATTGAAAATAATCACGTCTCGAGACGTTTTAACGACAGTTCACTGATGCAGATCCGAATCTCTGATTGTCCAACTTCAAGTGTCAAGGTTCATTGTACGAGGAAAAAAAAAAAAAAACATCCAAAGTCGGTGATTGGAGATATACCATAAAAAAAAGTCTCCGCACCCACTTCAACAAAAAAAAAAAAAAAAAAAAAAAAAAAGCAATAACTTCTATGCTGAGCAGACTGAAGGCTCACTGCAAGCCAAAGGCATTTCGATTTCATTTTTCTTCAGATTTATGATTACCTCTATGAATAAGTATTTCATCAGGAACTATTTTTTTCAGCTCATCAGGGCTTGGAAAGGCCTTGATTTGTGACAGGCTGCACATAACGACACTTGCAGAAGATGAAGTCGCATTACAGCTTTCGACCGGGATAATTTGTCATCAGAATGGTGCCATTAACAAAATCTGGGCAGGTATCAGTCACCTGGCAGACGTGCCTTTATCGTCCCTGTGACATCAGCGCGTCTGAGTCTGGGCAATATATCTGGAGATTAAAAACAGGAGCTGCCTTTTCTATCAAAAAACATAAAGGAAAGCAAAACAAATTACAATGCGCTTTTGTCTGATATTTGATGGTGGTACACTTAAGATAAAAATACACAATTACAAGTTTCCCTGCAAAGGCAGTCACACTTTACCTTATGAGGGGAGAAAAAACACAGAAACATTGTCCCCATCAGTAATTAAAGTCCCAATATCCTTCAGGCGCTGACTGAGAGTTGAAACGTGGTGCAACAGTGAATAAATCATGGAGGGAAAAGCAGAAACGGGGACTTGTTGTTCTTATATTTATCTTAGATGAATAGCAGGACTCCTGCGCCGGCTGGAATTATTCATGCAGCTGTTCGGCTCGTGTCTTCTTCCCCTGCGAGACGACACCGTGAGCGCCGGGGCAGGTATCAGTCACTCGCTCATGGCATTTTCATCTTCTGCGTGACATGAGATTGTGTGGGTGTGACATCAGACTGATGTATTAAGGGCGATGGCAGCTGGGCCTCTGACTGCTCACGAGGCGATTTTGAAAGAAATCATTCTTCCCCGCGGCCGAATTTTTCTCAAATGATATCAGCCCCCCAAAAAAAATGTCGCCTGTAAAAGTGTTGGGCCTTTACGTGCATGCGCTTGGCAAGATTTGACTGGAGCATTTTTAAAATGCATCTAGAGAGAGGCCAAAGGATAAGTCAGCAACAAATAAAGTTAAGCAATAAGTGTAGATGACAGGGAAATTTAGATGAGAAAGGTCTCCAGACACTGCAATATTCAGCGGTGATGTAATTGGCTCTAACATATCTAAATGTCAGATTTAAAGCAGCTCTCTCTGCAGACGCAAGAGGTTAAGTGAGACTTTAAAAAACACTGTAATTCATTGAATACAGGGTGAGTCACCTCTGCTTTTGTGAACCTTTAAAGAGGAAAATCATCCATAGTGTCTGTTTCCCACTGCAAAAAACTCTTTTTTAGCGCCTGCCAGGTTTTTCTGCCTGGATCTAAAGAGGAATATCCGATCATATTCAGTCTTTAAAGTATAAAAATGCAACTTAATCAGATAATTTTTCTCACACAACATTAATCTCCCATGTCACACGTTGCATCCTACATTTCCAACAACGCAACTCAACCGCTGACAGCTCGGTCGGAGAAATCTTGTTTTAAATTAGCAGCGGCTAACGTAGCCCGAGGCTGCTAACCTCAGGACAGATTTTTGAATATTTGAACATCTGGTTTTGGGCTTCAACCAACGCTAAGTCAAGTGACATCATCTTGTTTCCCAAAGCTCCCGGGGGAGCCACAAAAAAGCCATGTGACATGCACACGAGCGCTCGGTGAGTTTGAGGAACATAAAGATGCATAACACCAGGACTTAATGAGGGGGGAAACAAGGAAAACAGATGTATCCATCCAGATGGGCGGCGTTCCTCATACTTTGCCGCGTTATCCGTGTGACATTCCATTGGTTAAGGATCTGTTAAATCAGAGGACGGCAGGAGCTTCCATGATGTACAGCCTTAAGAAACAAGCAGTATAGAATATCAAATTCTGCATGTTTTGGGTTTTTTCCACCCCACTTTGACAAGTGCATCTTTTTTTTTAAGTTATATAATGTTTTAAACAGAAAAATTCACAGTTTCAAAGCACGTTGGACTCTGGAAACTTTGAAACTGTCATCCATTGAGCGTTTTAAGAGGTTAACGTTAATCATTTTCAATACAAAAATTCAGAAGTGGTTGCTTCCTTTAGCAAAAGTGGTCATGTTTGCAAAATGTCAAAACAAGCGACATAGATTGAAGGGAAAAAAATCATGTGACATGAACAAACAACCAGACAACAAACAACTATTGTGATGCTGCACGTATATTACACAACTGCAAAGCAGAGAAGCTACACATCTATCCCTTTATGGCTGACGTTATGTGGGTAAAAAGGCTGAAACATCTCTCTGCGATCTCACCATAAGAGGGAGGACAGAACTGAGATGTCTTGAACCTCACAAGTAAATTCCAGGCAATGTTCTCATCATTTTGACAATGGAAAAGATCAGCACTGACGTTCATCTGGAATAACCAGGGGAGGCCACCAATGGGCGAAGACTAGAATAGCAGAGATCTCCAAAGGCCAAGATAAGTGAGTGCAGCCCCCCTTGCACATCATGTTCCGTGGTACTTGGGTAGCCTCTGGATTTAAGGTTAATTTCCAGAAGGTATAAAGAGCAGATGTAGGAGAAACTGCCAGCAGACAGCCAGTCAGTGAAACTAAGCATGTGAGTCGGGAGAACGACAACCAGACTAGTGTCCATAACAGACATCTGAAACAGTTTCCAGTGGAGTATGAACGCAAGCGAATGACTGATGTCGGTTCTTTATCCATGATTCCAAGAACCATCTTGATCCTTTTGAATACTGGCTCCTGTAAGAGTCAACACATAAAGCCCCCCTAAACCCCATTGCGATTGGTTTGGTACATTTTATACCGATGGAAACGGCTTTTAATTGGACGGGTACAAGAAAGTTTGTGAAGTGAAAAGGGTTTGGCTGAGCAAGCTAACGTGTTGCGACTAGATATCTGGCCAAGTAAAATTAGCTCCGACATGAACTGGTTGAAGTAATGCTGAGCTTATAAAAAAAAGTACCTTGTTTAAATTGTGACAGTGATGAGCTCCAATTTGATGGATGCATCAAGATCTAATTGCTACTACAACTATTATTGTCCTGAAAATAATATACCAAACCAATATAGGTTTTGTAATACAGTGGTACCTCTACTTACGAATATCTCTACATACGAAAGTTTCAGGTTATGAAACGCCTCAATGGGAAAATATTCCCTCTTGTTACAAAAGAAATTTCAGGATCTGAAACGCAAAAATACAGTAGGCGCTGCTACTCGCTACTACGTGTAGCTGCTCTGCCATTGGCTATCGGCTAGCATCTTCCTGGCATCCCCAATTCCATGAAGTTTCGTAATTTGTTGAAAAGAATTACCCAGAAAAAGTGTTCACTAGTCGGGCTATTGCTCACTATGATGATGTTTGCCTTGTACATTTTCAAAATTGTGTTAAAAGCCGACAAAACGTCCTTGGATTGGTTCTTTACAAAACGTCAGGCAAAAACCACTGCTGAGAGAGAAAAGGTGATGACGATAGCCTTTAAAAGGTAAATGAACATAATTTTTATTCTTTACTTTATTCTTTGTTTTTTATTATGCACTACTCTCAATTTATGTTTATTGTGCAGTAATCTAATTGTAACATGTATTTGTTACATGTTTTGATGCATTTTTATGTCCGAATTTTGGGGGCTTGGAACGAATTAGGGCAGCCATTCCCAACTTGAGAATACCAAGGCCCAATTTGAAATGTGAAAAATCTCTGCGGTCCACTCAGAATTTTAATCACAACTGTGATCAACATACAGGACTAAAAGCTACATTCCAGTATTAACATTGAAAGGTGACACTTGTCATATTAGGATGACAGTAGAATAACACTCAATTGGTTTGTTTTATTATTTCTAAATATTTCTAAATCATGTAATAAATATTTTACAGTAATGAAAAACATACTTAAAAAAAAATCAAGGAAATTTAAACATATTTGTTTATTTTTAATGACCTCTCACGGCCCACTTGCAGCACCACGACGGCCCACCAGGGGGCCGCGGCCCACACTTTGGGAATCACTGGATTAGGGGATTTACATGGAAAGCGCATCTCTATTTACGGAATTTTCAGGTTACGAAACTACTTCCAGAACTAATTAATTTCGTAAATAGAGGTACCACTGTATACGGTTTTCGGATTTTAAATCCTACCCTTCACTTTAGAGGTGTCCGTTGCAGAAAGACAAAGGGGAAATTAATGTTTCTTTGCAGTACCCTTAAGGACTGATTTTCAGGGACCTGTTATCATTATTATTATTATTATTATTATTATTAGGCATTTCAGTTGGTATTTTAAGATGAAACAGTACCCACCTCCATGTCCAACACAAAAAAAGAACAATCAGAATAGTGGAATCTCAGACCAGACAGAACTGCTTGTGACACTGCTTTGTCTGCACACAACACTCCACGACACATTGCTCTTCCACCCACAGGTCTTCACCCGGCCCCTTGCATAGCTCTAGGAATCAGCCTGTCACACTGCCTCTCTTGTCAGGGATAAGTACATTGTCACTCCCTTTTTAGCAGTGAAAAGCCGGTGTGGTGGCCGATCTCACACTGACCCAAGCAGAGGTAGTGTCAACAACTGCACTGCTATCATTCTGGCTCCACGTGAGCCACAAGATATCAGCATGTCCTCACTCAAAAGTTGTACCTTCATCGTTCTATTTTTATTTTTATCCAATGTCAGACTCGCATTATGCTCACAAAAGGGCATAAACAACCTATTATGATTCACTGTACTCTGAGAAAGAATAGTGCAGTCTGAGCAGATCAAGCACTTGTGTCAGTTTTAATGAAAATTGTTTCCACGCTTCGAGATCTTTGCTTCAGCAGATTTTTACCGGTCTCTGTTGACATAACGGCTGATAAAGAACCTCTTCTGATAGTTTATCCTTTCTGAGGAGACACTCTTATTAAAGGTAAACTGACTGCAATTTAATGCCATGGTTCAAGTACAGTACAAGTCTCCCGGGGCTGATTAAAAGAAATGAGTTCTGCTGCTTACCACTTTGCGATGGAATACGACTTCTGAGTGTCAAAGCGGTGAAATCACACAACAGCAGTTGATACAAGTCAGCTCTTTACCGTTTTAACAACTATGTAATGAAGCCTCAGCAAAAATGAACAAAAATGCTGATTGGATGTGAAGACTATCTGCAACTTCCTTCGCATTCAGCCAACTGTCCTGTTTAAAACTGTTAATGTGTGCTCTAAAATGAGGTCAAACCTGGTCTGCACTGTTATTTTTTTTCCTGCAGTTTGACATTCTAATTTTTAGTGGGATGATCTTTCATTTTCTAATCTTAGTTGATTGAATAGTAATTTATGATGTGACCTAGATCGTAAGCACACATTTTTCATGAATAGACCGTATAAAATGAACTGGACAAGCCCTCTCTGACATCACCCATATGTTTTCTTCAATGGTTTTGAAGCCCCTCCCCCCTTTTTTTGGTGCTCAGGGTGATGCCATCTTTATAAAAGTTGATTCTGTCCAACCAAATTAACAGTAAATAGTTAGAACACACTCACTCACCCTCAGTCACC
This sequence comes from Hirundichthys speculiger, assembly GCA_018398805.1. Taxonomy (NCBI): domain Eukaryota; kingdom Metazoa; phylum Chordata; class Actinopteri; order Beloniformes; family Exocoetidae; genus Hirundichthys; species Hirundichthys speculiger. The sequence continues at coordinate 757,974 of JAGFBZ010001190.1, forward strand.
ACAAGCTAGCTTAGTTTATCATGAGAAGAATTTAGCACACTAGGTTAATTCATGCTAACTGATAATGGAAACCAGTGTTGAATCTGTTCATCCATCCTCATTTCAGATCTCACGACTGAGGAATGCTGAAGCTCTGCGCAAGCTTTGCAGGGAACCTTGGCTAGCCAACTGTGGACTAGAACCCCTCTGTTGGTACTGTCTGATAGCCCAGGTACCTTGAACAGGACTGTGGTGGAGCTCAGTCAGAGCTCGGCCCCACCAGAGATCTAGGTGAAGGTACTAAGCATTTCAGTTAGTCAACCTGTCAGGGTTTGGGGCAACCTGGAAGGGGAGCTGGCATCTGTGGGTGCAAGCAACCAGCAATTTAGACGTCATCCAGCCAGTCATCTTCTCGTCAGCGCCAGCTTGGAGCCTTGAACCCTAGGTCGAAGGAAGCTAAATTTCACTGCTGGACCCCTTCATGCAAACCCAGAGCAACACACTAAGTCATGTTATCTTTAAAATAAAATCCTTTATCCTCTGTTAGGCCTTTATTCACATGTCAGAAGTCAAGTTTATCAAAGGTTTTTCAGCAGCTAAACTGACAGACATTAGAGACCACAGACTGCACTGCAGATGTCACTCAAAAACAACAGAGGCGGTCATAAGGGTAACATATGTATGGAACCAGCCTTAGTGATCAAATAATGAACTGCAATTTTTCCTTCCTCTCCAAAGGTTTCAGCTTCAAATAACACATGACATTTCCATAAATTATAGTTTTCCTGTCTGTGGATGTAAATCTGTGTAATACTTCAGTGAATAACGTAAATGAGGCCATAACACCATTCAATTCCAGCAGCTCTAATGAACGTTCTTTCACTCGTTTCTCTCTAATACACACAACTATGCTACCGTACTTAATGATTTATTAATCTAATTTCAGTAGTTTGCCACTAATGACACTACTACTGTACTGTAATGTGGAATGCATACTATTTGGTCAATTTTCACAAATTTCATGCTCTGGGAATTTGAACCCTGAAGCGGACAATATCAAATGATTTGCGTAAATAAGCATAATACAGATACACAATTACGTCTGTTAGTCTGTGCTTTATTTAATTTGCAAAATGAAAAGAAAATCAAAATAAGAATGAATATTTAACAGCATAATTTTGCTTCATAACATATGCATATAACAAGTGACAAATTGAAGACAATTACTTGAGAAATTTGTATTCAGTGAAACATGCATGGATGCAAATTGCCAAATTTGGGCTTTCATTTGTTTTTTGTTTATTTTTTGTCATGTTAAAGTTTTATTAAAAATTGCTTAACAGTTTAACAATCAAATCTTCTAAGGGCGGAGAAATTGACGGTGTCAAGGTGAGAAAAACGAAGTGACACACCTGCCTTCAAATCTACTCCACTCTGCATTAAACTACATTGCACTGGATTGTTGCCATTTTTGGTTCAATTAAAACCTTTAGAGAGCAAAGCCATTAAAGCAGAAATAACAGGAAGAAAAATTAAAAACAGACAAACACCAAACCATTGTTTTTGTGGCCGAAGGCATGGATTTTTCTTTTTTTTTTTTTTTTTTCCCAGGAGAACAGTTTTCTCCACCCAGTGCAGCAGCGTACAGTACATACAGGCCAACATGTTCATCTTCACAGGCGTTCAGCTTCCCTAATTATTCCTTTCTTTCCTACAATTCATTTGTTACACTGCATGGGTTGCTGTAAGCCTTTCTTCTCTTTCTTTGTCCTGCTTCTTTGATAAGGATGAATAGCATCTACGGAAATTTATATAAGACATGAGGTTGGAGTTATTGTACAGTTTGTTTTGAATCAATCCGTGATCGTTAGTCTATATATATATATATATATATATATATATATATATATATATATATATATATATATATATATATATATATTCATCCTGCCAAGGGGAAAGATATAAAATAAAAAGTATACATGGTAAGTCACACTGTTGGGAAGAAAAAGGAGATTTTTTATGTTGTACCTTACAATAGCTTTCTTTTTAATATCTTCCATGACATGTGTGGACCTGTTCAACATGATAAATAGTCCTTTTGTCGGAAAATCTTGCAATGCCTCCGGTCTTTATTCCACTAAGCAGTGATTTTAGAGTCTCCCAGACGTTGATAGATGAAGTTTTCATGACAGTTTCATAAACTTCCACTCTTTTCAGTCTGTTTGCTTCCTCGTTGGGTTTCTATTTAAGGAACAGTGGGCACGTTGATGAATGTTTTAATCAGTTCGGCCCAAAGAAAATGGGTTGTATTTCCGTTTTGGGACGGCTTCATAAAAAATTGTTGAGATGTACAGAGATTCATAAAAAAAAGAACATTATGAAGCACAGATTGGTATGATATGCTGCAATTGTGCACACAGCTTTGACCATGAGGAGAAAGCTGTGCTGAAATGACCCATAAAAGTCAAAGCATTTTTAATTTCTATCAGTGATCGATTCATTCAGTCTGTGTTCACATTTTAAAAACTTCAGATCTCAAAATAAAGTCTTCTGGGGTGTTTGATAAACTTCTATGCACAAATAAAATCCATCTGAAAAGCTATTAGAAGAAGAAAAACAAAACGAAGCAAAAGGAAAAAAAAAAGCAGGACTTACCCAGTGGGCATACTGGCAGTATGAGCCGTCTGTAACAGTCGACTGATTGAGAGGCAGGAAGTTAGAAGTCAAAATTCAGAGGCAACAATGATAGATGTGGAGGTCGAAATTACCATTTCACCCTGAGTCAAACTACCACAGAACAAAGCAGCACACACAAAGACTGGAAATTTTGGTTGACTCGATAAAATATTCCAAACTTAAGTATGATAATTTACCATTAATTTAATATTTCTATGTCCTCAGATTGCAGTAATCAATGTTTGTCCCTTCATTCCATCTAATCATCATTATCATCATCTTTATTATTATTTAATATCATTATCATACCAACAGAAGTGAAGCTAAAAAGTTCAGCCTTTCGTCTTTCTGTCTAATGTGCAAAACTCACATCCTCACCCACGAGGAATGATTGGGTCTGATTTTCAAAGCCAACAGAAATACTGATGGCCACCTCAAAACCGTGGCATCTGCTTTCATTGTGAACTTTCTGCATTTCCATATCTTCAAAAGACGTCTACACCTCCAAGACAGTATTCTAGTGGTTTGTCATTGAAGTGAAAATACAAGTGTCCAAGTTCACCAAAATTGAACTTGCCGTCTTCAGTTCGCCTTCATCCCTCGGGAGTTAATGAAAAGTTGCAATAGTTTTATTGAAAAGAACTCATTCGGATTCAAAATGTTCTTGTTTGAAATGTTGGTGGGACCTGAAGCTCGAAATTTCTTAAGATACACCTTGCTGGGGGTGATATGAATAACTGTGGACAGGAGAGCAAAGATCGTTGTTTCACATCCTCCTAAAGCAGTGATTCTCCAAAGTGTGGGCCGCGGCCCCCTGGTGGGGCCATCGAGGTAATGCAGGTGGGCCGTGAGAGGTTATTAAAATTAAACTAATTACTTTAAATCCTCGATTTTTTTAAAATATGTTTTAATTACTGTTCAATATTTATTACATGATGTCAAAAAAAAATTGGATTATATTGGAATATAGCTTTTAGTCTTGCATGTTGATCAAAGTGGCGTTTAAAGGTTTCCATGGGCCGCAGGACATTTTTCACATTTCAAAATTGGGCCTTGGGATTCTGAAGTTTGGGAACGGCTGCCCTAAAGGTGCTATGTGTAAAATTTACGCTTTGAAATATCTGGAAGTCAACCAAATCAATGGAATTACATTAGGAAACAAACAAACAGACAAACAAATAAATTTGTTTTGATGCTGTTTCATGCAGATCCACTGTGTTGACAAAAGAGGCACTTAAAAATACTGAGCTCAAGATAGCAGAATAAGTACAGTCTTGTAACATTATATCTTCATACATTCAAATGAACAAGAAAAAAGGTTTTGCAACTTCAATGTCAATCATGTTGAGAGGCTAAAATAGACCATTCAGGCTGAGCTCTCAGGCCTAAATCAGTGAGTAGTCAACATGTCAACACATGAACTTTCTAGAGATGTGCTGCCCCCATCTGACTCGGAGTGGTATGGTTACACAGTGTGCCTTTAAAATCAGGACTGAATGGTCAGTGAGGTCCTCAGATAGCATCATTAGAACAGAACACGGGCTCAGGAAAGCTTCAGAAAAAGCAATATCAGTGAGCGTACAAGTTCTAACTATATTATCAAATGAGAAATAACTAAACATGATCCAGAAATACTTCCAACTTCACTGGAATCCTTCTTTCAGATGGACTGAGGCAAAGCGGATAATTGCCCCTGACAAATCTAAAAATTTTAATTTTTGCAAAATAATTAATGTCATGATGTCCTATGCAACCAGATTTTTTTTATTTTATTAATGTCCTGATACGTGAAACTTTTAAATCAGAAGAGCTTAAGCCTCTTTTCCACATGACTATATGTGCCATTTGGAGGAGAAGAAGGGAACTCATCTATTTTCTGCTCGGAGTAGGTCTGCATCTGGACATCCATCACAGTCAGGGCAGTTGTGTGTGTGTTTATGTGTGTGTGTGTGTGTGTTTTGTGTATGTGCTGTTGCCGTCTTATCATTCCCCAACATCATAATATGGGCCAAAGTACATCAGCGAGTGTAATTACACATCTATCTGACTGCCTGGAACTTCTTCCTTTCCCTGCTTACTCACAAGAACAGTCTCGGTTGTGTTTCCATGCATGTATGTGTGTGTCTGGGTGTGTGTGTGTGTGTGTGTGTTGGGGGGGTGGGGTTTCACAGCAGCTTCTTTTTTTATGATGATATCACAACCGTGTGTGACATCTGTGTAATGGCAGTCTCCGGGTTGCGGGCAGTAAGCGAGGCTCAGGGTGACACGGCGTCAGATATGTTATGGAGAGATCCCCACAAACAAAGAGAGATAGCGGGAGGGAGGGAGCGGCGGTGTCAGAGCAAGAGTCAATGAGTAAAGAGAGAGATTGCATCCTTCCACTTTATGCTGTGGCTGGCTGATACATGGCAGCTTTTCTATCTGTCATTCCGCCCAGCCACCCTGCTTTCACTATCTCGCCGGGACGGTGATAGTGATGGCACCGCTTCAGAGGAAACTACCGTACATTAGCATCATCGAGATGTACACTTTCACCGTCGCCACGGCAGTTTAAGTAGTAGTTAGCCATATGATGTCATCTACGTTAGCTGCATAGATGAGAGGTCTGGGGACCTGCCAGATGGACAACTCTAGCTGCTTTTTTTTTCCCCTCCACAGATCCACAGGACTTCAAATAGCTTGTTTACCTGATGCTCACATTCATATTATTTTATTTCCTGGACAGTGTGTCTGTAAAGTGAATTTTGCTGGACACATTCCAGTTATAATAAATGCTCGAGCTGCCCAGATCTGGGAACAAATTCAAGTTCAGGCAGAGCAAAATTGTGCTTTTGGCCGTTTTGGATGTTATAAGTGAAGCTTTAAATGAACGGGTAAATGGCATGTTATCGCTGATTAGGTCCTTTTAACAACACCGTCCAAGCTCTACTCTCGTTTAGCCTCCCGGTCTGCCACTCTCTCATGTTTTCATCCCGTCATTACTTTGAGTCTTTTACTGGCGTCCGCTGTAGCTCTCTGCGATGGTTTCATCTCGGTTGATGTTTGACATGGTCTCGTAAAGCGAAGTTGTCACAAGCGACGACCGGGACATGAATCCGAGGTGACTTGGCTTGACGGGAGAGCGACTGAGCTAAATGGTGCTTTCCTGAAAGCAAGCAAATATTCCTCCAAATGAAAGTGAGCAGATATTTTAACAAGGAAAAGAAAAAAGTCATTTTGTTCTGCTCCAATAAGCAGTTGAGTTTGCTGAAAGTGAACTCCGCTATGATTTCCCCAGTAGCGCAGTTCATCTGAGCTGCTCTGAGATCTGTCGGTTTAGCATCCTTAGCAGGCGTGCAACTCAGAGACCGCCGCTCCATTTTCTGATGATCTTGAACCCAAGTTTCATGCACTTGTTGAATGTTTTTAATAGTTCATGTTGAGCAAGGTGGTTCACTCATTTTGTGCAATGTGACGAACTTAGAACATTCAAATCTACTTGGACTTGAAGTAGAGAAAAGTTACTTTCCACTTCTACAATTTAAATATGTGGACTAGAGGTCTCCGGAACAACCCGAAAACCCGAGGTTCCGAACCTAGGGTCTCGGGTCCATTCAAAAGACGTGACTCCGGGTTCGGGTCGGAATCGGTACAGTCGGTCTCAGGCCCGGTCGGTGTTCTCTGACAGGCTGGGTCGGCGTTTACTCGAAAGATATTGGCAGTGGCAGCCAATGTCAGGACTCGGGGCAGTTTAATTAATCATTAATTAACGTGGTGTGTTTGTCATAAAACAATCGTGTTGCCGTAGCGTGTTTTTACCGGTTTGCCCAGCAGCTGTAAATCACAACGGATCACCAACATGACAACGCTGGATGAGAGAACATACTTACGACATGTCCTGACCGGTGTAGGCTATTAGCGTTAGCAGTTGCTACAATTAGCATATGTATCCACAAAGAACATCACGTAGCCGATGTTTAGCAACTGAACCGGGTAGAAGAAGACAACTTTAGGTAAGAAAATCAAGTTTTATTCAACGCTAGACAACTTTTAACATAAGCAACTATGGGCTGTATTGTTTCGGTTCTATTCGGATAACTCGGTTCGGTTTGTGGTCGGAAACGAAAGACTCAGGTCGGTTGGTTCCAGGTCCAAATATTGCGGGTCCATTCGGGTTCGGACTCCCGGACTTATGATAATAGCTCAGGTCAGGTTGGTTTAGGGTCAAATTTTCACAGGTCCATTCGAGTTCTGGTCCATGAAAGTGGACCCATGAAGACCTCTAATGTGGACCAATCTCAAAAAAATGGAAAAATATATATGAGTAGCTGCAGTCAGGGAGGTCAGTCTGCCTCGGTTTACAGATAATAATTAACACGGTTATATGTTTTTATAACAAAAAGAAAAAGAACACTGGTCCAAAATGGAAAAAGGATGTACCAAGTTCAAATGAGAAAGACATTTTCTTCAATGACTCTTCCGTAGGATTACAAAAGCTATTTTTAAGAGGTAACCTGACCCTTGCAGTTTATCAGAGTCCATGCTTGGCTCTGGTTTCCATCTACACTTAAAAATAAACCTGTCAAAACGTTTTTTTTTTTTTTGTTTAATTCTCCTTTTTTCCCACGTACTTCCTGACTAAACTGCTATGCATTCTGGAAAACCTGTTAAACAGAACGTGTACAGAAAGAAAACGAATGGACTGAGCCATTCAAAAAAAAAAAAAATCCTCGCACAATAATTTGCCATTAATTTTGGGCCTTTATGTGTTTGCCTGCAGATCTTTTATCTATATATTTAGTCATCTCTCTCCATAAATGGGGTGGTTGGTTTTCCTAGAGGTTTCTGCCGGGCCATTTCCGGAGGGGAACTCATCACTCATAGGCCACATCTCCATTTCCTCATGAATAACATTGACAGATGGAGGACAACTGTCTTGTCGCTCTGCATGGTAAAGAGTGTGCGCGTGTGTGCACATGTGTGTGTGTTTGTGAGTGAGACATGCAGAAAGAGAGTGAAAGGAAACTGAGAATCTTTACAAGCAACGCTTCGATATATCTGTACGTGCAAATGTATGCTTGAGTGAGAGGTGTGTGTCTAATCCATACCTCATATCCACTTACAATATACAACCTTTATTCTTACAGCATTCCTTTATGTGGTCCGGGCATGTGACCAAACTGAATAATGGACATGTTGTGTATGTATGTGCGCGTGGCATGAGTACAAATATACTGTATGATCAATGCTTTGCTGGCACTCACCACTCAGAGAAAGCATGCGGCCCTCCACTTGTCTTCAATGCAATTAGGTTAAATAATGATGCCACATAAATTCCCAGAGCTGGAAAAAGGCTCTCCTGCCCTTGTCGCCCTCTGATATATAGCTGAATCCGCCATGAATGGAGGTTGAGTGGAAGGATGTGTGTGCGTGTGTGGGGTAAAGAATTAGGTACCATGTGAAAAGGCAAAGAAGGAAAAAGGAAGTGGATTTAAAAAGACGAAGATGGAAGTGTCGAGAACAGTACACTGTCCATTTGAGATGGTCAGGGGGTTTCAATGTTACGAATCTACCAGGCTCCCAACTTTGTCCTAATAAGTAACGTGTCCTCCAGCCTGATGGTGTGTCAGTCAATGCTATTCAACACCTCAGACATGCTGGGAAATCAAGTGCGGGCCAGTCTTGCTTGCTGTTAAAATATCAGCTTCAATTTCATTTGACGGAATGAACTTTTTAGGAAAGGACTCTTTGATGTGTTAGCTTGCTGTTAAAATATCAGCTTCAATTTCATTTGACGGAATATTGAACTGCTTTTAGGGAGGCTCGTCTACTTCTCCCAGGCTCCTGTCCCGACTGTTGGCAAAAACTACCTAAAGTAACTTTGGGCTCCCATCCCAGATATCTCCAGCAACAGCTGTGTATAGCTTTCATTTAGTTCACAGAGCTACTGGGGCAAAAACAACAAAGAGACTCAAAAAAATGAATGATGGATGAGAGAATTGACCCAGCAAGAGACCGAACAAAAATCTTGGACAGTATCATAAAAAGAACTTAACCTGCACATGTTTAAAAGAGCTAAACATTGAAAAAGTTCCTTTGTATCGCTTTAAGATCAGTCTGCTGCTAATAAATGCTCCTAAGGCTAAATGGTCAACTCAGTCATATGCAAGGATGTTTTACTGGTCATTGGTCTTCACAGTTTCACAACCATGTTACAATATTGTCCAAGGATTATTCTTTTTGTCCTATCTCCTCTCTCCTACTTTTTCTTATGTATGTATTTTGATGATGTAGATGTCTGCTATACGTTAACACAGTTGAATTAGCCACCAATGCTGACAAGGGAAAAAAGAAGACGGAAATTGGCGTTTCAGTAGGTTTCCATGAAATAGATTCACATCTCATCTAACCTTTTCCAGTCCGTTTACTTTTCGATTTCCCTATCACTCAAAATTTCTCACTGTTCTTTGTTTTTAATTGTGAATGGTTTCCAGTGTTTAGGTTGTTTGCCTATATGTGTGTCAGTGATGTACCAGGAACAGGTACAGGGTGTACCTGAAAGAAAAAACAACGACCAAAGCAATAAAAGTGAGCAATATGGAGAAAATATTGAACTCAAATATCTAAAACAGGTTATAGAGGGGAGAGGCCTTTTAAACTACAAACTTTGAGTAGTATTTTGGCCGAACAAATGAACAGTATCACAGTGGAAAAAAAACAAAAAAAGTACATATTGGTTAAATGCAGTCTAAATAATGACAGGATCTTAATCTAATGATCTTAAAGCGACACAAAGGAACTATTTAGCTCAGAGGATTTTCTGAAGGTGTGGAGATGAGAGATTTACTCTTGTAAAGTCGCTCTTGCCTTCCACCATTTCCTTCTTGAGTCACTTATTCACCTTGATGTCCACTTTAGCACTTTAAGCTAGCTCCATCATTGTTGATGTGTGAGTCGCTGCTCCAATGCGATACGCAGTTGTTCCAAGAAAGATGCCCGGGATATGAAAAGAAGGTTTGCCAATGGTATTGACAGAAAATCATGAGCGCTAGACGGCATTTCCTTACAATGTCTGAAAATTATACATTGATCATTCAAATTTAAATATTTTAACGTGAATTTTGCATGTTAATTTCATATTGTACCCTTGTCATTCCTGTGGTGGAGTATCTTGGGGCCTTGATCACGAGTGGGGGAGGAATGAAGCAGGAGACTAGCAGATGGTTTGGTGAGCTGTCTGCTGTGGTGAAGAGAGAGCAGAGCCAAATGGCAGGTCTCCCAGTTTACCAGTCGATCCGTGTTCCTGCACTCACCTATGTACCTGAGGAATGAAGTAAACATGGATACAAGCAACTGAATTGGGTTTCCTCCAAAGGGTGGCTGGAGTTCAGTCATTTAGAGGGGGCTCAGACTGGAATCACTGCCCCTTTACCGTAAGACGAGTGAGTTGAGGTGGTTTCAGCACAGGTTAGGCATCGGTCCCTTGAACCTCCCTGGAGAGGTTCCCACAAGTAGGGGCAGGCAGACCAGAACCCAATGGAGAGACTACTCTTGGCTGGCCTGGGAATGTCACAGTATTCGCTTAACGCTTAAGCTGCTGCCCTGTGGCCAGAACACAGATAAGTAGAAGTTGATGGATGGATGGAAACGCAGTCAGATATGGGTATAATGGGTGTCCTAATAGATTTTCTTGCACAACTATGATGGATATGCATGCAGACTGATTCATATTTCTTTGTTGTACCAAAACATATTTAATCAAAATCAGGCAGAAATTAGGCATCTTTGATAGACTCCGGGGGTCACTATTTTTGCTTGATTAATAATCCATCGCTGCTTACAGAGCGGCTGGCTGGTCCGCTAAAACCCCCCACTTTTAAGAACAGGGGGGGAAAGAGAGAACCAAAACAAAAGGAGAAAGGGCTGGAAAGAGAGATGGAGGAGGACAAAAAAAAGGAAGGGGTAGGAAAACAGAGTAGATGCTGTGATGAAGTTGGTTGCCTTGGCAACAAGTGGAGCAAGGCTCTGCTGGGCTATGATGTATATTGTTCCCCGTGAAAGGAAAAAAAAAAGGGAGAGCAGGTGGGAGATGGAGGAGAAGAGGAGAAGAGATGGGGAGAGTAAGTGGGGTGGGTTGAGGACAGAAAGAAAAGTTGATGGCAAAAAAAAAACAGAAAGGCAGAGAGTAAAGGGGACGGAGTAAAAGGAGAAAACAAGACATAAAAGGAGACAAACACACAAGGACTGAAAGCCACTGCCATTACTGGGACAGTAAAGAAAAAAAGAAAGATTAAAGAAGTCACAGTCTCTCAGGCACTTTATTATTTTCTGGACCCCGGCTGGCCATTCTTCTGACATGGCCCCTGCCGCCTGGCTCATCCCGATTATGACAAATCTCTGTCGTATCAGCGTTATGAGGAGAGCCACTGGCTCAGCAGGACAATATGAATCAGCCGCAGGTTAACGCTCCCTTCCCCTTCGCCAACACACATGTGCTCACACGGACACGTGAGACGTGCTAAACCCCTTAGCGTGGGCGCAAACGGATGTCGGCGCCCTCGGCGAGATTACACAGACAATTCCTAATTAGGGGTCTGTCTCCGAGCGGTGATATTAAAAGGTGGAGGTGGAGCGGGACCTTGCACTAAATATAACGTCCGACAAAAGGCAATATCCAAGCTGTGTTCATGCATCTTGATAATGGCCACGCAGATCATACGCAGCGGAGGATATACAGTGTTTGGCCTCCAGCCATTGCTTTGGGTCCCCTGACGTGCCATGCTGAGAAGTGTAAGTGGAATCACAATTGACCCATCGGCTTCCAGCATTTTGTTCTATTACGCAATTATTTATTTATTGTCTTTATGGCTCACCCAGGGAAGAGCTTTGGTTTTATTTTTCAACCTTCCTCTGTGTTATCAAATGCATTAAATGCGGTATCTAGAGGTGCATCAAGGACAGAGCTGACAGTCGGTATTTTAAACTGAGTCGCAATCACCCAGCATTGCCTTTGCTTGCATTTGTTTTAGCCAGAACCATTGTACCTGTGACCAGGGTCGACCTGTGATGCCTGACCTTGAACCTTCCGGACAGACCTTGATACTGATTCAACAGCTATTTGAGTCAACTGGAGGAACAACTGTGAATTTATTTTAAAAAGGTACACTTTTCAACACAGGGGCAGCAGTGTATGACATCATGGGTTCAATTTTCAAATGCCTTAAGGTCTAACGTTCATCTCTTCAACCTAATCACACGCAAGCAGACAGCTGTTAAAGCGCTTAGGAAAGAGATGGCTTCTGTTTCCAGAGATAAATGGGGTAAAATGTGTAAATGAGCCCAAGAATAACAATAAAAGATCTTACACAGTAAAGTGGCCTATACCAACATGAGCTGAAAGGCCACTGCTCCAAAACCACCATTAAAAATGCTAGAGTACAGTTTGTAGCTATTTTTACTTTTGGATAAGTTTCTTGTGGTCTGATGACTTTAAAAACGTGAACTCTTCACGGTCTTAATGATCCTTATATTTGGAGGAAAATAAGGGGAAACTTGCAGGCTCCTGCTGTGAAGGACTGATCTGAACTTCAACTGTGAAGCATGGCAGTGGCAGCTTCATGCTAAGGAGCTGCTTTGCAGCAAGAAGAACTGATGCACTTTACAAAACAGCATCATGAAGAAAGAAGGTTATATTTGATATCTGGAAACAATATTTCAAGACATCAACCAAAAAGGTAAAGCTTGGTCATGGATGCATCTTTCAAATGGGCAATCACCCCAATCATCCCTCCAAACGAGGTGCAAAGGAGAAGTGGCCTCAATCCTAAAGAAAGTTCTCTCAGTGGGGCTGAAAAGGCATGCGTTTGCAAGAAAGCCCACAAAACTGCTTCACTTCTATCATATCGATTGGGAGAACTGGCCCAAAACTCCAGCAAGATATTGGAAGAAGCTAATGGAGGGCGACCTAAGATATATGAGCTAAGATAAATAACTTAAAGGCATTTCTACCAAATAATGACCACATGTATATAAAGATCATTATTCTGACATTTTGATGATGAAAAATAAGATTTTTTTTTACTATTTAGAAAACATAAAAAAAGCTTTTTTTTGTTTTTTCCTAGTTCTGATATCGTACATGATCCCAAAAATGAAAAAAAAAAAAAAAAAAAACATGAACCAGAGCAGAGTACGATATCTCTAATTGGACAAAAAAAGAGACAAAAATGGGAAGTGAAAGGGTCAGAAATCTTATAGCATTTGATCAGAGCCGTCAAGACGTGGTGTATCATCAATCAGCACAGTGTGGTATGAGCTGCCAGGAGATGTAACATATCCCTGTCCCTTGAAATGTTCAGACCGCATCAAATATAGCAAAACGAAAAATAACAGTCTGCTGTTGCTTCAGTAAAGATAACCAAATCAAAGTGATTAGCCACTTCTTCAATGTTCTTTTGCATAAATATATTCCATATGTAGCCTGGAGGTGACTTCTGATATCGTTTCCAGGATGACATGATTTATGGTTAAACGACTAGACAGGTTTGAGTCATTTAATTCTTCATCCGTACGAACAAGCCACTGATTGGTAATATCATTGTTTATATAATCCATCATCCATGGCATCACAGATAGGCATTGCTCGATAGCTCTGGGCTGGGTTATGCCTGAAATGGGAAAAGAAAAGCGTGTTTACAGGCTTCAGATATCCAGAGAATACACCTTAACTCAAACAGAGAAATATAATAATCCATATTTCTGGATTGTACACTCACTGCTTTTTTTTTTGTGCACTGAATATGAATACTCTGGGACCTCAGTAAAGGAGAGCTGCGAACTTATGTTTAGGGTTTGTGAAGCATCTCTAAGTAGTTGGTGTCTTACCAGCAGTCACAAAGGAGCTCTGATAGAGAGCTGGGCTAACTACGTAAACAGCTACTCCCAAGAGTTCACAGAGGAACACATTTTCACCATCTAACACAACTCAAACCTCATAAAAATATCATACTGGCTTCAGTGAAGCCCTATGCTGCAGATTTTTAAATAGCATCAGAGCATTCACTCATACTGCTTTGGATTTTTGTTTAAGATTTCAGTTGTTTTAGACGGTAAAAAATCCACTCCTCCATGACCATTTCTCTGATTAGCCATTAGCTTAGCTTCACCATCAGAATTCCTCTCTGATTCTCCGAACTGAGAGTGCCATGATTACTAGCTTCCGCCGGTAAGCTTGAAAATACTTTAAGTATGTCGCATACGACTTCACTCAAAATCCATTTAACGTGAACGGTGGTGATTCCTCAGAAAGCAAGGATAGTTTGAAGAGCTATAAAAGGTTTTCACCTTCGTCATGTTTTGGTCAGTGACCCGGATGCGCTGCCATCTTTGAGGTACTCGGATGTAAACACACCACACCGCCACACACCAATGCAAACGACCGTGGATAAAGGATGGATAAACCACAGAAAAGCTCTTCAAAAGGTGTTACAGACGCAAAAACATACAGAGAAAGACTTGGTCCACGGGAAAGAGAAGGATATTCTGAAAAGTTACAGTTTGTCGGTGGTACCGATCCATACGAGTTAGCTCCCTTGTCTTGGAGCAATGACGAGCCAGAGAGCCTCCCTTTCGATTGCATACCCCGACATCGTAAACTTCCTGGTTTTCTCACCAAGCCCATACACAGCAGAAGATCTTAAATCTTACAAAAGTTTGGAAGCCCATAACCAGATGGTCTGTGGATGGGTGAGAGAGCTGCAGTATCAAATAATCAACGACAGATGTGTTGTGAAGGCCAAAGTAAGTGAATGCCATAACGTCTTTAATTAATCTAATCTTAAGTATATGATATCCAGGGGTGGAAGTAATTAATTGCAAATACTCAAATTACTGTAATTAAGTCAGGGTACTTGTACTTTTATGAGTAGATTTTCAAGTCTGTACTTTTACTTGTGTTCAAGTACTCATTATGCCATGTAATTACTTAGTTACTTTTAAAATCATGGTTGAACAGATGGCACCCAATCTGGGTCATCCTTTTGATAAAGGTCAGACCTTTTACCTGGAATACAATGAGAATTATAGCACATTGTAGCTCTACATTTTAAGAACTGTGTTGCTAGTGTAGCCAGGTGGTAGCTTGATATTATCATTAGACTAGAAATTAAGAGTTTTTTTACTTGATAATTGTTCATGTGTGAAATTAAGAGCTAACAACATTTCGCTTAACTTACCTGACATGAAATGGGCCGAGCAAATTCGGATCTTGTCCAGATTTTTGCCACGCAGTTCTTGGTTTAGCTTTGCTAACCACAAGCGCCTCCCTTACTCTGACAACTTCTGACATTGTTCTCCCCGATTTTTAATAACCTTTGGAAATCTATAAAACTTCCAAGTGTCTCTCATGGTCGAAAATACGGCAATAATTTACCATTTTCAATGAAGACGTCCAATTTCATCCAGTGTGTGCGCTTTGTTTACGTTGCCGCGTGCCTCCAAGATGGCGACATCTTGGACATCTTTTCAGGAGGTCTCTGTCCACCTCTAAACGAGATCTGGCGTGGTTTGCTGTGCAATCAAATGTATTCTTGACCACGACAGAAGTTGGCCATGCGCTTTGAAACAATCACGCCCCTATGTACGATTTTTAATTGGCTAGCTTTTGTGGTTGCAATTTGATTGGCTGATCCTTGCGTGGAAAATGCAAAAAGTTGAACATCCCCCAACTTTTGAAAGAAGCAACACTGCCAACGTGATGCAGGGAACCCACGATTCAGTTCTCCACACCTTTGACGTGACTCCCATTCAAAAACAGAAGTGCTGCTGTTGCCTGAAAAGACCTCACAGGATTTTTTTTTTTTTTACATTTATAGGTTTGCAAGATGTCCATCCTTGTGTCATCTGTTGGTTTTAAAATAAAAAAGACACTATATACTGCATACTTAAATCCAATAAAGGCACTTTAGTTCAACACAAAGTGTTTCTTGGAAGGTTAAAAGAGGAAATATAATTCAGAGAAGTTGCATGTGCATATGGAAAAATAAGACAGGCTTCTGGACATATGGAGCCACATGCTTCTTTTTGTTATGTTGGACCTTTTGATTTCTCATCTCCAACCTATTCATGTCTTCCTTCACAGTGTCACTTGTGCAATTTCCAGCCCTGCCTTTGAGGTCAGGACATCTCCTCGGCCGATGGAATTATAAATACTGTGTCAGAAACCTCCTCACTGCCAGACCATCCGCTGTTAGGAGAAATATTAGCGGGAGGACCTCAAACAAAACACTGGCTGCCCTTGGCAGCTGGGTAAACAGGTAATATCCTGAATTTAAACAGAGCCTAATAGTAAAATAAATACTTTCTGTGGAATAATTTGTTGTACCTGCTCCTTCTGGACTCTTCAAATACATCTCTTTGGCGATTGCTCGATGCATATGCAGTGCTCCATGCTCATTTCACTTTGACTTCCATTACGCTGAGCAAAGACTGGTTGGCTTGTCGAAATGGGAAATCACCCTTTAATCATTTATGATAGCAGTGTCTAAGTTGGGTATGCCCCGAAGTAGTTTGTCTCTTCGTCTGATGCTGTGTTTCTGTCTCTGCCTACATCAGTCATTCTGTCGACATCACATCTCTCACATAGCTTCCTTAACGCCGAAGCGAGAGGAATGATTCCTGCGCGCCCCTCCCCGACAACCTTGTATTCTGTCTTCAAACGTCGAGAAAAACACTCTTGTAGCATGTTAACATGATGGTCAAAAGGGAAGGCGATATCGACGCTTTGATGCTGAACTTCTTCAATCTCCTAAATGCAGTTGTGTACGTTTTTTTTTTTTAATTGCCACATATGAGCGGGATGGTGGTGGTGGTGGTGGTGGTGGTGGTGGGGTTTCTGTGAACCTCACAGCAAGCCTATGAATGCAGAGCTTGTTCAGCAAGAAGCTCCCTGCTTTCCTCTCAAGCCGAAATCAAAGCGGTAGTGGTACATGTTGGAAAGCTGGGATTGCGTGTGGAGCTTTTTAGATACCACATGTCTGGTTTTTTTCCCCGTACACCTTTTGTCAAAAGGCTACAGAAGATACTTTGTCCTTACAGTGTGTATATATATCTCTCTCTCACACACACACATAAAGGCATGACTAAAACAACAGCTCCATCATTGACATTGTTTTGCATGTCATTTGAGATTGTTTTCCTCCTGCCAAGTCAAACTGCTGTTTGACAATTTTCCATTTCTGCATTGTTTTGTTTCTTCAATATTGACTTTGTTTTGTTTGTTGTCGACAGCAGAGCTGCAGCTTCTGTAACAGGATGCCATTTCCATTACTGCCCTTTATCTGGAGTCCTCAGAAGTGGTGCAGAGCAGAAGCCAGTGTGCCGTTTTTTGAGATTCTCGCGTGGCAGGGAAATCACGATACTCAGCGGTTTTGAATCTGATTGCAAGGCCTTGAGTGTTTTTTTTTTTTTTTTTTTTAAGAATTTAGAATTAAATATACACTGGGTGCTTTAAAATACCCTTCTCCTGCCTAGGACATCATCAGTCCATAAAGTAGATTCATAGAACTTTAGCCCAAAAAGGCTGAACTTGGATATGCTGGTAAATTTTCCTGAATTCTAGACAGAATAGGGAAGCAGAGTTCTGGGAAGTTGATGGGCTGTCAGGAGAAATTCAATGGGGCTGGAAATGGGCAGATACTGAAACACAAGGCTGACCAACATTCGTTGGATTCGTTGGATCTGAGTCTTGCACACAGAGAACTTAGAGGAGCAGAACAGACGTTACTTCGACTCTTCCTAAAATGAGGTACTCACATATATGCTTAAATACCAGGACAGAACGATCTGGTGAAGAGCAGGAGAACCAGGGCTTAAGGATTGAAAGCTTGATTGCAGAAGATGAGAAGCAGGTGTGATAAGCCACAGCCCACAGGGAGGAGCCAGACTGCAGAGGGTGGAGTGAAAGGCTCCAGCCAGAAGGAGTCACCTGCATTGACCATGTGTCCATGTTGATGCATGTAAGTTCCTCATTCGACAGTTGGTGGACAAAATTCCAGGTTTTTCTGATGGTAGATAAACCGACTATTCCCCTTAAAAGTCTCAAAGACGGGAAGAGGAAGGTGCCCACATTGTTCTGGCTTTCTGGGCCCAAGTTTTATTTTATTTTCAGCTCTGGCTTCATTTGTTTTTGACTGAGACTCTGCTGCCAAAGCCAGCTGGTTTTTTAAAGTCATACATAGGATTTTTTGATATCATTTTGAGTGTCCACGTTCTGCTTTTAAATGCAGTAAGCCTCAAAGCCACGAAGGAAATGCTTAAATTGTACCAGTTACACCGTGTTGAACTGCAAATGGGCAAGGGTATACTGTTATATTGCCAAAAGTATTTGTCTCACCTGCCTTGACTCACATATGGAGCTTTAGTTCATCCCATTCCTAATCAATATGACGTGGCTCCACCTTTTGCTGAGCTAGAACAGCTTCAACTCTTCTGGGAAGGCTGTCCACAAGGTTTAGCAGTGTGTTTATGGGGATTTTTGTCCATTCTTCCAGAAGAACATTTGGGAGGTCAAACACTGATGTTGGACCAGAAGGTCTGGCTCTCAGTCTCTGCTCTAATTCATCCCAAAGGTCTTCTATCAGGTTGAGGTCAGGACTCTGTGCAGGCCAGTCAAGTTCATCCACACCAGACTCTTCCATCCATGTCTTTATGGACCTTGCTTTGTGCACTGGTGCACAGTCATGTTGGAAGAGGAAGGGTCCAGCTCCAAACTGGTCCCACAAAGTTGGGAGCATGGAATTGTCCAAAATGTCTTGGTCTGCTGAAGCATTCAGAGTTACTTTCACTAGAACTAAGGGGCCAAGCCCAGCTCCTGAAAAACAACCTCACACCATATTTCCCCCTCCAACAAACTTTACACTTGGATCAATGCAGTCAGACAAGTACCGTTCTTCTGGTAACCGCCAAACCCAGACTCTTCCATCAGATTACCAGATGGAGATGTGTGATTCGTCACTCCAGAGAACGTTCCTCCACTGCTCTAGAGTCCAGTGGTGGCGTGTCTTACACCACTGGATCTGATGCTTGGTGATGTCTGGCTTGGATGCAGCTGCTCCACCATGGAAATCCATTCATGAAGCTCTCTGCACTGTTGTTGAGCTAATCTGAAGGCCACATTAAGTTTGGAGGCCTGTACTGCCTGTGGCCATGGAAGTGATTGGAACACCTGGTTCCAATAATCTGGATGGGTAAGCAAATACTTTTGACAATATAATGTATCTGCAATTGCTTTCATGTACTTTTCGAGTCTGCATGCTTAGCTGACTGGTGTTTCGCTTCAGACACTTGCTTTGGATATAAGATTATCAAAATTGTATGTTGCCATAATAACAGAAATGTAATTCAGAGGCAGAGAGTCATAATGTCGATTTTGAGAAAAAAGTCTGTCGACTTCCTTGATAATAAAGGATAAAACGAAGCTACAGTGAAAATGCAATTTGCTCTCATATTTACTTTTTTATGTAAACAGTGGCTTGATTTTTACAGCCATAGAGTAACAATAAGATATACAAATGATTTGCAGTGATTGGAAGGTCTTATTGTCTTTTTGTATCTTTCTAAAGGAAACTGTCTGCTTTCCTCACCAAAACTTTACTTAGCTTTATGAACATATGAACAGTAATGAAGGTGTTTGTCAGTTGCTATGCGAACTGGTTAATTGGTTTAATTGAACTCTCACAAACTGATTCTTGTGTAGCGTAATCTTTGCCTCCTGCAATCACCAGGAACCATATTTTCACAATTTTAATGACTAGTTTAACTGTGATAATTTTAGCTGGAGATATGAACAGATCTGAAATTTTCTCAATATCAGTGTCAGAACCACCATGTTGGTATCTTAGTTATGATCTTTCATGGAGCATCCACAGCGCTGTTTGGTAGTTAACAGATGGGTTTGTTATGCTAGAAGTAGCTAATGAAGCCTTAACAGCCTAAACAGTCTGTAAAACTCCCTACTTTTCTTTCACTGCCACTATGACGTTCCTTGTATTTCAATAAATGATTCCCTGAAAACAAAACAAAAAAATGGTTTGAAAATAAGATTTTCATTACAATACAAAAAAAAGACTCTATCAGCCATATCCAGGGCAACATGTAGTTAGCAACATTAGTATCTCCTGAGATTCTTAAAGCCCATTTTGCACAGAATAGCTACTATATCCCTATAACTAAGCAAAAGGTGGGTTTCCATTGGTAAGGGTCTGTGGTAAAATCTAGGAGGCTGGAACTGTAACAAGGCCAACCTCCCTCTCAGTCCTTTCAGCACTTTTCTCTCCATGTAATGTGATGTACCTGGTAGGATCCACTGACTTCTCAAGTATTGAGAGTCAACACGGCTAATCCACAACAGTTTTTTTTTTTTCTTTAAGGTTATTGAATATTAAATGTTTCCTATTATGTTACTTTCCAGTCTATTTATCCTGAATTATTACTGCTGTAGTGCAATTACACAGTTTGACACAAAGCATGGTTACAAGAAAATACATGGTTCAGCTATCAGAACGTACTTATCACTTATTTTTAGACTGCGTTTAAACATTTGGCTGAGTCTGAGCACATCTATTATAATAAATGAAAATAATAAATAAAACATCTGTCTTGAAGATTTGCCCCTACTAATAAGATTAAGAAATACAAAAACCAAGTCAGATTTTGATGAGAATTGCGAGCTTTTGATAAGCAGGAGGAGGAGTGGAAGAGATGAAGAGTGGAGGGGACAGATGGGCCACCATATGAGCTGGACAGGTGATTAAGAGGATGGCATCAGACAGATGACAGTAACTACAGTTTGTCATGGTTCAAAAGCAGCCATTAACACAAAGCAGAAACTGAAACACTGACACATGAGCTGGTAAATTTGAGCAATTATTCAATTTAATTAAAGTCTTGTTACTTTAAAGACTTAAAAAAACAATTTAGCATTCATTTCTTGTCAAGACTAAGGCTTTAATTTCTTACTGTCTTATTCTAATACTGTATAACATGTTTAATAAACTCTTTAATGATACAACAATTGAATAGTAATTCAACATCTCTGGCCTGGGATAACCCCTTTAAATCCTCACAGTGCCTCTGGATTTAGGGAGACATTTTCAAATTAACAGCACTCCTCCCATTTTTATCTGGATGCTGGAAATGACCTTGTGAAACCTTGGTTTTGGGTACCCCAGCAACATCAGAAAAACAGGGCAGCAATTGTGTAAAAGGTGCAGAGAAACATTTCTTTCACAACAGTTCTCCCTGTCCTTCCTGTGTCCTCAGATGAATATCAAGCTGTCTTTTCATTCTCAGTTGGGTGTCAAATTTTAGTTCCATCACATCCAATATTCTGCCCATGAGTATTTCTCCTCTGAGTATGTCCACATAGGACAGAGCAGATTATTAATTCATTACTTTGAAGTGCATGGCTGTTGGGTCTGCGAGATTCAGTTTTTCTGTTCAGGCTCATTGAATGGTGCATGCGATTTCTTATATGGTCTCTGTGGGAATCAATAAACCTAAAACTATTTGCTTATAAAAAAGGTAGAGCTTAAAGTTGGCCTTGGATTTGAAAAATCAGCAGTGGTGAATCAAGTCAAACGACAGACATGTTTGAGCACACTGAGGCCACCACACGATGCCAAACTCAAAAACTTTGAGTTCCAAATCCCAAGATCCAAAAGCTCAAGCTCCATATTTCTAGAGTCTACCAGTCTTCCAATCCATCAAGAGCTAAGCTATCATCTAGCATTTTAATACATGTACAGTACACCCTTATTATTCGCAGGGGTTACGTTCCTTCCTCCCCCGCGAATCCCAAAAATCGGTGAATAATTGATGCTGTTTTAAAAGGCCCATGTATGATATACACTAAAATATGCTTTCCAAACACATTCTAAAGACATTCTTACTCATGAATACAGTACAGTACATAATTTATCACTTACCTAATAATAATAGTAATGATAATAATACTTTTTGTTTTTGTCCATGCCCCCCAAGGTAATTACAAGCATTATGTACGGTATCATCTCTCTTTTCTAATTTTCAATTTTATATAATGGCTTTGTTTGATTGTCCGATAGTGTAATGTTGATTGTAGATATCACTGATATAATCTTCGAGATGATTTAAGTCAGTGATGTACTCCAGTTTAAATGGTCAGGATGAAAAAGAAAAAAAAAATCATGCATGAGAGAAAAAGGTTTATCTTATAGCAGCGGGATTTCGATCACGCACCGTCTCGCAGGTCCAATTGGTCCAATGCTTTTGCACAACATCTTTTGTTTCAAAGAAAAGGAAACCTGGAATGCATTTTACGCTTGATTTATTCACATCACACTGAAAAAAAAGTTCATCTGAACAATGACAATAGTACCGTAGTATATAAACCCTATCCCCCAGGTAATCAGTTCATTGATAACTTCTGTGTGAACAACAGGCGTCACTAAAGGGGGGCTTTATGTTTAGAGCACCTTTAAAAGCTGTGACAGATGCACTCTCTCGTGACTGAGCTGACTTCAAGAGGTCCTATAGCAAAATCGTGTTGTGACAGATATATCATGGAGCGACTGACACGACTCTCTCTTTTTTTTATTTTATATAAACTGACATTGTTATTTCAAAATTATTCACCAGTTAGGGTGAATGTGAGCGTTTTTATGCTAAAAAATGCCCAAAAAAATCTTAAAATTGCTGAGGAAAGCACAAATTCAAATACATGATGAAAAAAAAAACACAGGACCGTGAACGGTGAACCGCAAATGGACAAGGGTATACTGTACTGGAGCACATATTAGGTCATATTTATAAGCAAAAGGCGTTCTGATAAAGTATTCGGCTATATTGTTATTCATGTAGCACAATCCAAACAATATAATACCTGCTGATGCATGGATCCTTCAAGAAATGTTCATAGAAGTAAACAATTATATGTCACCTTGTTATTTTAAGTTGGGATTGATTCATGTCCCATTCAATTTAAAAAGCAGCATTACTGATACACACAGATTAATGTCACATCATTTGTTTGTTTGATTACCTTGATATAACTGTGAGTGAAAAACAGTGAAGGTGTCATGACCATATAGAAAGAACTGTAATCCTCACAGCTATGTCAAAAAACAGCCAATCACACTCGTCACTGGTGTGAGATACCGCAAACAGGCCAATGAGAGAAAAAGGACAATCACAATAACATTATATACAGTATTATGCCAATATACTTTATTTATTGATGGTAAAATGAAAGTCAAAAGTCAGCCAAAGTCGGCCAAAAGTTTAAACTATTATCTAAGTATATCAATATAACTGAAAAATACAGGCGAGAATTCCAAGTCTAAATTTTAGGTTATAAAGTGATGTGGATGATTCAAAGATTAAAAAAAAGTGTCAGTGCCAGTCCAAAAACCTACATCTGTGATGACATGGGGCTGCATTGATGCCTATGGAATAAGCAGCTTGCTCATCTGGAAAGGAAGCATCAGTGCTAAATGCCAGTTTACAGTTTACGGTTTTAGAACTCTCAAATTAAGTATGAATCATTGCAACAAGGAGTTATCGTTACGAACAACTTCTCATTTTAACAGTACAACTGTAACTAAAGCTTTAAGTAAAATAGTCCTATGTTTACCCTTGTTTTTGTCCTTCTGCTAATATTGTCTGTCACCACAATGCTTAAGTTGCTTTCCTCTGGCTGTTCCAAATTTTTGTCATGCATGAGCTATAGTGAATATCCAGTCTTCAGTATCTGGTGCAAGGACAGGGCTAGTGGCAGATCCATACTGAATTAACACCTGCAGTAACACAGCAAGAAGCTCACTGGAGTAATCAGAAACTAATCAGCTGTTGCTTGTAGTGGCATGTCCAGCTGTGAGGAAGTCGAAAGCAAGCTTTTGTGCATCAGGGGTTTGATAGCGGCTATCGGGTGTCACGGTGTTTCTAGCTAAAGATAGAAAGAATGAGCTGTTTCGGACATCTCTGCTGGTGGGTGAAGAACAGAGCAGACCAACTGCTCACTTCAGAGAAAAGGAATTAGGTCTACTGGGGTTGTTTGATGATCTGAGAAGTATGACAAGCTGAGCGTGAAAGAGCGAAGGAAAAATTGTGATTTTACCCCAGACTGCTCAAAAAGAACTGGACAAATCCTCTGCAATGTCACCCATAGGTGTCTGAAGAACAGTTTGAAGCATACATTTTTTTAAAGCTCTGAATGATACCACACAGGTTGGCACTGACTCTGTCCCCAGATAATCTAACAATGCACAAATAGGCAGAACAAGCCTGGAAGTCAGCTGGAACATGGCCACCCTGGCACAGTTACCACAAGTTAGCTATTTTAGCTTGGCCTTGCTCATGCAACTCTATGATCTCAACTCATGTTGCATTCATTCTTTCCACCAAACTTCATTTCATTTATTCCTACCAAAACAACATCCCAAACAACATCTGAAACAAACACTGCCCAACTTGAAGTGAGGACTGTGATCAAGCTACACTGGAACCCACTGTCTCTTGGTCATCTAAAGGCCTAGCTGTCTCCATGACAGAGCTACCAATTAGTTACCAATCAGCATTAAGTAAACCTGACAGTGTCCTGGAATTGTCCAGGTGCAAATGTGGCCCAACTGGAGGACAAGAGGCAGGCGCTGATGAATCTCCAGGTAGTTCTGGGTAGCTGCCTTCAACCTGAGGCAATAATAGCTTCTTCGGGTTTCTTTGCTAATCATTGTCCCTGGACCCTTCTAGGCCAACCTAGATTCAGGTGCAGTGTTTTGTGAGCCATATTAACAACTTATTTTAACTTCATTCACAGATCAGAAGACAAGTTCATTAAAACCCTAAGTAGCAAAAGTCATAGCTACCACACACTGCCACTCAAAAAAAAAGTCCCTTACTATCCATACATTTGTGGCTTTATATAATGTTAAATGATGAAGTAAATCATGACAATACAGTTGTCATGATGTGAAAGTGAAATAACTTTGGAGACCAAAACTATTTTTTGTAACAGAATATGTGTACTGCTACAAAGTTGTACATTTTTACATGGATGTAAATGGAGACTTGCTTTTGAAGCTCGTCTCTAGTTGTTATTCTAGGAACTGGTTCACTTAATGATGACAACCAGATGTTGCCCCCTGGATTTTAACAGTCAAAAGAATTCAAATGTAAAATATCAGTTACAACACATGGATGTGGATAAATATCTGTGGATATATGATCTTTAATAATATTAAAAAAAAAATTAAAATAGAAAAAATCTGAAAGCTTAATTTATGCCATCTACAGTGATTTCAGTGTCAGATAATGTTACTGAGATGTTTATGTCCTCAGACAACAATTCCAGTTTTGTTATTTAGAAGGAAAAAAAAACTAACAATCTCCAGTTTATTCAGAACTATGTCATTGAAACATGCTTTTCAGCTAACAGTATATGTGATTACTTCCGTGATACTTCATAACTAAGTGTAGCCAATGGAAATTATGTATTAAAAAAGCATGAGTTCAAGCATGGACCCTTGTGGAACACCTTTTTTAATTTTGTGTCCATTTACATGGATAAACTGCAATCTATCAGACAAAATATTTCTGAAACCAGCTTGGTGTTTTTCATTTCACCCCAGTAACACATTCAAGGTTGTGTAAAAAATGTAACCAGTTGCATCAAATGCAATACTGAGATAAAAAAAAAGACACAAATTCATCACCCAAAGCCACGAGTCGATTGTTTTTAACTTTCACCAGCTGTGTTTCATTCCCATGCTTTGTTCTAAATCCTGACTGTGTAAAAGTTGATTCCTGCCAGATTTGAAAAACAATCTAGAAAGTTTAATTACAGTTTTCTATCAATATGATATTGATTACATCCAGTGGGAGAATATTATTTATGGAAATTGATCATTGAACAGTTTTCTTGAAATTTAAAGTTGGGGGTTTAGAAGAAGCTATTGTTGCTGTTAGCTCAGAGAGCCCAACAGAACAGAAAAAGTCTTGACACAAATCCAGCTCTACAGTAGTTTCTAAAGCTGCTTTACTGCATTATACTTAGTGAGAGTGGAAGCAAGGATGACAAAATTGCTGCCCTTTAAAAAAGCAATTTTACTACTTAGGAAGAAGCTCATGAAGTGACTGCTGAGAGTTAAAATAAAATGCATGCTCAACAGAACTATAGTGCTGAAGAGAAACATTGGATTGTTCTTCTGCTCTGTTAATGATGAATACAGAAAAGACAAAACCTTGTTGCTTTGTAAAAGAATTTCTTATGTGTTATTTATCTTTCCAAACAAAGTGAGATTCTTCTGAAGTAGCGGAACACCACTTTCTTCCAGTTTTCTTGAAGTCTGCTTTAAAGTATCAGCTATGAAGTATACAAAGGAGCCAGCCTCATTGGACTGATTACCTTCTCTTTCCGAGGGGCAACGTTGCAGATTGTTGTACACATTAAAGCCATAGCACTTTGAACCAGATAACCAGCTTATGTGAAAGTAATGTTTAGGTAGCAGCCCCTTAATGGCATAAAACAATAATGAAATTAATTCTTTAAATGCATTTTTTACAATTCTCCCCGACAGACCCGTACAATAATGAGGTTGTTTTTGGATGCCGTGAAGTTAACTAATAGAGATTTAGAAGTTATTAGATGTTTTCAGACAAGGCAGGGTTGTGTGGAAATACTGTTAGTTGTTGACTCTGTGTGCCATATGTCAGAAAACATCAAAGGTATCCAGTGTCTTTGGTCCAGAGTCAAAGGCGTGTATTTCTTCTAAAACAAGATCTGAAAAACTAATTAGTCTGTTCGCGACACAGGTTTCTTCTTTGAAATGCTAACTAAAATGACGTTAATGAGACAAAACACTGAACATGTTGGGCTCATATCATCTGAAATTGTTGGAGTGAGGTTTTGTATTGTCTAGAGATGAAAAACGCATGGCCGTACTGGGAAAAGATGGTGTCTTGAAGGCGACATATGTTACTCTAAAAGCTTCATGTACTTTTGTGTCTTCACAGTATGATCTTTGCCAAGGACGCTGATGCAACCCCAATGACTATCACCGAGCCTGGCTTTGGACTTGTGAGCAGTAACATTTAAGATGGTACTTTTGTCTTTGGTCCGATGTACATAGTGTCCATTTCTTACTGGAAACCATTTTCTCTGAATATAATAGTCTGATGGTCCATCTCAGATGCCTTGGAGCCCAGAGATATCAGAATCAGTTTTATTCACCAACTACGTAAACACATACAGGGAATTCTTTGCCGGCAGTTGTTGTGTCTCCAGTTAATGAAATGTAATAAATATATAAGGGCAAACTTGTGGCCCTCAGTGAAAATGAGTCTGACACCCCTCCCCTAATCCCTTCCAAGGCCCCCAAAATTCAGACATGAATTTTTTATGAATTATAAAAATGCATCAAAAGATGTAGCAAATACATGTTACAATTACATTACTGCACAATAAACATAAAATGAGAGTTGTACAAACAACAAAGAATAAAGAAAGAATAAAAATCATGCTAATTTACCTTTCAACTGCTATCGTCGTCACCTTTTCTCTCTTTTGTAAAGAACCAATCCAAGGACGTTTTGTCGGTTTTTAACAATCCTTCGAAAATGTGCAAGGCAAACAATCATAGTTAGCGATAGCCTGACTAGTGAACACTTTTTCTGGGTGATTCTTTTCAACAAATTCCGAAACTTCATGAAATTTTCCGAAAATCTTAATGGGATGCCAGGAAGATGCTAGGCGATAGCCAATTACAGAGCAGCTACAAGTATGTTTACGTTCACTAGCTCTGGGAGCTGCAAGTAGCAACGCGTACTGTATTTTTGCCTTTGGTATCCTGAAACTTCTTTCGTTACAAGAGGCAATATTTTCCTGTTGAGGTGTTTCGTAACCTGAAAATTCTGTATGTGGAGACGTTTGTAAGTAGAGGTACCACTGTATATCCTTTTTTTACTGAGCTTATAATGACGTCTAAGGTAAGCTTTCATCATTGCAAGAGTACGATAACATGGAAAAAACAAACGAACAAAAAAAAAGCGTGCCATGTCCACTTTGAAACCAATTAGTGATGATAATGAGGTCAAATACAAACAGAGCACAAGCAGTGAGTCAAAACACAAAAAGGCTTCCTGTGCCTCCATGAGCTTTAGCAGAAAGAACATATTACATCATTAGAAATGCGTCATTCCATGCTGAGGCTGATTCTGCCTTCCCTCATCAATCTCTACCCCGCTGCTTCTACTTTGTCATACACATGCACACATTTTTTTTTCATTTCCTCTCCCTTTTCTTCTTTTTCACACTAGCTCATTTTTTTAGTCCCCTCCCCCACCACCACCCCCAGACACACACACACACACACAGACCCTCGTACAAGCTTCTTTCTTTGAGTCTGTCAGATAAATTTAGTGTCGAGTCGCCGTCGAACAAAAGCATGTGTGTGAAGAGAAACTGCGGAGCTTTGATTAAAAAAAAAGAAAAAAATACAGTCAAAAGAAAGGGGAAAAAAGTTGAAAAGAAAGGAGTAGAAATATGCAGAACACAAAAGATGAAGGGTGATGTCATATACGCGCAATGGATGAACACGTTTCAAATAAAAGTTAAAAAAAGGCACTTTTACACACATGCATTGCACATATACAGTAAGAATACTGTATAATTAGGTGTATTGTGCACGTGTTACATAGGTAACTCTGTCATTTATAGTTGAAACATGCTGCATGTTGCATGAGTCCTCTGTATAATCCTGTGAGCATCTATTCTTGGAGGGGTCTCATCCCCCACACATTTGATCAGCTCAGTCGACGTCAGTCTGTCAGAAATATCAGCTACATCACTAGAGTTTAAAATTTGATCCTTGAAAAAAGCTGCCCACTGGATTCGGAGCTCCAAGGCTTTTTTTTCCCCACTTTACATTTCACAAAAGAAGACTCATGCAATGAAGGCTCCAGATTATTTATTATTGATGAAAACATAGTTGAGTTTCAACATCTCGGCTCTGATCAATCCCCTATATATTGGGGGTGATGAACTTCACCCCCTTCGATAGAAGTGAAGCCTCCAAGTGGAAGTTGGGAGGGTGAGAGATGTCAGACACCATAAGAGACACAAGTCCCCCTCGCTCATTATATCGATCTATGAACGAGTTATCGGATTGAACCATGCAGAGGGCCGAAAGCAAGTATAAACACTGCTTGAGATTGCCCGCCTAAACCAGCGCCCCCAGGGTGGCTTCATTTGAGCCACTGGGCATGAGCATTCTTTAAATTAAACAGAAGTTTAAAAAGAAGATGAAAATGCTAGAGCGCTGCAGCACCCTAACTGGATTGGTAATTGGGCATGCTGGGCATTTTCCCAGACGGCCAACACGATTTGGGAGCTAGTTTTTTTCCCCCCTTCATGAAAGACTGCAATGGTTGGCAGCCGACCGTGGAGGGGTCGGCAGCCCACTGATTTATATTCTTCACAAAGACCAATCATATGGCGCCATAGGAGGAAGAATAAAGTATCTCACGGCAGCCTTCCTCATTTCTGTCGCTATAATGGGCAAACTTTGCCGTTTGTGCAAAAACCTGAAACGCGTTTGCCGCAGGACCTGCTGAGGGTCGCCTCCGCATCATCATCATCATCATCATCATCATCAGCGGTGCTGAAGTCTGATGCAGAAACAGGCAGCAGATGTTGAAGAGCCGGTGAGATGGACATGGAGAGGAACAGGTCAGCACTGATGAGGGTCAGAGTGACTTGTAGGAGGAGGAGAAGGGAGAAGCTGAATCAGTAAGGAGTAATTTCATGATGTCAGGAGGGGGAAAGGGAGTGTGTGCATAGACCGTGTTGTAATGCTGATGAAAGTTCATCAGATCCCACTGAACTCAGTTTGTGTGTGTGTGTTTGTAAAACCTTCATGAAAAAAAATGTTTAAATCACATGAGATGACAACACATATAATACATACAGGTGTTTTCACTGTGCCTTTATTTGTTGAAGAAAAATGACGCCAAAAAGAAGGAAAATCATGTGGACAATACTAAGTACCCCCTTTATTTCTTCCATAGGATTTAAGAGCGAGAGTTGCAGCCAGGTGCTGCTGTTCATCAGCCCTTGATGAACTGATTATCAGCAGCTGTGCAAACCTCTGTAAAAGATGTTTTTCCAGTCTGCTGCTCTGCATTCAAGTGTGGGGTAACACAATGCCAAGAGGGAAAGACACAGGCAATTGTGTTTGAAAAGCAGTTATTGTTGTGAATTGTTGGTCACTATGGCCTGTTCTTTAGTGATAATATCTAATGTAGAATATCGAATCCAATGTGGGCTATTGCTCAGGCGCCATGGCATGATATTTTGAGACACTAGCTGTCGCAGGACTTTAGCTCAAGGCTCAACATATTGATAAACAAGTGTTAAAGAATGAATGATATCCTTGATTCATTGTCTTGTAATAACTGTCCGTGCTGTTCTGAGCTTCTGGCCATTTTCTGCTTGTATACAAATGGAGAGTAAATCCGCTTTCACCCTTTCAAATTGTCAAGTGCCTTTTTAAGTGTTGTACAATTGCCTCAGTAGAACTCACTAATTATTGGTAACCTAATATACATTAATAGTACAATTTAAGCCAGTGGTGCGCAAACTGTGGCACGCGTACCACTGGTGGTACGTGAGCACTCTCTGGTGGTACGCGGGGGAACGTCATGACTTGCCATTGCATGACAATGCATTATAAATACAACATTTCAAATGAAATTCAGGTAACAATAAATAATCACAATAAGGAATAAACATCTCTTCTATGTTTAAAGCTTATTGAGAAGGCATATATGGCTATATTTTAAAATTGGTCATCATGGTGGTACTCGGAGAGCTCAATAGTTTCTCAGGTGGTACGCAGCATTAAAAGTTTGAGAACCACTGATTTAAACAACATTAATCAAAAAGGGTCATAAAACATTTCTAAACAACTGGAATTTCAGCATTTGACATCTGAGAAAGATCGTGCACAAGTGAAAGGCATTCAAGACAGGAACAGCTTTTTTGGAAAGATTGCCAGGAGACACAGTTGATTGTAAAGCAAAAGCAAAAAAGCTAGCTATATTTTCAATCATAACTTGTAAGGGATTTTTGTTATGACTATGTTAATCTCTATTTGTATGTTTAAAAAAGGACAAAAACAAACAAAAAGGAAAAATGCCTGTCCCTGCTGACCATCAACATGTGATGCTTTTTCACTGATTGAAACCTCTTCCGATGAAAATACCAGCAGTCTTTTACTTGAGGAAAATCAGTTCGAAAAGCTTTTTCAGATAGAGGAAGCATTTTATTTCAATCAAGGGCTCAGGGGTTGAAATGGAAATCTTGTTGTCCCAATCCTTTGTGTTATTACGAAGGGAAACAACATATCATGGGCATACATCCTTCCACCGCTAACCAAACCTGACACCTCATGCCACATTGGATTCTCACCCACGTCAGTGGGGAGAAAACTCCCATTTTCATTCCACATCACATTTACAAGTTCCTTTTATCTCGCAACACACAGCAAAAATCCTGAAGGGGTATCCATCTATGGGGGCCAGTGTTTTTCCACAGAGTTGTTCCTGACTCTCACATAAGTGTCCCCCAATCAAGTTCAGTTACTCACAGCTTGAAACGGAAAATCCCCTCCAGGATTGTCTCTCTTTGTGAGTCCGAAATTAGCGCCAGCCCGAGTTCAGAATTACAACTACCAGTGAATGCTTGGATGTTAATTAAAGAATGCAAATTTCATGTTTCTGGTCCAAGGCTGACACATACTCAAGGCTTAGAGGTCCATGGGAGAGAACACGCGACTAAATATGCACACAAACGCATTAAGACAAAGTTTTGAAGTCTTATATCCTCACAAACATGCCGACACACAACACACACCAACAACTGAAGGGCCCAATCAGCCCCTTTGTTGTCAGCAATAGAGATAAAACAATCAGCGGAGCAAATGACCTTATGAGGGTGAGGCTCAGCAAACTCATTATGCTGAAGTATAATGTTCATAAATATGTTAACCAGTATGCAAAGAGAAGCCATGAAGTGGGTCAGAAGTTTTGCCAAGTTTATGAAGGAGAATGTAATCTGCAAATAAATAGTTTAAATGAGAACACCCGCAAAGACAGGAAGGATGGGAAACCGATAAGAGAAAAAAATGTCCTTGTCAGCTTTGTTAGACTTTAAACTGAAGAACAGCAACAAAACCTCAAATGTACAGTCACATCTTCAGATGGCTCTTGAAAATGAAGCAGTTTCAGCTGGTCCAAGGGGCAGTATCGGAGAGTGGCTGATAGGAAAATATGTGGTAGGTCGGACTGCTGTCTTCCACTCAGTCAGGATTGGTATGATCCAGTCAAGTGTGCTGAAAAGGCTGGTGTTGATGAAGTGACAGAACACAGATGTGGAGAAAAGTTAAAAAAAAAAGGAGGAAACGTAGAGCCAATTTGAAACCAAGCAACTTTCCCTTTTTAGGGTTTGCTAAAATGAACCATTGCCCTGCATATTTATCTGGCATAAGTTTTAAGTTTTAAGTTTTAAATCACATCCCCTTCCTGGCACAACCCTCCCCATTTCTCTGGGCTTAGGACCAGCACTCATCAAGACACTGACCTGTGAGCCCTTAATGGCTGAGTTTTTGCAGTGTTGGGTTCAGTGTCCAGCCCAAGGACACCTAGCTATGTGATGGAGCCATGACCGCCCCAGACCTGAAACCACATCAGACAAATCACATGTAGACCATGGCAGACCAAGACCCGAAAGGGACGTCAGATTCTCTGGATGCCAACAGTGGACTTGTTTGACCATGCTTTGGTCTAAGAATGATGTGCATGGGGTTCACAAGTGCTCCTTGGGGTCTTACTCCATTAAACACACATGGTACTGAAGGCTCCACCCTCAAGAGCAAATATCGAGTAAACCAAGGGTGCCCAATCCTGGTCCTCCAGAGCCACTATCCAGCAGGTTTTAGATGTTTCCCTGCTTTAGCACACTGTGATACAAGTGGTTGTGTCATCAACAGACTCGTGCAGACTTTGAAGACAACCTGATAATGAGCATTAATCAGAATCAGGTGTGCTGAAGCTTGGAAACCTCTAAAACATATTGGATAGGGACTCTTGAGGACCAGGATTGGCCACCCCTGGAGTAAATAACAAACACTGAAGGCCAGATTGTTGTCAAAGATCTGGGCGGGAAGAGTGGGCTGGAAACCACTGGTTTCAACTGGCAGACACAAAATGTACAGTCTCTCAAATAGTTTTGAGGGCTTCAACTGAACAGGAGATGGATTGATAAGAGTCCACCGGGAAATGGGCACAACCGACGATGAAACAAGGGAATAGGGCCTTAGGACTGTCCTAAGTCCCGTGACCAAAGACATGCCTCTAAAAACTGTTTCCCAACAAAGTAGAGATGTGCAGGTGTCCTGTAATGGCTAGCCAACCTCTTGTTGTGCTATCATCCTCAGTAGACCCAGAAGGAGCCCGAAGTAACACAGACACTTATGAAATTTTCCTTTTGATGTGACCGTATTAGTTATTGCCCAGGAGGGAATACTGTGAGTGGTGCAGGAGAGAAACCTTTTTCTTTTTCCTTACCTTTATTAAGAAGTGCACTCCTAGACATTATGAAACCATGATGATATTAAATTCACTTTATTTGAAGCTTTCCAAAGGAAATCTAAGTCAACCTTTGATGTAACCTACAACAATTATAAGTACAATGATGATAATAACTCCATAACTGAAAGCCTGGATTCCAAACTCCCCATTTTCACCTGAATGACTCCCAAGTGCAGCAGTAGGAATGATTTTCAAAGAACCAGCAGTGACACTGATGTTTCAGACTCATTCATACTGTGAAAACCAAACGAGACAGGTTGATATTAAGTCAAATTAATATACTTAATGTTGTTACGGTGCTATGAGGCTTTTAATGACTTAATAATTGCCCCATTCATGCATCCTGTCCATGGCCTTGAACTTTAAACAGAAATGTCTAAATGTCATGAGCCATTAATAACTCTTACGTGAAAGTGGGAGTTTATTTCAGGAGATTGACAGGGGGACTGTCTTTTTTTCAATCAGAGTCAAGCCGTTTAAATATTTCAACAGTCTCCATCTATAATGTTTAACAGGACACCTTTGGCCCCCGGCTTGCTTGTAAATTACCCACTCTTGATTATCATCATTGAGGCTGTTTGTGACCCCACTCTAATTTACGCTTCCTTTCGCAGATTGCCTTGGTCATTACCGAGATGAGCTGTTTGCGTCTGTGTTTACAGCCCAGCCTGATGTTCGTAGATCACCTGGAGAACTGGCCACTTCAATTACCAATCTGGATTGCTGTGCTAATCAGACCAATTTGCCAAGCTCCGTAAGTCTGGTCCCTTTGCGCTCATTGATACAGATAGATTTTGTCAAATCTCATGAACCCATATCACATATTGCATATTCATGCAACCTTGAAACTATGCAACACTCTGAAAGTGAGGACGTAGACCATCATGTCTCATTCCTGTCAGCTCTGCACACTGATTCTTCTACTACATATCGATGCTCTTGTAATCATGCGGCATGCGCTTTAGTGTTGTCTTGCTGGGTATATGTTAAGTATATGTTGTTCTAAAACCTGTAAAAACTGTTCAGCCTCGATATTTTCTTGCCAGATGTGCAAGCTCCCCAATCTAGAAACACTAATGGAGCCCCGTACAAGCAGAAAGGCAAATGTTTTAACGGTCTGTCTCCGCATTCCTTTAGCAGATGCAGCATCCATGCGTTCCAAAATAATTTCAGTTTGTGGTGCTGCTTTTATGTTCATGTATTCCTTCGTCTTTGTATAACACAGCTGGAGCCTGCACCGTAGTCACCCAGAAGTAGTCCTACCTGGGGACTTGTCATTTAAACATTTCACTTTGGTGTCTGCGTTTTGTACGGCGCATTGGAACGGAATAAGCAGTAGACAATAATCGCTGGATAAATGCCAGTTATTAGTTTGTTTTTGTGACAACAGCATGAGCGGTGTAAAGTAATGCATAAATTAACATACATTTTGAGTCCTGATGTGAATCCATGACTTGTTTGTTCACAGTTGCTGAGAAATATTGAACTGGGACCGTCTGATCATGCACTCCACGGTGAGACTTCAGTGACAACGCACAGGTGGAAACCTGAAAACAATCAAATTCACACGAACGTAAGATATGCGCTTTGCCGCGGTATCCGTAATTTGTGCTGTCAGACTAGCGTTTCAGCTTGATGGAAGATGGAAAGATATTTCATGCCGCATGCTGCGATGCATGTCATCCATCTCATCAGCGGGGTCTCCGCATGAAGCTTTAATGCTGACAAATATCTGTTTAGTTTTCCTCTGAATGTCATAGGCAGTTATATGCACCACAGACATCCTCTGTTATTATTATTACAGGTAACCCACAGCTCCTCAGGTATGACTAGTCTCATGGTAACGGGACATTAAACAGTGACTCCTGGAAGTGTTCCTGAGCCCATGCAGTGACTCCTATTAACCAATTCACCAGCGTCACCTCAGCTACTGACGATCATGGATAGTCATTGTTCATTTCCAGCCTTATCCCAAGTAGAGAGATTCCTCCAGTTTCTCCGACTCTTCTGAGGATATGATGGACTGTCGATGATCAAATATAGTCTTTGCAAGTTCTGCCGGAAGAACATTATTGTGAAAGTCTTTCAAAAGCTTTTGGCAGATTATCGAACCTCTGCCACTCTATTTCTGAGCGACTCTGCTGCTCTAAGATGTTTTAATAGCTGACCATGTCCTTGAGATTTGCAAATCCTTCAGTTTTTTGATTATTTATATGTTACACTGCATCCTTTTTTTCTGTATTCGGATTGTAGAATAGCCTGATTTGATACATCCCCCCTTATATATCTCTTGACGATGTCAGTCAAAATCACTTCCTTGATTTCAAGGCCGTAACCATTGTACAGACATTGTGGGGGTCCAAATGAGAGCCCTCCCCCAGATTTTTTTTTTTTTAATGGTGAATTTCCCACAGTTCTGTGATTTTTATTTATTGACCATCTGGAATTACATTTAAAGGAATAGTCTGCAATTTCTTTGAGATAGTAGCGAATAGGATAGCTTCCAGCGGGGAAAAATGACATGCCTAAAGCATGTTGATGTAAATATTGTGATTGGAACGACAAAAAGTCCATAGCACACATTGGACTTTTAATTCCAAGTTAATTTGTATTGTGTTGATTTGTCTCAAAATGAATGTCTGCACATTTACACTGAAACGTTTAATGTGAAGGAAATCATAGATTTGTACAAAGAATTAAATGTAAAATATTGATGTTAGTTGAATATATATATACAGATTTATTCATTTGACAGTTAGAAAAAAATAGTTTACCAGTAAAAGTGCATACAAGACTGAACAAACAATTTTCATTTCTCAGTATGACAACATCACTCCTCTTTAGCTATCTAGTTGCTTACTGTCTGAAAAAAACTTTGTATGTCCTGCTTTTTCTGCTTTTTGGGTAAAGACATTGTTTCCTCTGTTCTTTCACATTTAACGCTCTCTATTGTTTCCTACGTCGGAGCCGGCGCTTTAAACCGAGAGGCGTTAAATGGGCGCAACCAAGTGTACAATTGGTCACACACTTTAGTTTTTCTTATAAACGGAAATAAATTGATCGGTAAATATTCCAAAATAACAAGAGACGGACTGTTGATCCAGATTTCATAAAAGGAGGAAATATTTAACATATTTACACATAATATTGTGCGGGACAGATTGGTATTTTCCCAGTATTGGGGGGGGGGGGGCACGACCCCCCCAAAGAATGCGTGGTTACGCCCATGTTTGATTTTGTGTTTGAAGCCTTTTCACGATGCAAATATATGCTTATGTTCCCTTTCCTTTAAATCGACGCACACATGAACACACTTGACCAATTTGAACTCAGGCTTTTGTGTCGGATGCCAAAATAGTCATGGCACGTCACTTGAGGAATGCACGTGTGGTTATCTTACACATATTTCAACAAGTACGTGTTTGCGCATCCGTTGCATACACGGCAGATCTGAAAAATCATAATAAATCATGAAGAGAGTGTCAGTAGCATCCTAAATTGCAATGCCACGAGCAGAGTGGAGTTAAACTCGTAAACGTACGGTGCTCAGTTTCTGGTAAAAACCTGACGTTATTATTTTTCTGTCCTTCACCCCAAGTTGAATTGTAATCATAGCTGTGTGTTTGGTTGAAGGAATAATTGCCCGGGACAGTGAGGGGATATTGCTGAGTTTTTTCCAAGTATGCAAACTGTGCTAATTTTTCTGCTGCACTTACATTTTTTGGGGGGAGAAGTCAGAGCAAACTATATGCAGAGGCTGTGGAAATAGTTTCATTACACTTGCATAATGGCTCAAAATACATTTTCCTCTCTCTCTCTCTCTTTATGTATAATAAGTACGCTATCAATCATCTATACACTTGGAAAAGTGCATTAGAAGGAATAAACACCAGATTGTATGCATGAATACATATCTGTGCATACATCATCATGACACCAATGCACAGAATGAGCAGTGTGCTACATTCACACAACCAGTTTT
This sequence comes from Hirundichthys speculiger, assembly GCA_018398805.1. Lineage (NCBI taxonomy): Eukaryota > Metazoa > Chordata > Actinopteri > Beloniformes > Exocoetidae > Hirundichthys > Hirundichthys speculiger. The sequence goes on from JAGFBZ010001190.1 coordinate 795,271, forward strand.
GCATGCAAAAGGAAAGAAAAAAGAAAACAAAAAAGAGAAAAGGACCAAGTGCACACATTAGCAGATGCAGCTCCACAACATGCTTTTAATCCGGTAATAAAAGGAAACAAATTACCTCATCCACTTTGACAAGCTAATGTGTTGTGTTTCACAGCTTTGTGCCCCGCAGGCCGGAGCTCCAACAACATGATCATTTTTCTACAGGATGGATTTCCCTTTCGGAAAAAAAAAAAAAAAAGATGGAAACTTTGTAAGGCACAGCAAGCCTGTTGGCAGGAGAGTTAAAAGACACTCAGAAAACAAGACAAAATGATAATAGTCAGCCCTTCTGAGAGCTAAGCGGGGTAGTCGGCAGAGCTGTCGCCTAAACTTCCCATCAAACGCTGTCAACGACATGAAAAAGAGCCGAACTATTGTTTATTTCTTTGTTTTTTTAAATTAAATTAAGCATTGTGTTCAGTCCACAGAAGACGTTTGTGTAACTTCTGCAAAAGAACATATAAACCCCTGTTCTCCGAATAGTTTTGATACAAAGTCTTTTTTTTTTTGTCTTTGAGTCAAAAAAATGTAAAAAGAAATCTGAGATCCTGTAAGTCTCATGCACACAAACCTTCATCATCTTTATCAGATGTATTGTCATTGTCATTACAGTTCCTGTTGGCATAACAGGAACTCAGTCGTCCAACTACTTTGTTCAAATACAGTGGTACCTCTACTTACAAACGTCTCTACATACGAAATTTTCAGGTTACGAAACGCCTCAACGGGAAAATATTGCCTCTTGTTACGAAATAAATTTCAGGATACGAAAGGCAAAAATACAGTATGGGCTGCTACTCGCAACTCCCAGAATTTACCGAATGTAAATATACTTGTCGGCTCTGTATCTCAGTTTGAAAGTGGTGCGTCCGAGCTGAAAGAAGAACTGATTTCATTGTGGCAATGATCCGGAAGAAATCCTGGATTCTGGATTACTTTCAAATTTTCGATAACATTGCAGTCAGTGGGGCTGAAAATTTTGTTTCTCAATATCTCAGTTAATTATTGCCCAAAACTCATGGAATTTTAGGGGACTCTCAGGGATTGACAATTGGAACCTCTATCAAATTTCAAAGGCTGATCCGGATAATTGTTGATAATTGTTGCGCTTGGTGGAGGTCTGCGTTCTCCGAGTGCTTTTCTAGTTCTAACATGTATTTCTTACAAGTTTTTATGTCATTTCATGTATTATTTAGAATTTATTTAAAAAAATTATGTTCAAATTTCGGGCAATTTAGAATGGATTAGTGCATTTACATTTTAAACCTGTATCTACTTACGAAATTTTCAGGTTACGAAACTACTTCCACAACCAGTTAATTTCATAAGTAGAGGTACCACTGTACTGTATATTACATTTAGTTGTGACAGTAATGTAACACATGATTATATCATGCAAATTTCACAAAATATCCTAAATGTGCTCATTTGAACTCAAATACCTCTTTGTTCATAGATATGAATGTTCACAACTTGAACATTTGTGAGTAGAGGACTTTCTATACTCAGCTTTTCACACATTACTTCATTTTGACGTAATTATTGTTCAATCAATTATTTCTATATTTGAAGCAAATCATTTTGTTGCTTCGCATCGTAGCATATTTTCATTCCAGATCAGTTTGTTGAGTTGAGCCACTGTTTGAATGATATTCAGCTTTAGCGCACTTCCACAAAGAAAACTTTTTTTTTTTTTTTTTTTTTTTAGTATTTGTTTGTTTCCACTACATTTGATTAAAGTTCTGGGATTGATGCTTTCAGTGAATTTTTTCGCATCAATCCAAGCATCTGCTACACCTGGAGGCTTCAAAAGAAGAGTTTTGCTGTGTGCGCGCCAGCTCTCAGCGGACGGATCTCCGCGCCATCTGCTACTTACACTGTAAAACTGCTCCCTGTCAACGAACTCCATAATGACATTACAAATGTGTCGAAACTCCTGTGTCATTTTTATGTGACCGTAATCTCTTAAAGTAGAATAAACTGCATGGACTTCATGGCTCGTTTGTCTGAAGCCAAAATCCCCTCAAAAAAAAAAAAAAAGGGCTCCTTCAATAATATTCCCCCTCTGAATCGGGCCAATGAGCATGAAGGACGGTGGGCCACATTTATCTGTCTGTGAAGACAACATTTTTGAGAATTTATGACCCTTGACCTTCACTGTGTCTCTGCAGGCATGGGGCCCGACGCTGGCGGTGCAGCCTAGGATGCGTACAGGCGTTAATGATTCCTGACTGTAGAGTTTGGCTTTGTCAGCCTCGCCAGCTGTATATTAATCTTCATGGCTGTGCGCTTGTGTGTTCGCACACCAGCGAGCGAGTGCCTTTCAGAGGAAGAGAGAGGTCGAAGGGAGTGAGATGAGGATGTGTGCGTGTGTTTTAAATCCTTGCCTGCTTAATTATAAATCTCTCAAACTGTCATGAGCTGCTTGCCTGTATCCCAAGAGTTTCTGTTAATAATTCATGCTACTGTCTTGTCCCTCAAGTAAGACGGCCAACCAGCAATTAGGTCCAACAGCGGAAGGCCCTTTCAGTGGTTAGGAACTCTCAGCGGGTGCAGGAAACCTGTTTACTAGCAGGAAAAGATAAAAATAAAGAAAAAAAAAGCTTTTAGTCTTTATCCTTTCCAAAAATAAACCCTTCCCTTGGAAATTTGCCCCCTGGATGATTGATTAAATGTTTGGTTCTTTGTACCAGTGTAACATTTAACTTACATACTCGATAAACAAATTTGAAGGAAAAAAAAAAATGCAGGTATCAGCGTCCACCTGGGATGCTACTGAGCTTTTCTGACAAACAGCAGAGCAGATAAATTAAAAAGAAAAAAACAAACACACTGACCTAACGTGCCCGTTGGTGATGAATTATCTACGATATGAGTGTTTGCTCAGGGTCGCCACAACTCACCTGTTTTTGTTCAGATGACTCATTTCAGAAACATAATTAATTCTCATATGGCCTGTTTGTACGGCATCGGATAGATTACTAAAACAGCAGGAAATGGTAGACGTAGGGGGGGAAAAAATGATTCATTTTTCGCTCTCATTGTTCACGCTGTCAAGAGGAAGCAAGCGAAGGTGTGAAACGGAGCAATAGATATTGACACGAGAGCAACGAGGGAACCTTGAGAAAAGCCGGCGTAAACTGTGTACACAAGCCAGCACCCACATACAATTCCGCTTTACTCCACTGTAGTCTACAAATCAATACTCATCCTTTCTCCGTTGAGCAAACCAAACTAGAAGAGTCCTGCAGTAGAGCTGGAATGCCGTAGATTTCCCACGAGGATAGACGGTGACCCCGCGAAGCCCTTAACAGTCCAAATATGACCTTTAGTTTCCTTCTGAGAGCCCATTCCTGCCCCGTTATCAGACTGTCCTGGCGCCTTTCTTGCTTCTTTTGCTGCCAGACAGCTACGGTGACCTTTATGTACGCCAGCACTCAGGGATGTAGTCTGGTCACATGCTTCACGAGATTTGATGCAAACAAATTATTCCAACACAGAATGCTGGCCAGTAATAATTTTTTTTTTTTTTAACTGATGCTTTAACATTTATTTAAATAAATAAATAAATAAATAAATAAATTGGACAGATTGTAAGTATAAACAACTTAAAGATGATGTTTTTCATTTTCTTAAATTTTGCAATTTGAAACAGACCCAACACGCACTGTAAAAATTTTTTTTAAAATTGCACAGAATTGTTGAAATTGTGAGTTTGTCAATGTAATTCATTTTACAGCTTTGAGATTGACAGATTTTCAAATTTTTACATGCATCTTTCTGTTAGCTTAAATTTAATTTGAAAATAATATATAAGAATGGGTTAAAATACCTTTACAGTCAAAATTACTGACAGTTACTGCAATACATAATTTAACTTTAGGCACTGACAAATTATGATTATCTTGATTTAATTTATATCAAAATTTTTGGGATACCCCAACCAATATATATATATATATATATATATATATATATATATATATATATATATATATATATATATATATATATATATATATACATACATACACAGTCATGGAAAAAATTATTAGACCACCATTTTTTTCTTCACTTTCTTGTTCATTTTTATACCTGGTACCACTAAACGTCATCATGTGACTAAAACAGACAGAAAAGAAAACACTGAATGCATAACAGCAGTGTGTTTGGCAGTACGCCATAGCTATTGATGTAAAAACTTAAGTGATTTAGGTTATAATCAAGAAAACCATGGAAAATGGTAAGATATCAGCTCTTAAATAAATCTTTGTGGTTATCGTTATGTCCAAACAAATGTACCTTTAGTTGTACCAGACATTAAAATGAACAAGAAACTGAAGAAAACAAGGGTGGTCTAATAATTTTTTCCATGACTGTATATATATATATATATTTACATATCAAAACAATACAGTGGTACCTCTACTTACGAAATTAATTTGTTCTGGAAGTAGTTTCGTAACCTGAAACTTTCGTAAGTAGAGATGGGTTTTCCATGTAAATACCCTAGTCCGTTCCAAGCCCCCCAAAATTCGAACATAATTTTTTTTTATAAATTATAAATAATTCAGGAAATGACATACAAACCTGTAAGAAATACATGTTAGAGCTAGAAAAGCACTTGGAGAGTGCAGACCTCCACCAAACGCAACAAATATTGAAAATTTGAAAGTGATCCAGAATCCAGGATTTCTTCCGGATCACAGCCAAAATGAAATCAGTTCGTCCTTTTCACATTTCTGACAACTCCTAAAAATTTAATCAAAATCCATCCATAACTTTGAGTTATCTTGAACACAGACAGATAAACGCTGGCAAAAACATAACCTCCTTGGCGGAGGTAAAAATTGTTTGTTTACCTGGGTTGCTGGGTTACGCTCATACAGACAAGAGGCCCTCCTAGCCAATGGGATGCCAGCAAGATGCTAAGCAATAGCCAATGGCAGAGCAGCTCGGCCGTACCGCTTTCAAACTGAGAAAAAGAGCCAACAAGTATGTTTACGTTCAGTAAACTCTGGGAGCTGCAAGTAGCAGCGCTACTGTATTTTTGCCTTTCGTATCCTGAAATTTCTTTCGTAACAAGAGGCAATATTTTCCCGTTGAGGCATTTCATAACCTGAAAATTTCGTATGTAGAGACGTTCATAAGTAGAGGTACCACTGGACTTTTCTTTTTTTTGTAATAGCCACTCATACAAGTGGAGGCAAAGAAAGGCAGCGCACGGAGCTGTTTTCATTGTTTGCATATTTATATACTGCATATTTATGACAAGACAAAAACCAGCAATAAAGCAAAAGCACAATAAAGAGGCATGATACCCACTTTGTTTAACATTAGGGCCAACTTAATAAACTTTACTTACTCTTAAATCAGACACCTACATTAAAAAAATTAAGATCCTGTCTTAAATTAATTTGGGTAAGTTTCTTAGGCTTTTCCTCCATCGGTCAGACACTAGGATAATGACTGAATGCTGTATTTTACGACTTCCTTGTGTTTCAGTGCCAAGACAAAATGAAAAACTTTGTCCACCACCTTTTATTCAAGCCTAAATCACATATGGGGTAATTTATGAGTCCACGTTGAATCAACTATGTGTCTGCTGCAGCTGGAAGGGCCAATGTGAAACTACCTCAGAAATGTGACGCCGGTTCAAAGTGGATAATCTGAACAGGGAAGGGAGTACTTCTGTACTGGTTAATTAAATGACTTGAAGTTCCCCCTGTTGCCTATGGTTGACGCTTCACAGATCATCCGCGATAAGTTACTGCTCAATAATATCTTTTAAATTTGATTTGTCATTCAGTCAGCCATCACAGAAAACCGTGTCCTCCAAAGACTACTTTTTGAAATTCCTTGTCATTCATTTCCTCTCTGTGAGCTTACACAGACATGACTTAACAATAGCTGTCACAATATTTTGGTGAGATAACCTTTGTTGCAGAATCCTCTTATAAAGGCTTTTGTTATTTATGTAGGCAGTTGCAGTTTTTTTTAAAAGCAGGCATTGGCTGAATAAAAGGTGATATCAAGGACGACACAGATAACAGAGCTTGATGTATGGTTTCCAAGTTGATGTTTACACGATCTTTAAAATGTGTCCGTGTGTTATCCTCTGTGACAGTTACAACTGACATCCATATTATATCGGTGAGTTTGACTCTTTCCTGAAACTGTAAAATTTGAATTAGCTACAGACCCCATTTGCAACTGTCACTTTTTTCAGCTAGTTACTTCCGCCAAGGAGGTTATGTTATTGCTGGCGTTTATCTGTCTGTCTGTGTTCAAGATAACTCAAAAAGTTATGGATGGATTTTGATTCAATTTTCAGGAGTTGTCAGAAATGTGAAAAGAAAGAACTGATTTCATTTTGGGTGTGATCTGGAAGAAATCCTGGATTCTGGATTACTTTCAAATTTTCGATAACATTGCGGTAAATTGGGCCAAAAATTTTGTTTCTCAATATCTCCGTTAATTATTTCCCAAAACTCATGAAATTTGACTCAGGGATTGACAATGGGAACCTCTATCAAATATTAAAGGGTGATCCGAATCTGGTCCAGGAGGCGGATTTTATCGCAATCTGTAAATCGCTATATGGGGGAATTATTGCGCTTGGTGGAGGTCTGCGCTCTCCGAGTGCTTTTCTAGTTTGTTCATGGTTTGCTCTTCTGGATTACTGCATGTTCTTGCTAAGAACTTATCAAAATGACTGTCATCAAAGATATTAGGTTTTGAGACAAACGCTAATGTGCATGTAATCTGAGTTTGGCACTGGGTCCAACCAGAAGAGGTTTACCTCAACATGAGACTGGATGAATGAAGCACTGAAAGACTGTTAGGTCAAAATTTAGACAGAAGGTCGCTAATGTGGATGTAATCTGAGTTTGGCACTGGGTCCAACCTCAACCAGACTGGAGAACAAAGAACCTCAACATGGACAGAAATGGAATGAAGCAGCTGAGAGAACTCAAGGGTCAGAAATGTTCCTGGCCCTGCAACCACCGCCAAAGGATCCGGGCTGCAGGTCCGGAGCAGGGGAAAGCCCCCGACGTAGTAGCTGCCCCCAAGCTTCACACGCCGGATCGGCTGAACTGGAGGTTACCACCGTGGGGCCCAACCGGGGCCGGCCTGGTCTGGTTCCCCGGGCCTCAGGGACGGTCGCAGCCAGAATGGGCCCGGAGTCCAGGGAGGTGTTCAGCCTTTTCCCGGAGATTCTCGGTGTTTTAGAATGGCCACTGTTTTAACGGATCTGGAAGCAGGACCACGGGAGGGCATGCGGTGACCTAGGCACTCCCGGTACACCATGCACTGAAACCCCCTGGGGGATTAATAAAGTATTTTTGAATTTTTGAATTGAATTTGAATCTCAGCAGTTCTTTCTCCTGCGTAGGGCCATATTGAAAAGGGGGTATTATCTTGAAGGGGCTTTTAGTCCCTGGTCCCTGTAGTGGAAAGCCAAGGGTCGGTGACAATCGAGCTCTCCTAAGGCTCCTAGTCCCAGGATAAAGTTGCTCTCAAGTTAAGCATTTCCATTTCAAACATAGCCATCTTGCTTTACTCTTGACTCCGCTCTTTACTGTTTCACTTCTCTCCATGGTGTACCTGTCAATCAGGGTATAAAACAGCTTTTAGAACCAGGGGGTATGTTTCAGAACTGTTCTTCCAGATCGACAGGAGACACTATTTTCATTTTTTTTTTCTTTCTAAGAGCCGGACTCCAGCAGACAGGTGTCCACTGGTGTAAAAGATATTTAATTGTTTTATAGTTGTTAACCTTTTGGTGAGACCTGATAATATGGCGAGAAGACACCCACGCCCAATCTGAGCTCACAGCCATGAAAGCGGCAAAAGTGCAAGGAAAAGCGCACGTTCCAGTGAGCAGAGGTCACAAGGACGGTGTCTGTTGTCCGCTGTTTCCCCATCACCTGTCTCTGGTGGGGTTTGAACCATTTCTGCATCATCAGTGTCTCAGTGGATGGACGGTGATCCATGAAGTCAAGCATGCCGCTCAGCAGAGAGATGGAATGGCTTTTAAATGTCCTGATTAATACCCATTGAGAGATATTTCCCCGAAAACGAGGTCGTTATGTTAAAATTCATAAATGATCGAGAGGGAAACTTCATTGTCATGACTTTGTTCTCACTTGGGGTTTGATATCTGTCATTTCTGAACAGTTTCAGCAAATCAGAAAGAATTTAGCAAAAAAATATACTCCGTTATTGTCATTGCTTCTGAAGAGTCAAATTCCCCCCATGGAGAAGGGTAGAAGAATATGGGAAGGTTGAAAGGCCTAACTGTTAATTAATGGAACTATCAGCAATTGCCAGCGCCTTTGTCAGCATGGTGCTTTTTCTCTTGTTCATGCATGTCTTCCAGTGCTTTTCACCTTTTCAAAATGAAGTCAGGACTGACTTCAGACACCGCTTGATCTGCTTTTTACTAGCTCCATCATCATTAAATATAAAGCTCATTATTCTTAGAATACCTGTAATTTCACAAGAGAAAATGTGACGCAAAGTCCTCAAATGTTGGCTTCATCAGGTATGCCAGCTACCCCCCAGGTACTGGGAATTAATGAGCATTTCTGTGCTGCATCTGAGCATCATCACGGCGCCCGGTGGAGCAGCCAATTTCCCTCCAATTGGCACTGCCCTCCTAGTTAACTGCTAAACCCCCTACAGCAGTGAAGGATTGTCTTCGGCGGTTAATTGACAAGAACCTGGTATTCCAAACACACACTCATTTAACATTCATAGCAGATGAGGTGTGGATACATGCATGCCTTCTAAATGACCGACAACTTCCTGCTGCCATGTCATGCATCGCTTCTCAGTCCTCAATACTGAGGCCTTTCTTCTTAACTAAAAGTTGTGGCACAGCACATGCTTTATTAATGGAGTTAATTACACGCATCTAGCGACTAGCTTTAATATCCTATTCCAATTACAGGCTTTGTTTAAGTTATGTACAGTGCCGAAGAATGCCAATGAGTCAACCTTTATCGGGTTGTAATGGGGGAATATATGATGTTAAAATCTCATCAAAACTTTGCAGGAGTCAACATAAGTGTCCGCTCTCTGCAGGAGTGGAAATGTATCACTTTAATGACAATGAATTTTGCATCACACTTTAATGCTGTGAAGGTCGTAAAACCTATTTAGCATATAATGTGAAGTGTAAAAGAGAAATGCACAAATATAGAATTAAGAGCTTTTCATGCAGCAGAAGCAGTGAGTTAGAGTTATTGAGTAGAGAAAGAGAGAGAAGAGAGAGAGGTGGAGGGGAAATGGTCCTGAACAAAATGGGCCCACCGTCTGCTTGTCGCTGTGTCTGTTTGTGGTGGAGTGACAAAGAGCCGGAGGGGAAAGTGATTCTGAGGCTCTGACTTTGCCAACAGCCAACTAATCCCCACGCAAAGCTCAGCTGACCTGAAGCTGCCCGTCTGCAGCTTTTACAACTCAGACACGCACAATGACACCTAAATCCACAGGCATGGTTTGAAAGAAGAAGGAAGGACGAAGCAGCTCAAGCAGATGCACATCCTCTTTTTCTTTATTGGAACCCACGATTCACATACTGCATTCCCTAGCTAACCAAAAGCCTGGCCAGCCATATTAATTTACTTTAGGGAAATTCTCTGACATGGGTCTGGATGGGGACGGGTTTTATGGGATAACTCATAATAGAGCATCTAGGACAGTGTTGGACAAGTTCACTTTCTACACAAACTAGTTTAGTTCATAGTTCACAGAAATTAAAATGAACTAGTTCAGTTCACCATTTCAAAAAATGAACTAAATAGTTCACTTTTTTAGTTCATTTTTTAAAATTCTTTTTAATGTTGCTGCAAGCAATTATTTGTCAAAATGATTACCACTGCCCATATACTACCCCACCACAAACTGCAATTATTTTATCCATTTTAACTGTCGAAAACTATTGATCCAATTCGAAATCCACATTAGCATTGAAGGGACAGCCCATGTAAAACTGTAATTTCCGTTTCAGCTCCTCTCTACAGCAGCCATTCCCAAACTTTAGAATACCAAGGCCCAATTTGGCCTTGGTATTCTAAAAGAATACCAAGGCCCTGAAAATGCTGGATTCGGTATATCATGCAGCATTAAGATTTGTAACAGATTTAGGTTTTCGTACTCATCACTGTCGTCTTTATGAGAGTGTTGGCTGGCCTTCTTTGTACAATCGTAGATGGGAACACTGGTATTGTTTCCTTTATAAGGCCATCCTGTGTGACTTGCCTCCTTATTTGTGTTCTCTCTTGGTTCCTAAAGTCAACACCAGAAGCTCTAGTCTCAGGCACGGGGGATTGATAATGTATACTATTCCTCGTACACGGATTGTCTTTGGGGAAAGTGCCTTCAAAGCATTCGCACCCATGTCCTGGTATAAATTACAGAGTCATCTTAAATTGGATTACCTCCCAAGTATGGAAGATTTTAAAGCCAGGATCAGGGACTATTTGACTAATGAATACTCATGTTCTCTCACCGAACGCAGCTAGTGATTATAATGTATTGATATGATTTGCTGTATTGTTTTAGCTGTTTTTATGTTTGTTGTTGATGTTGTCTAAATGTGGATGTACTGTGCTGCTTTCTTGGCCAGGACCCCCTTGCAAAAGAGATTCTGAATCTCAATGGGATTATTCCTGGTTAAATAAAGGTTAAAGAAAAGAAAAAAAAAGAATTTGAAATGTGAAGAATCTCCGCAGCCCACCGAAACCTTTAATCACAACTGTGATCAACATACAGAACAAGGAACCATGATCCGATATTAATGTAAGGGGACAACAAATAAGGTGACACTTGTCATATTAAGTTAAGATGACAGTAGAATAACACTTAACTGGTTTGTTTTATTACTTCTCAGTGTTTTTTTTAATCATGTCATGAATATTTTACTGTAATTAAAAACATTTGAAAAAGATTGAGGATTTAAAACACATTTGTTTAATTTTAATGATTTCTCACCTGCAGTCCCACGACGGCCCACCAGGGGGGCCGCGGGCCACACTTTGGGAATCCCTGCTCTACAGTATGATAAAATTATGAGGAAAAACTTGCTGCCAAATGGTCTTATAGGACAAAAACAGGTACTTAAGGTGCAAATGTTTTTTTTCCCCCCATTTTATTATTTCAATCCCCCCCCCGGAGGCGGGGCGCTCTATGATCGTTTTAAACGTTTGATGATGCAATTGTTAGCGTGACAGAAGCGACAGTCCGTGTTGCCATGTTTGATTGTTTTCAGCAGATACATATTAGTCTCGTTTGTGGTGTATTTTAAATGGAGTTCACTGGAAACCTGGCACAGGTTTTTTGACCGTGCGTGAACTTTGAAAGAGCGTCGTTCACAACTGCCCAAATGAACTCATTCACGCCCCACGCTCGTGAAGGGGAAAGTGAACGCGCTCAGTTCACGTTCACAAAAAATATTAACTAGTTCGTGAACTTTCGTTCAATGAAACGCGTTCAGGTACAACACTGATCTAGGAGCCACTATCCAAAACAACCAAGATGGCTGCAGAATTGCGAATAACACCTTGGATCAACATTTTTTTTTCTGCAAAACCAAGTCATTCACCAGTGTTCCTACTCTGCTGCTCACCCTTCTCGGATGTTTCTTGCTGATACAAGTCTTGGTTGTCACTCCTCCATCATGTGCTTCATTTCTCTGAATGACTTGAACGCCTATCTAATGGTGTCCAGAAGAGCAGTTTCTTCTGTGTCTGTTGGTTCTGCCCCTGGGAAATTCAAGTCAAATCCAGAAGAAGCACACTAACCCTTTGTATTAAAGAGGAAATGAATTAAGTTAATAAAAAAATGGCTGGCCAGGCTACCTTACTCAAATATTAACCCCCAAATCAAATCCTTAATCCTAACGCTCATCTAATTTTTACCAAGAAAATTCCCCTCAAAGTTGTGGATCCATCTTTTGATCCCCAAAAAGCTGTTCAATCACACGACTATAGTAGGCTGCCAGTTACACACAAACCTGTAGGTTTGTGCGCAAGCATTCATGGACTATGTCTTGTGGCACCATTGAAGGAAAGTCTAAAAACTGCATTAAAGTCTAAAAACAAATTAGCTGTGCTTTAGAAAATGGAGCAAAAAATGGGTTGGGGTAAAACAGTGTAAATTTAAATATGTATGAAAACAGCTGTGAACACTTGTTTTCTAAAACATGAGGCAGTGTCATGTGGGACAACACTTGAAACCTCTTTGTAGGTGTGTTTTATTCTTCTCTGTACATGGCCACTAGAGCAACAAAATATGGAAAAGAAAGAACGGACGAAAGAAAGAAAAAAAGTTATCCCAACTAAATCACTATTAGCTTAGCTTGCTAGCAGTTAGGCCTTAAAGTAAACGACAGCTGACTTCCCTCAAAGAAAATCACAGAACTCAAGTCAGATATTTCATAATTTTTTCTTTACAGGTAACTTACAGTCAGGTCCAAAAGGTAGCTGGCCTACGACTCTTTTAAGACTATGTTTTTAAAACATTATTTATCACAGTGGGACTTGCTAACAGGGTAGTTTTTAAGTAAACAACAGCCTGCCTCCCAAATGGTATCACAAAATGAGTAATTGAGTAGTGAGTAAGTTTTAGGTAATTTATGTCCTATGAAAAAAGTTACTAGTCCTGACCCTTTTTAATGCCTTTTTTAAAAAGGAAAAACATAATAAAAAATCATCTTATCTCAGCGAATCTTCGTAATTAACCATGAAGGCAAATACAACCTTATACGAGCAGCAACACGTGATTTTTTCACTGTGTTGTTACTTAAGAAAAAGGCATAAAAGAAAAGAAGAGAAAAGACCAATCATGTGGCAATACTAAGTACGCCCATCATTAACAGCTTGTTAGACCCAGATAAGCAATAACTTGAATAGCCATTTTCTGCATGACTTTGTCAACCTCTCACATAGGTGGAGGAATTTACGGTCATTTATTTTTAACAGAACTGCATTAATTTATTGAGGTTTTTGGGGACAACTCTCTTTGGAAACCATCACTGCTCCAACACTGTGCTTGACAGTGGTTAAGAGGTGTTTCTGCTAAAATGCTATGTTTTTACACTAAACACACAAAGATACAAGGATTAAATGATGGGGTGCTGACATTTGCACATGACAGCAGTCTCTATAACAACTCGAATAAAAACACTTCACACTGTGATTGTATTTGAGATCCTGAAAGCATGGAGTCACAGGGTCAGCACATGGAATTCAAAATTTTAAAATGCGCATGTAATAAAATCTTTCAGTCAAAGTAAGTTGCACAAATACCCACCCGGGATCGCTGAGATACTGCAAAGTCATTTCCATCGTATAGCAACGTCCTCAGAGTCTAAGAAGAAGTTTTCCACCCATTTCTAAAATAAAATGAATGCAAATTTCTAAGCATAATTTAGTTGACATGCTAACATGACATTTGAAGAAGTAAAGCCCCTATTTGACACATTTGGTACATTGTTTGACCATAGCCTTATTAGAAACCTTACAGAATTGATTTGCTAGGTATCTTGGAGTGCAACCAGTCTAAAACGGGGCAGCTGAAGGAGCAATGATGGGATTTTTTTTTCCCCCTAATCATTATTTTTCTTGAGCAACATGATGGTTTTTTCCTGCAGCACAACTCACATCAGGTATCAGTACCTCACAGGTCCCAGTGTGTTGGAATGTGACTATAGTGGCTGGAAAGGTGACAACAGCCTGGAGCACCTCCATTTAGTTTTTTCTCCTAACTTTCTCTCATCTAAAACACCCTGCTCGGGCACCACACTCCTGAAGGCATTACATCTGAGCAAATTAGCTCACGCAGTCCTTGCTAAGTCACCGGCGCTGTAATATTCCTGTTAAAATTCACCGCACATGCTTGATGATTCTTCAACAGATGTAATTCCTCCCGTATAAGGATATAGAAATGTAAAACATCGTCCGCGTCCCTCATGAATGCTGAGATCCCATTTTGTTTCTGAACATGAGGGGAATTTAATCCCGTGATCGAAATGTTCATGCACTAACATTACTGAAGAATATTTATGCAGTGCATGATTGCAGTGGCTCACAGAAGCTTAGGAGGAAGTGTGCGCACGTTGCAAGATGTATAAAAGCTCATAGGAGGCTCTTAGGATGCTTGAGGCCAATGTGCTTTGCACCTGGCATCCAGATAGATAGCTGTGTCAAACTCCGTGCCAAAGTATACTCATTAAGCACAAGTAGACAATGAATTGCGATGATACTGAGATGCATGTTGATTTGATTTTAAATCAAGCCTCACTGACCAACTGCCTCCACAAATTTGAACAGAGCCGGGCTCGACACTGTCCCCTGGATCAGCAGGTACCAATTTTGAATATGTCATTCAGACGAGTAAGTGCTATATTCTCAAAGGCTAAGTCCTCTTTCATTTTTAAAGCACCATCTCTGTTACAACTAGTCTGACAGAAAAAAAAAAAAAAAATGAAATAAGATAGACCATATCTTTTCTCGCTGATGTAGTGGAATAACCCATGTTTATCCACTCTGACTAAAGGGAAAGAAACAAAAAAAAAAAAAAACATGCAAACCTGCACACATGGACCTCGACTCACAAGGCAAATACATATTCACCAACAAAGGAATCCCCTCCGGGAGCTGCTATGCTCACGGTGTTTACTGCTCTCCTCAATTATTGATTAGTTGTTTTCCTTCTGTTATGAGAGGCCACCCCACGTGAATGGAGAGGCAGGCTCGCTCATAAAAACTGCAGCAGAACTGCACTTCATCGACCTCAGACTCCCTCCTAAACAGGACACTTGCTTCTCTTGGCCTTGTCTCGTTTGGTCCATCGCTGATTCGCTCTGCTCTTCCATCAACTAGCTCTCTATAATTTAGTCTCTTGTTATTCCTCTCTGTCTCTCACCTATTAAAACCTCTCTGGTTTTAAAGCAAACAAAAGACAGCTGCCCCTTTGACAGCTTTGTAAAAGTTAGCTTCATCATCTATATAAGGCATCAAAATGCTAAAACTTGTAAACGAAATAAATCTGTGCTGCTTTAACTGTTTGTGTTTCTTCTATGTGTGAAATAGTTTCAGAGTGGAAAAAAAAACCTTATAGTAACCTGAAGCACAATGAGAATGGCAGGTATGATGTTTCTATAATGCTGACTGCATTTCAGGAATGACCTTCTTAGTCCTTTCAGCTGTTGTGTCACAGTAATGGAGCTGGTAGGATCTACTGACCTTGGAATCTCCATACCTCATGGTGGCAGTAATATACCATTTTCCTTTTTTTCCCAACAACTGATGATGCTCGCTAATGGAACTGGCCCCCTGTGTAAGTTTCGATATTTAAATATGTTTCCTCTTCCTTTAAACTTTCGAGCACGTGGAGGTTGAAAGTGTAAAGTCATGAAAAGTAAAATAGTGAGGTCCACACAGTCTGCCCAGCTTGGCCAGCTAAGGATGGCTGCTCATTGCAGTAACCTTTCCCTGATAGTCCATTTGGTCCATGATAATGTGTTGTAACATGCTCTGGGTCAACCAGACAGGGTCCAGGCTCAAAGATAGCTCACAGCTCTGGATGTTCATTTATAAAACTGTGCAAATTTTCCTTTTATAAATATTGAAATTTGCGCATATTGATTCTTATCATATCCCACCATCTACACACCAAGGTCATTATCGTTAACGAAAACTAACGAAATAACAAAAACTAGAATTGAAAAAAATTTTCCTTCACTGAAATAAATTAAAAACGAGAGTTTAAAAAAAAATATAACTAACCGAAACTTTATTATGTGTTTATAAAATGAACTAAAATTAAGTATAATAATATCAAGAACGTCTTTCATTTTTGTATTTGTAATTTTTTTTTTCACATAAACATTTGAAATCTATTAACTTCGCTCCGCCGTACAACAACAACCGCAAAAAAAAAAAAAAAAAGTGATCAGCAGTAATGGCTGTGGCAAAGGTTGGGAGAAAGCGGCACGGTCCTATTTGGGATTTCTTTGACTATGACTATAAAAGTAAGTGCCTTGTTGTAGAAGCAGGTGATACAGTGTGTGGAATACTTCTCAAGGCGAAAAAAAAACCCACGAATCTAAAAGTCCATTTGAAAAGCTCGCACCAGAAGGCTAACCAAGACTACCTGGATAAGCTAGCCTAAGCTAGCCCCCTGGAAAGAGAAGCTGCAGCTGCAGGCCAGTCAGCGTTGGGAAGGACCGGCAGAAAACAGCAACCATACTTGGGACGGAATATACACGACTGATTCGATAGCCTTTAAAAAGTTCAGTGCTTCACTCCAACCAAAATTATAACCCTAATTTACAAAATAAACACTGTAACTAGTAAAAACTAAACTAAAACTAAGTATTTAAAAAAAAAAAAACGAATAAAAACTAGCAAAACTGCTCTAAAAACGAATTAAAACTAACTGAATTTGAAAAACTAAACTAAAAACTAAATAAAAACTAAAAATAATGGAAAATCCAAAACTATTATAACCCTGCTAAACACCCACAATCGACCATAAATGGTCAGTGCAAAGTACCTCATGATTTTTTTTTTTTTTTTTTTGCATATAAACAAGCCTGCTGCCAGCCATTACGTGCAGGCACCTACCTGTCTGTTCCCTACACTGCTATGCATCAGGACAAATCAGTCATGTGTTGAACTAGACCACCATGCCAAGAAATCTGTCAGAACCACGTTTGAGTCACAAATAACTTGTACAATGATTGTTTGCACATTTTTATATTTACATAGGTCAAATTCATTTTAACTCGAAGCCCTTGATTGAGTACAGTCAATTGTGCTGATTACATTTGGGGAACCGGGCATTCCTGCAAATTTACCTTTTAATGTTGGCCTGTTCTCCCACACTCTAAGGAAACTTGATGCGTCAATTAGTCACGTTAATAATGTCATCCAAAATGGCATTATTGGAATTATTGTGCCAGGGGTGGCTATAATATCCCAGACCTGAGGATAGAATTTAACTGTATGATATCATATCCAAAAAGGGCTTTAGGCAGACAATTTAACATGAAATATTGTCAAACACACATCAAAGACATACCTGTTGGCTAATTCCCACTGGAAAGAGCTGGTTGCCAGCAACCCGAGAGCGCTCAACACCATTACATGCACCAGGATGGCGGTTCAGTCTATTTAACACTAGACCCAGTGCAGGACGTAAATCCAAGAGCACTGCTTTAGGGAATCTATGTTGGCATATTAGCCAGTCATCATCATGGGCCAGGAAATCTTCGTCTCTTAGAACTATCCCCACCCTCTCTTAATTCACAAGGAGTGCCAATACCTCCATCATGCAGCATTACACACGAGCACAGCCACACTATTAATATGCTTATTGAGCAATTAGACTCATTTCAACACACCATGTCACAATGGGGGCAACCCGCCTACCAGCAGAATATCATGTAAGGGAACAGGACTCACATCCAGCCAGGCTTTGCAGACATGTGTCTGTCTCTCCGAAGGCTTCCTCCCATTAATCCAGTAAAAGCAGACATGTTCACCACTCATTTCACAGTCAATGTTGATCTGTTACTTACCAAACAACCAGTTTCAACCGTTGCTAAACACACAGTGTTCGCAGTACGCAGGGTTTACCCTATTAATGCATCAATCAGTGCTATCCACTGTTCTAGGATATAGTCTAAAGATGGAAGTATGACATGAATATACTGTGCTGAGTATGGAATAGTAATGACTTACTACAGAAACACATCTATACTACCCATCTATATACTATTACTATCTATACTACTACTACTCACCATATGCACCGCTAGTTTCCCCCATCTCCAAAATATCCATGCTCAAAGATCAGAGTTTCCATACAGGTTCATACATTCTGCCATTAAGTTTGGTTTTATAGACCACATCCTTTGCGCGTTAAGTGACGTGCTCAATTTTCAGGCCCTGTTTTGTGTGTAAGCAACATTTCTAAATGAGACTCCTGGCCTGTAAAATGGGACTGTGAGGTTTCTGGAGCTTGGTCTCTCTTGAAACATGGACTAAGGAGTGATCAGACGCTGCCACTGAGGTGGAATCTGAAATGAGGATGGACACTCAGACAGAATAAATACAAGGTAACACTAGTTAGCATCAAAGGTTAATTTGAGCTTAACTAAGATACAATAGCTATATTATGGTAAGTGAGGTAACATGGGCATGTTCCCACTGACCACCAGGCTTGTTCCACACATTTACTTATTAATGGATCAGCCATTAGAGACTCACAATGGGGTTTTTAAAACCATTGTTCATAAAACCTTTGGATGATGTCACAGATGGTTTTGTCCTGTTCTTCATATACACTCTATTGTCAATACAAGAGTGCAACTTTGCAACCTCATGTATAGCAGTCTTTGATGCCATCTTGTACCCATTACACTTTGGTCCTTGTCAATGTTACTCAAATACGCCCATTGCCCATCATTTCTCACCAAATACTTATTCCCGTTTGATTCATCCTTCCCACTGAAGGGTATTATAGTAACATGATGATCAGCGCTATTCCCCCCCTTCGTCCAGACTTTCATTGTTGTAACTTGATTGGCGCTTTCGTCATTTTACACATTTTTATTTAATAACATTGGATATCTTGATGGTATATTTACTACCAAAATGGACAATCCAGTGGTTTTTTTTATCACAGAGAATTAAACTTTACTTGTATCTGTCAGCAGTATGTTCCTTTGGTTATATTTCCATTGGGAAAAAAAAAGTTTAAAAAGTCGAGGAGAAGTCTTTTCCGTCACATCACTGGTGGGGATGCATTCGTTAAATGGAACATTTTAGTATTAGAATGTCTCGTCATGTCTCTTATGTCATCCGTCTCAAAGCCAATTTTCTTCACACTTGCCAGCACACAAGTGCAAACAGAGAGCAAGGATTTCCATGCCCATTGTAAATGAAAGAAAGCAATCATCTTAACACTCATAAAAACATTTTCCTTTTGGTGCCCTCTGCGGAGATGAACCTGTGCAAGCACCGCTGCTATTGCTATTGTGAGCACACGCTTGTGTATTGACCTCTTTTAGGAGTCTGGTGTCTAGGGAAATCTCCTCCAAATCGGACTTTGGGAAGACATGAGTGTGCTTAATGAGGTGTTGATCGGGAGTACAGGCCAGTAAGAGTGGACAGCTACATAGTTTACCTGCATGACCGATGTTGATGTGTGGAACGATTCTGCTGCGGTCCTTGATTCACCGTGAAGATGAGCAACTCATGTCCCCTGTGATGTGGGAAATGAGAACGATAACAAGCGCACCTGCCATGCTTCCCTTGTTAATGTGAAACCGTGTGGAACTCTGATCTCAAGAGACTGGATTCTTGTTTGAAAGGACACATCGCATGCACATATATAAACGACCTATGACACCGTGGTCGCCATCTGCTCTTGTCACTTAAAGTGTGTCATATTCATCCATGACTGAATACACATAATGAGCATTTATTGATATATACTGTATATCTCTCCAAGACTACGCATTTGCAGGTTTATTTTTATTCTTCTACTGTAGGAGATGCAAATTTGTTCCAGATGGTGATGATAATAATACACTTTTGAGCTGTTTTATGACTGCTGTGTGGTTAAAACAGTCTAACCACTGTACTTTACTAATAGGTTTATTGCAGCTTTCAGCTATATTTGTCTCAGAAGGCAGTTAAGACCAAGACAAAGATGCCTAACAACCTGCAGAACACCTACATGCCATACATTTGTGGTGTTTGGTGGATATGGGTGTATCTCCATATGTAGCATACTGTATATTGGATCCTCTGTCAACATTCACATACGTATAAAAATGGTATAAGCACTCTGGACTGCTGATATTGTGAATGCACTAATGTGAATGGCATTATGGTGCAGCAATGCAACAATGTATCACACTGATGTAAAGATTCTGGCAAGCTTGATCCAGCTTCCATTCCTGAATGCTTTTAGGCAGAAACATAGAAAAAAAAAAGAGAAATGCTCTGTGCTCTTTAAATATTAAGTTTCCAGCTAAGCATATCCTATTGTTTCCGACACACTGCTCGACCATGAGTCGAGCTCCTGGTCACATGTAGACACTGGATGTTGTTTGTTTGTTTGTTGTCTTGATAGCTAATATCTATGAAACATTGACTTTAACTCGATTTTTTTTTTGACAACTGTTCACTTGCAATGATAGCTGTAAATTCCACATATTATATGAATCCTGATGTGACAAATCACAGTGTTTAGAATTACCTAGCCGCACTCAAGGAGACATGTTTTTTCAAGCAATAGATTTCTTTTTAGGGACAGAAACCACATTCCTTTTTTATCTCACCGTGAATTCTTGCATCTGCACTTTGGATATTTTGCTCCAGCAAACAGTTCTTGTCAGCATTCATTACTGTCTAAAGAAAGCTGCACATGAATGTGTTCAGTTCTGACCCGAGAAGTGAACTTGACTCCAGAGGTCCAAATGTCCAGGCCTGGTAGATATTTTATTCCATGTTTATTGCATACAGCAGTCATAAGACATGGAGAAAAAAGGAAGTCAGCCTGTACCTCTTCAATAAAATACCAAATTGTCTCCTTCAGTCAATCTCATTCACTTTTCTCTCCTTTTTCCCTTCTTGTCCAGTAAAGTCACTCTGTCTGTCTCTGGTTTCCAGAGGACTCTTTGTGCACTCTCAAGATAAAAGAGGAAACAAAATATCTTCAATTTGAACACATTTCTTCCTCCATTTGTCCATCATATTATCGTTGCACTAGTCTTCACTTCACCCCTCTCCATCAACTACACCAGTGCATATTTTTAGTATTCTAGTGTCAGAAAAGGATCTCGTGTCCCATCTGTCTCTGACACCATGTAATGTCGAGGCACCCAAGAAGGCTGTGCCGTTGATTCCAGTTGACAACTGCAAAAGGCACTGCCAATCCCAAATCTTTTCTTTTTTTTAAAGTAAATTAATTAAATAGACTAATGCTAAATATTGCTCAAAAATACTTCAAATAGCGCGCACACACACAACTCACTGGTTCTCAAAGCCTAACAATAATTTAGCTTCAGCTCAACAATCCATTATGTGTGGACTGACCCTGGAGGCTGAAGCACCCTTTTCTCCATCAGTGGTGTTGCCTGCCCCCACTGTCTGAGCTCAAGCTGCAAGACTTCACAAGAGGGGAAAGAGTAACTTCATTTCCTAACATATTTGCTCAGTGTGACACCATCGAGGCACGAGGCAAGCGTCCAAGAGGTGAGACCTCAAATTCCCCTGACTTTGAGTTCCAAATCCAGACTGATGAATTGGCGATGACTAACCGACCACACATTGCGGCGTTCGAGACAAGAAGCCAGTTGTAATAGATGTACCAATCTCAAGCAACGGCAGCATCAAGAAGAAGGAACAGGGGAAAAATGTCAAGGTTTGAAAGAAGGCAACGGTGAAGATGAAGAAAGTGAATGCAATGGTGTTTCCAGTGGTGACTGGAGCACTTGGGGCTGTGACCTCTGAGGGATACTGGATTGCTTTTAGAAGGAGTCATCTAGCTCTTTCCGTCTCTTATCCCTACCATTGACAAAAGTCTACTCAAAGGTACTTTGGATTCCAGTCCTGGGCCATTTCTTGTAACAACTTTGTCTTGGCTTTACAGCACGATGTCGCACATCAACAACAATGAAGCTTGTTGACACAGACATCATGTCGACCACGAGACTCCGGAAAGTAACAATGACTGAGTGACTGAAACCTTCAGTTACTCAGGACACGGAGCTAAAAGAATGAAAAAGCTCCTTTGTGCTGTTTCAATAAAGCATGGCTTTTGAATGATTTATTCCCCTCCAAAAGGTTAGAACAGTGACAGGTGTGGAACATCTTTAAAGGGCTGTGGCAGTGAATTAATAAACACGCTCTTTGTTCAGCTTGATGAAAGTTTTACGCCCTCAGGGTGATAAAGTGAAAAGTCTTAAAATCCAGTAATACAACCTCAGATGAACAACGGCGCGTGACTTGTGTCAAAATGCTGAGATTGTGTACAAAATATTAAGTATACCAATTAATTATGTAGCTTTTAGAACAACCATTTACCAGTGATGATGTAACTGGTTCCACAAGACTTGATTTGTCTTTAATTGTTGTGGAGAAATTTTGGCCAATGCTTCAACTGATGTTTACATGCATTTTTTTTACGTGCAACTCTATTAAGGTATTCGCCACATTGTTCAGTCAGGACGAGGTGTGAACTTGGGCTAAAGAGAAAATGAGCAGTCAGTCAGTCTGTTGTAGATTTGATGGGGTATTTGTAGGGATGCACGATAACTGTTTTTTAAAACTGATACAATAACCTATAACTTCCAGCTCCTAAAACATCTCCCTCTCAAACATTTTCGTAAAGCTATCAAACAAGCCTATTTGATATCTCTAATCAACTTAAATAAGGTGCATTACTGACTGATATAGAAAAATAAAGGCTCCTTTAACCGATGGAAATACATGCATCAGAATTACTAACTGAAAAAATGCATTCCTCAATGACAAAAAAAACAAAAAATGCACAGTGCATAATGCACTGACACAAGTTAGACTTGTCTGTGTAAATAAACTGAAAAAGTGCACTCCATAGTAACAAAAAAATACGTTTAAAGGATTTTAGCTTGTGGTTCCATTCAAGTGAATACCTTTAATTAAAGTAAATGAGGTTCAGTAGTTTTTTTTTTTTAATCTCGTGAAAGCTTTAGATGAGAGAGATGATAGGGAGGAGCAGAGAGGAGAGGATAGGGGAGCGGAGGGGAGACTTGGTGCTGGCTTGCTCACGTTAGCTCATGTTAGCGCGATTTCAAAACTCCATGGAAGAGACGGTTATGTTTCAGGTGCTTGTGTTATTTTTCCCTCCTTATTGTGTTGGGTTATTCTTCCCCGCGCACTGTGCCACAATGCTGCATTCAAGATGTAACGTCAATTCCTCCGTTCCCTCATTTGCTAGTCGTTCTTTCGGCCATATCTATTTTTTTCTATTTTTATGTGTAACATGTGGGGAAATACTGCGAATATCATTTAAAGTCAGCAACTACCAAAATTATGACAGAGTTAACAAGTTGTTTTTTGGCATGAGGGGGTATTCTTGATTTTCCTTACTAAAAAATCGTTTTTCTGATTATGCTGACGTCACTTGAACATAACATTCACTGCAAGTCATTCAAGGCTCAGAGGAAGTGAGCCACTGTCGTGTTGACAAAAATATATATGTTATCAGGGCTATTCGTCATGATATCGGACTTATCGAGGTGACATCATCATTTCCTGTTATCGGCCCCGATAGTTATCGGATCGATAATTATCGTGCACCCCTAGGTATTTGTGGTCCTGTTTTGTGACCCACTTTTGGCCAAGCTCTAGCTGTCAAACTTTTCAAACAGATACCCTCAAGTCCATCTCACTGCATGGGGTCACGTTATTGAAAAAACAAGCCCAAACCATCACGCCTCCACCACCGTGCTTGTCAGTTGGCAGCAGTGGTTGGTGCTTACATTGTTTTGTTTTCATCAGACTTAGTGCAGGTTCATCATCTCCACTTTGGTCTCAAGGTGTCTTGTAGTTTGTTCACATGCAAATTTGCAAATCTAAGGTGCACTGCCATGTTTTCCAAATGTCTGCTTTCTACATGGACTTCTCTCAGATCTGCTGTTGTCCTTCCTTCTTGGCATTGTGCTGCACACCTGAGTGCTGGAACCATCAAACTTCCTAAACCCATGCTTTTATAAAAGGCTCTTACAACTGCTGATGATCAGCAGAACCTGACTGCCACTTCCTGTCTGTAATCGCTATGGAAGCAGAAAGGGCTACAGCTGATATTTCGACCCACTGTTTTTGCAGTTTGGCTTAATTTTTTGTTAAATAAAAATGCACAACATGGTGGGATGTGTAATATGTTGTTGTGCATCTGAGGTTTCTTTTACCACAATTCGATTCTCTCAATTCAAACCTTTATTGGAAACAAAAAAAAAAAAAAAACCCCTGCATCCTTGTTGCTAAAAAGCATGAAAAGAAGTAGCTTGATTTAATATTTGAAGGGCTTTCACAACCTGTAGCTTTGCCACAAACACACAGAGTTACAACCTTTATCTTAGCCTAATGTTGTGAATAAACACTGTAAAAGTAATGAACTGTCACCCTATTATGGACCTGTTTTTAAATAAAGCTGATGCGACTGTGATAAAGCCAGTCATGCAAGTCATTTGGATTGTAAGATGAGTCCAATGAAGCTTATAGTGAATTGCCGCTGCTTCTCTTGCAGCGTGCGTCCCTGCTGCCTTGGTTCAGTCCAATGTCGTACCCATTAGAGACGACTGAGACAGAAACACACATCGCGGCATAAAGGATCCTGATGGACCTCATTGCCCTGATGAGATATTTGTTCCGTACTCTGTGCTTAGATAAGTGTTTCTCACCCACAGATGATCAAAATGAAGTCGTTTTAATCAATGTGGATGTACTCTACTTGACAAGAAAGCTTTTTCTTGTAAGGCAGCAGCATGAGCGGTGCTATATAAAACATTCTGATGATGTAGAATAGTAAAACAGCCACGAATACTGCTGCTGTGTGTCTGTTCTGCATGACATTGTTATAAATACCCCGACAAAGCCTTCTTCCATTGCTGTATATCAAAACTTTCTTAAAGCTTGTCTTTGATCTATTCTGGAGTCAAGAGTTGAAGTTACCGTTTTTTTTTTCTTTTGTTTGTTTTTCTGTTTTTTTCTTGCCTCTTTTGCGATATATAAATCTTGGCACTGTGTTTTGCTGAACGTTGCTGATTGCTCCCCGCACAGGGTCACGGAGGGAAATCACACAAGAATCAGAATTACATTATAGCTTATTTGGAGGCCACAAGGTTTCATGGGAGCCATCCATCAAACGTTTGAGGTGTTTTTGGAGCCCGTGAAGAAAGGTGATTCTGCAAACACTGCATAGTCCCAAGAAGGTTCGGCTGAGCAAGAGTGAAGCACGGATGCTTGTCTCTCAAAACAGACATGGCCCGGAAGCAGGGGTGAATATATACGTTTAAATACAGCTTTGGGATAGATAAATACGCTTTTGGATGCATTAATAACTTAAATTACCTGGACTTGCAAAATAATTAGCATATTAGCAGGATAATTATAATTATTGAAATTTGCAGTACAGTGATCCCTTGCCAGTTCATGCTTTAAGTACCGCAGTTTTATTTATTTGCTATTTTTTTTCAGAAATATATAATATAATATAATATAATATAAAAAAATAATATAATATAATATAATATAATATAACATCACAGGATGTTGTGCGCGTTCTCTCACTGCGAAGAAATGTGAGCCAGCCTGGCCCCTTTAAGAAGGCGGCCTTATGGGTAATGTAGTGTGTGTGTGTCGTGGGACGGCAGAACAAAAACGGGGTTAGATGAAAAGTGGAGTGAGCATAAACAGCAGCCCAGAGTGTATAGATTTACATTCACTGTTAACCGACAGGAGCGAAACAATACAACCTGTGTGATATTACAACTTCCTGTAGTGCCAGAATAAAGTACTCCTTCCATGCAGAGAAAACCAGACTTTTTCTTTTGTTGTTGTTAGTGTGTTATCCGCTAATTACGAGCCAAAAATAGCACAATACTACACTACTTTTTTGCTGTTTTTAAACATATTTTAAACACATTATTGAGGCTCGGGGGGCTCCTGCTCCTGTTCGCGGATTTTGATCTTCGTGGGGAGGCGCCGGTCTCCAATAACCGCAAAAAATAAGGGATCACTGTATTATCTCAAATCTACACGTTTCTGAAGTCAGAAATTCTGAGATTTTTCTTGCAGATTTGCAAGTTTCTTAAGTCAGAAAAATTTTTTTTCTCTCTTTACTTTGAGATCTTTTAGTTTGAGGTCTTCCATTCCACTGTAGTTTCACAAAAGTGGACCCCAAAAAGAATTGTGCTTCCATAAAAGGCAGGAAATGGCTTTAGCTGCAAGGACTGTGATGCTGAGGCTTTTCTGCTGTAACAGGACTGATTTTTTTTTTCTTTTTTGTCTTTTTCCAAGTGGGGGAATTTGTTGACTACAAAAGCGCTCACTATATATTTGTGTCTTTCTATATTTATTTAATTTAACAACTGCTGGCTCCATCCATAACAGCCAGTCATTAGAACACCATGCGAGGGATAATGCAACACCACCATTTTTCACAAACTGCCCAATTACAGTCACACAAATGTCTGGGCATATGCTGCGCGATTGAATTTGGATGGGCTGATGTGCTTCACATCCATTTCCTTTTGAAAAGTAATGGAGACAGGCTTTTAGAAAATCACGCCTTGTGTACCGAGGTGCTTATTAATAATGAGGCATATCCTCGGCTGCACTCGGCAGACGCTGGTGGAGGCGTCCACTGCAGCCAGCCAGTCGTTAGTGTCTTAATGGTACCATGTGATACATGGCGCGGCGGCGGGCAGCATTTCACACTTTAGACTTTTTTATGCCTTTGGGTGGTTTTACATCACGTCCGGGTGAGAGGCGCCAGTTGAGCACATTTACAACTATTATCCTCTTCATCTCAATAAAAGTTTCAATTACACGACAAAGATGGGATCAAATAAATGGGCCGTGGTGGTGAAATACTGTACTAATATACAGAGAAAGAGGAAAGAGGCCGAGAGGGCAAGAGAGGCAATGGGTGATTCACGTGCAATGAAGCCACCCTTATGACCAAGTGGGATTCTGCTCATTAGTGAAATCTCTGCAGGAAATGATCACAAACATACTCGTTCCAATATGTGCACACCCGAGACACAAGTCTGCTCAAACTGCAGGCGTTAATGAAAGTCATGTAAATGATGTGGAACAGAACCTCTTATGATTCAAAAGAAACATCTGATGAATTTGAGGGAATTTAAGTTATGTGCTAGGTTACTGAGTCATATAAGTAACATAAGACAGACGCATATCCAGGGAGGAAACATCATATCAACGCTGGTAGAAAAGGATCACAATAGTGGCTTATTTATTTACTTACTGAGTAATTTAGAGAGTGACATTAATTTTGCAGCAAAAGGTGAAAATATGGAAGAATACAGAGCAAGATGGAGATGAGTTTTTTTTTCTGGTCTGCTGAAAAACGTGAACAGCAAAGAGAACTATTTCAAATTCTAGAGCATCTGTAGATGTTAGTATCTAGTGCTAGGTACCGGAGCATGAATTTATTTTGATTTTTGAAAAACAAACTTCTTTCGGTTGTTTGACTGTGTAGTGAAACTGCAGCAAGTTGGTGTTAGCAACATTAGCATTGCATTAGCATATCAGCATGGCACACATGGATTAGAATAAGCATTAGCATATGAGCCGTGAGGCAACTCAACCGTAATGAGATGCACTTCCTCACACTGAACACCAGGGGGCGTGACCTGTATTTTAAACAGATTGATAAAAGCAAGAATGGAGGCGTTCCAAGAACCATGAACATGTAGTGTCATTCCCCGATAAAATGTCCTTCTAATAATCCTTCTCAAAAATCTAAGTCTTTTGGATGCTTGATATGAAAAGCTGAGAACTGCTGTAGGACTTTTTAAATCATATTTACAGAGGTGACAAAAGTACTCGCATTCTTTACTCAAGTACAAGTATAGATACCTGTGTTTAAAAAGACTCTAGTAAAAGTTGAAGTATTAACTCAACTTTTTACTCAAGTTAAAGTGAAAAGTACAGGCTCTAAAAGATACTTAAAGTATAAAAGTATAAAGTACCGTAACCTTGCGAAAGGACAAAACTGCCATTTTAGGGAAAAGCTTACATGACCTAGTCTATCCAAGCAAAGAATGAAGTGAAATGCCAAAAGCTACATTGACCAATCTTTCAACACATTCAAAACAATAAAACCACCATACAAGAATGAGGGATTGCGAACTCAATGTGCAGGGTGTTTGCAAAACTTTGTATTGTATGCAAATAGATATTAGCCTACAAAATATACATCAAAGCAGTCTTCAAAGCCTAGACCTTAACATTAAATGCATACCTTTGACTAACATACTGTATATTTAACTGCCAGAGATCTGTGTAGGTCCTTGACCGCATCTATATGCGAACCATCACATCACTGTTTTTGTCTTTGACTGCATCAATGTGAGAAGTCTGAGAACCATCACATCACTATTTGTGTGTGTTTGGGGAGAGGTAAACACAGGACTGATGTGATCCTCAACTCAGTTTTGAATGACAACTTGCACAAATCTTCAAAAAACAGGGAAACAATTCCTCAATAGCCACAACTTCATGTATAATAACTTGCAAATGTGTGTGACAGAAAGACTACAAAGAACCATAGCTAAGAGTGTTTCCACAGAAGTATTAAGCCTCCCTATCCCTAAACATGAGAAGCAACGCACAAGGTATACACTTCACCACTGAAAACCTTCTTTTAACCGTGGAGAATGTCTGCTTTGAACAAAACTTTGGGTCACTTAAAAAATGAACTACAACAAATAAACAAAAAGCTGTGTTGGTTAATGGAAGAGAGAGGGAGGGAGAGAGCGAGAAAGAGATGGCACTAGTCATTGTTACTATGGCTCTAACATGTGTGTGTGTGAATGTATCGGTACTAAGGCGCATATGCACCATATCACCTCAGACAAACTAACAGAACCCTCCGTTTAGCTTTAAAAGAAGCTGATTTTCAAAGTTCTTGGAATCAACACGCGCTCTTTTTGGAGTGAATATCAGTCCAGCTGTGCTGAACAGTCTCTCACACGCAGCAGAGGCTGGTAGTGGAGTGTTGAGCCTCATTGACAGGTTGAATACTGTTGGGAAAGATGTGAGCACCCCCACTGTATCCCCTGGGCATCCCAGGTAGGTCTCCAGCTGTTTGGTGTTTTCTTGGGAGCTTGGGTTCTGTTTGATCGAAGAAAAGAAGTCATCCTCCTCTGAAGAATGGGACGCTTCACCCTGAGTCTCCACAGCTTGTTCTTTCAAATGACCTTTGATGTAGTCAAGGCCTATAAAATAAGTGACATTAGGAACAAATTGGACTTATTAGCATCATGGAATTGAGTTACAATATGATTAACATGATAACATTTATCGTATGTAAATGAAATGATGCAATTTTGGTTTTGACACTTCACTTGTATACAACTTCCATGCAGGCAACTGGTTATTATGTTACACAGAGCTTCAGCCCCCCCCCCCCCCCCCCCCCCCCCCCCCACACACACACACACACACACACTTTTTATTACTGGGATGAAGACAACAGTTCAATACTAACCAAGTTTAAGGACACCTTCATCATTTGTCCACGAGGTCTTAAACTTGGGGACAAGGATGGCAGCAGCAATCAGCTCTGGATCTCTCAGCATCTGTCCGAACCGCTTTTCCAGGCCTACAAGAAGCGCATCAACCAGGGGCCCACAAAACTTCAAGGAAATACAAAGGCGCTGGAGCTTCTCCTTTAGTAGTGTAATTGTCGGTACCAACCATCCCATCTGGACGTTGCTTTCTCCTTGAAGCAGATTCAGCGCCTTGGCAACAGGGCTCATGGTCTTCGTGTACTCAGCCAGAAAGGCCAGCTCCACAGGACTGAGCCTGTTAAAATAGAAATGAAAGTGAAAAATTGTGACTATACGTGTGTACTGTGGGTAATTTTAAGAATCTTGTAAATAAATTGTTAAACTGTCAATAGTATGCACTGCTAATCAACTTTTAGGGCCAGTTGTTCAAAAAAAATGTATCTGGATGAAACTTTTCTTTTCAAGATTTGTCAATCCTTTTTTTGCTATTCAGGATCAGGAAATCCATCTTACTTTCTTGTTGGTTTTTCAAAAAAAAATTTGTATTGTATCATCCTGATCCAGATGCACACTTTAAGATTTTCAAAATCCAATTTTCTGCTGGTTGTTAATGACACTTCATATCACAGTGCAGCCTACTGGACATGTGTTGAACAACTAGTTAAATAGTTAATTGAAATGTTTCTGTAGACACAGAAAATAGCAATAAAACAATTAAAAATATATTTCTGACCATTATCACATAGTTTAAAAACACAAATATGATGCACAAATGAATGAATCATTCATCATGAAAGTATTTACCAGCTTAAATCCACTAAGATTACCTTTGAACAACTGGCCCTTAAAGAGTGGAAATCTTGTGGTGGAAGTGGTGGATGACTCTTAAAAAGCATTTCACATCTTCATCCATCTTTAGAAATATTATACCATCATATAATATTGAAATCATTAATAATTAAAATACAGTTAGGTATACATACATGGGTATCTTCAGTGCACTGCAGACAGCAGCAATGGCTCCTTCTCCTTGTTCTCTGGAGATCCTAATGATCCTCTCTACAGCCATGAAGAGAGAGTTCCACCTTGTATCATTCGGCCTCAGGAGCTGGAGTTTGCACTTATCTTCAATGACTTCAGCAGCTGTGGTGGACCTTGCACTTTTATTCCAGAGACTTGTGCATTTAGCAAACGATGACCGGGACAGACGTTTGTAGACAGTGCTCGGGATGTTTGCTTCTGACACATCGACAGTTGAAACCAAGTTGAGAAGGTGGCAGGCACAGCGGTGGTGTTTGGGAAGCTGATACTCCAAGCTGTCATCTTCATCAAGAATGGCTTCAACGTCAACAAACTCCACATCAGCACCCACCATCTCATCGTCATCAACTTCCTCCTCCTCCTCATCTCCACTAGTCTGTACTGCAGCTGTCAGATTGTGATTTTCATCAACTGGACCAAAGATTCTAAATGCCTTTACAAAATTAGAGCCGTTGTCAGTGGTTGTGCG
Source organism: Hirundichthys speculiger (assembly GCA_018398805.1). Classification (NCBI taxonomy): domain Eukaryota; kingdom Metazoa; phylum Chordata; class Actinopteri; order Beloniformes; family Exocoetidae; genus Hirundichthys; species Hirundichthys speculiger. The sequence goes on from JAGFBZ010001190.1 coordinate 826,146, forward strand.
CGTGATCTTCTCACGTATGTTAAACTCAGCGTGGATCTCATTTAGGGCACCGGCAAGGGCACTGAATGTATGGGACCCCTTCAGCTGCTTGCAGGCTAAGGCAGCACAACGTCTGGTCAACGTTTGAGGTTCAATCCAGTGTGCTGTAACTCCTATAAAACTGCGTCGGCGTGACGTCCAGCAATCAGTCGTTGTGGCAATAAACTCAATTTGGTCCAGAGCAGTTTTCAGATTGTCTTTCATTACCTGTGCAGCCTTCTCAACTCTGTTTTTCACAGTGCCACGAGACATTACTGACACCTCAGGTTGGAGGTGTAGAACTAGATTTTGGAAACCCTTCTGCTCTACAACACTCAGTGGGTGCAGGCCTTGAACGACGAAGTTTAAGATGACCTTGTCAACGCTGGCCTGTGACACTCTCCTGGTTTCCCACAACTTCGGTTGTTTGGCGGCAGGGCCTTCGTCTGCTGCTGGGAGCCTTCGAGAAGTGAGTTGGGTGTACCTTTCCAGTTGATTCCTGTGTTTCCTCTGGAGGTGAAAAGAACGCGTGCACACACATAAGCCTTGAAATAACATTTTCCTTTGAATAATATCTGGCTATACAAGCAACCGAGTAGGCTACGCTAAATAATTTAGGTTATGATAGTTAAGTGATTCATGTACATAATTTCTAAACAGATAGTTAGCTAACCTAAATGATTAGAAGCCTGGGTACATGCTATTTAATGCTAACAAACCAAGACACATGTCACTAGGCTACAGCATTCAGGGCTTGACAATAAGCATTTTAGAGCACTGGCCCACAGGGCCAGTAAAATTTGGAATGTACTGGCCCTGATTCATAAATCAGTGGCCCAACTATTCGCAAGCGCGCGGAACAGCGGCCGCCGAAGGAATTTTGAAAAAATGATGTAATTTGGTGCATTCTGGTGCATTCTGACACTGAAATGAAGAAATAAAAAGTCTCACATATTTTAGCAATATTATGTTATCTGACACAACATTTTGAGTATGTGGTAAGTTGTTTTTGGCACTAAAATAATCAAACTGCATTTTACATATCAAAGTAGAAATTTTATTCACTGTTTTCACACTCCTTCTCCACCCTGTCACAGCCATCAGTTTCCTTCTCCACCCTGTCACAGCCTAAAGAAACCATTATCTCCTCAGACCCATAGGAGGTGCTAAAGCAGTCTGTAGTCAGTTCTTCCAGTAGAGGAAGAACTGACTACAGACTGCTGCTGCTGCTGCTGCTGCGCTTTCTTTTGCAGGTCTTTCCAGGTTTTTGACCCGGTTGTGGGGGTTTAAGTGAAAACATCTCACTGAACTATTGAGCAATACCGTTGTGTACTTTTGTTGTTTCGATTCTTCTCCGTCTTGTATCTTTTCGTGCGCATTTAAAGATGCTGCTGCCGAACATTCCCGAACAGTTCCGGAAATGCACAAGACGCGACACACTCCTGCAGTGAAATTACGTTCTTCACATGGCGGACCATCTTCATGTTCCGATAAAATACAAGTCATTTCTTGGCGATTATGACGAATATATACATAAGAAAAATCTGAAATTGCCTCAAAATGTGGTGGCCCGGACGGGCCAGTGTTTAATAAAGTTTACTGGCCCGTACTGGCCCGAGACAGGCGAAAAAAACGCTCGGGCCATCGGGCAAATGCTATTGTCGAGCCCTGGCATTGCAAACGTGTCCGAGTCATTATTACCAATATTATTATTAACAATTAAAGAATCTAATGTCTATGACAGGAAGCATTTCTTACCTCCATGTGTTTTTTTAAATTGGAAGGCGAGTTCTTGAATGCCAGGAGTTCGTGTCGTTTCGGTAAACAAAGTTTACAAGCCATTTTCCATGACTGTTCCTTGCTTCCAACGATTTCAAACATCTCACGGAGGTATGGCCAAGGATGCGGGGGACATTGCGGTTCTTCCTCACTCGACTCTACTACACCCGAAGAATCTCCTCCACTAACGCTCTCGGTAGCCATTGCACACATTGTCACGGTCACATACTGTTTCAGTTCCTCTAATGCGTTGCCCGCCACCAGCAGGGTATTTATGTTCATCGTCTTGTGCACGTGAACACAAAGCACCAATACGGTTGTCTTGTCGGTGTGCGTTTACATACGTTTCTAAGCATAATCCAATCAATCACGTTGCTTGCATGCGCTTTACTGAGACGGAATAATTTAAATTTACTGTTTGTTATTCTAAACACAAGAGTAACGACCTTGATTTCAAAATGTAGGGAGTAGAAAGTACGGATACTTATGCTAAAATGTAAGAAGTAAAAGTCAAAAGTTGGCACAAAAATAAATAGTGGAGTAAAGTATAGATACCCGAAAATTCTACTTAAGTACAGTAACGAAGTATTTGTACTTCGTTACTTCCCATCTCTGCATTTTTAGGGGCTGAAAAGTATTTGGACAACTGACTGACAAGAAGTTTAAATAGATGCAACGTATTGCCTTATTTCAAGAGGACAAATGAGAAGAGATTAAAAGTCTAACGTTGATAACAGGTACTAAGTTGGTATTTTGCAGATTTTTGAATGGAGCTACCAAAGTGAAAGTCACCATTAGGCTGAAAATAGAAGTCTGTATGTCAGGGTTTGAGGCAAGATGGAGGACCCAGGCGCAGGAGTGCAAAACAAAAGGATGTTTATTTTACAAAACATAACCCAAAAGTCCAGGAAAACCAAAATCCACAAAAAAAAAAAAAAAAAAAAAAAAATCCACAAAAGTAATGGATCGGAGACCTATAGAATGTAAAAAGTGAAAAGACAGACAAGCACAAACAGGGGGAGATGACAAGACGTAAATACACATGTAAACAAACAAGAGGCAGGTGCAGGGGATCAAGGTAACGAGAGGGAGGAAGCAAAGCAGAAAACAATGCAGACAAGACAGACCTTCAAAGTAAAACAGGAAACAGGTAATACAAAAGACAGGGATTGACGCCAACTTAAAACAGAACACAGAAGTGGCTGTCATGGCCGCCCCAGACCACACCACACTGTAAGAGGGATAAGAAAAAAAAAAAGACTTTCAACTCAACCAAGGCCTCAAAAGCTTGGAAGACAATTTAAGTGGATGGTCACAGAATTCTTAATTTAGTAAAGAAACGCGATCCATAACAACAGAAGTCATCAAAATCAACAATTAAGAAAAGTTTTTGTGAATGTAAATACAGATGCTTTACAACAATGAAAGCCAGACTAGACTTTAAACAGAAAACACTGGATAAAAAAGCCTTGCATGTTCTTGAAAGTAAATATTTGTTGCGATGAAAGTCAAACCTTTTATCAGAATGATGGGAATCAAAAAAATATGGCGAAGGAAAGGAAAAGGTCACGATCTAAAAAGAAACCAACTCATGCGTCGAACATGGTGGTGGACAGGGTGTTATCATACAGACACGCATGACTGCCGCTGGAACAGGCCCACTGGTGTTTATTCTTCCTGTGACTGCTGACAGAAGTATTTTTTACATTCAACCAGAGGTAATAATGCCCTTAAATATCACGTAAGAGCAACTCAAGACTGTCTGAAGGGAAAGAAAGAACATTCCTCAATGGCAAAGTAAACGGCCTGAGCTTAACCCAACATAGCATGTTCTTCAGTTCCTGGAGACAAAACTGAAAGCAAAAGAAAAAAACGTCTGCATTGAAGGCCCAACAAAGCATTTTGATTGAGCTGCGTGTCACTTAGGTCACAAAAGAATTTGGTGTTTTTTCTTTATTTTCGTACTGTGATGACATTTAGAGTTGGGCAGTCCCACGAACAACCCACCCTCGGCACAAATCATCAAAGCAGACGTCATTAGTCACAGGTTCAATAACAGAATGAAGCAGAGCTCTTGGTCTGGTCATGAAAAGAGAGAGCGGCAAACTGACATTTGATTGTGAAAATTGATATTTGATTGCAAATGATTGCAAATATTTGAAATCACTTTAATGTTAACATTGTGACTTGCATTGAGCCACGGTGCCGAGGTGGGGTTCAGTTAAACTGCTTCATGAGCTACTGCACATGTGTCGGAGCCTCGGGCGTCACCGCCCTCAGCGGGTTGCACTTTCAAAGGAATTGGTGAGTCTGTGCTATTAGCATTAGCATGCTAACTGTTTACATTGATCTAGATTGCTTGGGTGAGGAAATACACACAAATGGAATATGGTGTATGGTTTATTTGTAGGTATGCCCATCCAGATTACCTGTTGATCACTAGATTAACTGTTTACCGAGGAATAATGATGGAACTAGCTAGCTAGAACTGAATTTAAGGGTCTAAATCGATGGTTAGCTATTGAAGGAGCCTGAAGAGACCTTTTCTGACCAATACTCCTTTGCTGGTATGGTAGGAGTTCACCAGTCCACTCCTGAGGGGTATACTACGAAGCGAGATTAGAGGGTTAGCGAGGTATGTTGAGTCTAAAGCCAGGATTTCCAGTACCACGAAGGTGGCTCTCTTTCAACCTGGCTAGATCACCATGGTAACTTACTCTGCAAACTTATCCTGGTCCGGAGCAGGTTATGTGCAGAGTTTAGGCTCAAATCGGCTCTAAAAAGCACCACCCTTTCACTTTCACCCAATCCTGTCTACTTTAGCGCCAGGATTGTGCGAGGATAGGAAGAGAGTATTCAGAGACCGGACTGATCCGCTGGCTTCCCATGACCATATTCTCTATGAACGCTAGAGATTTCCAGCTGAGGGAATACGTTACATTTGTAATCTGCTAGAGCCATATATTGGCAGCGCCACCAAACGCAGCCGTGCGCTAACAGTAGCGCAAACGGTGTGCGTTTCTTTGCCGCGGGAACCTACATGCATTCAGTTGGTGATGCTGAAAATCTGAGCCAGAATACTGGAATACTGTACTTGCTCTTACTGAACTGCTGAATATGTTTGTAGTATTCCCTGGCCATTTGCCCACGCTTCAAATAAAAGAAGCGTTTTACTAACTCGCAGGTAACATAAATTAATAGTCCATTATATTGATAATCAGTGTGACGTGGAATTTCATGTGAAATGTTGTAATATAATTCATAGATTCCCCAGGGTGATAGGATACCTATTAAAGTGGCCAGTGAGTGTGTATAACAGATAATATTAAATCTTAAATTAATTTCACATAGATTTAGCAAAAAACTAAAGTGATTTTTATTTATCATCCATAATGGGACAGTCAGACCTACATAATGTTTAAATCTGCTGCATTAAGTTTAAAGTTTAAGTGCTCTAAAAGAGGGAGGGAGATTAATTAAGGTGTATTAAGTGGTGAAATAAATATAATTTACTGTGGCAAGAGACACTACAGAGGGCCCGGGCGGGGTTTGATCCCAAGATTCCCGGGTGATAATCACGCATGCTTGCCAGTCAGCCAAAGGCATATCCCCTCAGCCCCTGCAGCCAGGACACATCATCAATCGGAGGTCAGTGACAGGACCTCACACTGTCACATTACGAATTTACACGATCTGCAATTTTTTGCCAGCACTCCTCTCTGGCTTTATTCGCATCTACAGTATTGCTTTTGGCCGTAAAGATTTCTTTGAAATCCTCATAGCCCTGCATTATTAAAACCTGCTCCCCCTGACTGAAATATACGGACCGCCATCTATCCATTTGATCCGGAAGAGGCGTCAAATGACGCGTCAAACGCGCCCTTTTATGTGAACGCGCACAGAGCAGAAAGCAGAAAGCCGCGGTTAACAAAGATAGTTGATAACCACCGTCGTGGTACCAGTTATCTCTGATCGCAAGCTTCAGGTTTGTTAAGCCAGATCACCCAAAGAAAGCCTGGCTGTGTTGAACTTGCTTCGTAGTATACCCCTCTGGTATTTCACTCACACACACATAATAGGAACTTTGTCTTTCTTTGAACAAATGCTTCATTATGACAAGTCAGCTTATATTTAATAAATACTCATGTCTGGACTGTTCTTTTGTCATACTGTCATGTATGAATCCAGACTCCACCGTTGCAAGAAATAACCTTTCATATTCCTCAGGGTGATCTAACTCGTTGTTGTTCTGGTTGGGAACCAAATCTTTACAGTGATTATAATAATTTTACTGTCAGTCTGCTTTAAATTTAACACTGCAGACAGTAAAGGTAAATACTCTGGGGTTAAATGTATGTTTGTCTTTGTTTGTATTTTCCTGTGTCGCTCTGTTAATGAATGCTACCATCACGCTGCATTTTATTCTGCTTACTTGGGTTGTGTTTCCCAGCAGGTTTGTGCAGCTCAGCGGGAAAACTACTTCCAGCAAAATCTTCAGTGTGCAACTACAGTAGGAGCGAGTTACAACTTATGATTACGCCTTAGCATGGTTGCTTCTACAGAACAGCGCCTGCTGTACCAGTGTGCAGTACATGCTGAATACTAAAGTTACACACAGTTTTAAAACAGACCAGTAGCTTAGACTGAAGGTTTTTTCCTTTTTGAATTTTACCTGAAAGTGTCGAGGCTTTAAGTAGAGGAGTGAAAATACACTAATGGATTTCACTGTTCATCACTTGTCGTCGCAGGTCGTGTCTGCAGAAATAATGTTTGAATAGCAACACACCCAATGACAAAAAGCAAATCTTGACATTTCGCCATGACAAATGCACTCTCGTCCTTAAAACCGGTATAATACATGTATCTTGGCTCTTTTCTTAGCAAATGTCATCACTGTTTCAACAAGGCTTTCATGAAAAATACCGTCGGAGGTTATTTAAATAAGAATGTCAGAGACGTCTTCTCTTTGCACAACTGTAGAGTACATATAGTTGCACAAATGACATTAACATTCTGCTGTATCCATTGAAAATGTAATTTTTTTTAAGAATTTTCTAAAATTTTGCACAGTTAATGTAACATTTAGGCATGGCCACCGACAGAATTGCAGCAGCATCCAGTCACATTTATTTGGGTGTACAATCCAGCCAGTGAAGCAATGACATGCTTAAACTGTTTGGATTGCAGAACCACTATAATGGTATGCTCATCGCCACCCCGGGTTCCTCTAACACCCCAGCCCACTCTATTTGTGTTGTTTCATCGCGGGGGTTTAAGCCTTTGGGAGTGGGCTGCGCTGCAGTATGGAGATGAGAATGTTCGGAGGGTTGCTGCCTGAAGCTGCTTTGCATCCATTCTGTTCACAGCTACTTCTGCCACATTTCCTGCTTACAAACAGGTGCAATGGAATAAATAGTTTCATGCAGAGACAGCCTGAGAAAGTGCATTACCACCGCGCTGGAAGGATTGTGTTGTTCAATTTCGTCATACCAACAACACAGTCGTCCAACAACTGAGAGAAATAGTTTGCACTTTTTTTTTCATTTTTATTTGATAAAAAATTAAACAATTACCACAGGATTTTAGTTTCAAGACAGGTGATGAACCGGTGTGGCGTATATGTGACAAAATATATATTTTGTTTAAATTTTAGTGGGTGAGGCTTATATTTAGGTGCGCTTTATTGTCCGGAAAATACGGTAAACTGCCAAAGGGTGAGAGTTTTAGGCCTTCCTAGTAATTCAAAATTGCTGGACGCACAGCATATCATCAGCAGTGTACCCCAACATTATTAACAAATCATTAGCATCATTAGGAGTTAAATGTTAAAGTCTGTGACCGTACAGTTAGAGGGCTGAACAAGAACAGTTTGTTTGTCAACGGGGAAGTGCAACTGAGGTTAGCCAAGCTGTGCCTGAACAAGCCACATGTTTGGCAAAAACCCGGACACCTTGCAGCCACTGAGGCCTCTACGTACTAGAATATTCTAGAGGCAAATGTGAGGCCATCTGTCCAACAGCTAAAGCTTGGTTGAAATTGGGTCATGCAAAAGGACAGTGATCCAAGGCACATCAGAAAATGCAAATCAGAAAGGCTTAAAAAATAAAATAAAAAAGAGGAAGTATTAACTTGTGCATGTGACTGGACGTTCTCCCAGACAAACAGGGTCACTTCTGTTAAGCTAACTGCAAACCACAGCTTTGTATTGTAATCTTGAAGCCATCTACTAAAAGACTTGTTAAATAAGAATGCACTAGTTTTAGGTAAAGCTCAGTTTGGACTTAGAGAGGATGAGGTGCTGGGACGGTCAGATAATGCAGATAGAGTTGGGTTGAGGTTTCACACCTTGCTTTGATTTTAAGATGTATAAGCCATTACATTATTAGTATATATACAGTCATGGAAAAAATTATTAGACCACCATTTTTTCTTCACTTTCTTGTTCATTTTAATACCTGGTACCACTAAACATCATCATGCGACTAAAACACACAGAAAAGAAAACACTTAATGTATAAAAGCAGTGTTTTTGGAAGTACAACACCATAGCTATTGATGTAAAAACTTAAGTGATTTAGGTTATGATCAAGAAAACCATGGAAAATGGTAAGATATCAGCTCTTAAATAAAACTCTTATGAGCAATCTTTGTGGTTATCGTTATGTTTGTCCAAACAAATGTACCTTTAGTTGTACCAGGCATTAAAATGAACAAGAAACTGAAGAAAACAAGGGTGGTCTAATAATTTTTTCCATGACTGTATATATATATATATATATATATATATATATATATATATATATATCGATGATGATGAAACAGAGTTGGAAAAATAATTTCTGGAGGTAAAAAGATGGATGTGGAAAAAAAAAACATAAGTACATGGCATTGGTACATCCCCTGTACTAATATAGCATTTCCAAACAAATATGCTTTATTCAGTTTGTTTGTGGGCATAAAAATTTCAGGGAAAAGATTGGGGACACAAACAGCAACCTGATTATTCTGGTGGTGGTTTTGGGGGGCTGTGACTTGAGAATGGTGAGAATTACTTGCTATATAAATCTTTTATTGTTTCCTTTTGTATATTTAATGAATATAATACACATGAATGAAATGTTAAGGCATATACACTCAAACCCAGGAGTCGAGCTGAAATGCACACGCCGCCGTGTTTCTCGGAGCTACCAGCAAACACCGGAGCTCGCTGGCTGCCCAATCAGCAATCCAGTTCTCAACACAGGACAACATGCGTCCGCCTGCACATGTCTGTATTTGATGCACCCCCCCCCCCCGGCGACATGTGGACTCTGGTTGTGCGGTTCCAGCTTCGCCGTCCGTCAGCATCCAGCGGGTGCCAAGCTCCTCCGTCAGCGAGACGAGGATCCAGCAATTAATGAGCAGACAGTGGCCACAATTTACCGGTGATGCTAATGGATTTCTACAGCTCAGGAGGGGAGAGGCGTCCCTGGGGACTTCATTCAAATAGGGATCGGCAACAGGAGGGGAAGTGATTTTTGAGAGAAGAGAGTAGACGAGGTAAAGTTGAACAGTTCAACACTGGTCTGAATTGAAGTTTTTAGGTTTCAGTTTGAAACTTTTAGAAAATACTTGTTTCACCAAACTAGTTAGTTGATTTTCTTCATGAATGTCCAAAACTCCACATTTAGACAAACTGTTTTATCTCCCATTTGTCCTCGGCAACAAGTTGTTCGTTTGAGCATTGAGGTACCTGGAGCTGGTATGTTTCAACGGATACATAACCAAAAAACCTGAAATAAAATAAATAAATAAAGATAAATTTAAAATCATGATTAAATCAATGTCTCCAAAAGTGGCAGTTCATTTCTCCCCTGGTGGACTTTCTTTCTTAAAGGCAGAATCTATTCCCACCAGTGTTTAAGTCCATCATCTCTGACAAAACAGTGTTGCATTTCCAAAACTGCATCGAAATATTCAAAAATACAATTCAAAAAAGCCAATTCCCCTCTTCACTTGGCTTTTTTTTTTTTAAGTTTGTGCACTATCATTTGGTGGTAACTGAACACAGAGTCCTGATCACATAAGAAATTCAAATGACCTTAGTTTGTCCATAGTGACCCTATCCACACTATTACTTTAGTGGATTTACATTTTTGGGTCCCCTTCGAGGCTTTATAGAGATTGCTTTATGTGAAAACATTAATTATTTTGCCCCGTGACAAAGGTTTAGACTCTTTACAATCTAATAATAAATCAAGGGACGAACCCTAAATGGAAGGCATTAGCACAGCATTTGACTACTTGCTTTGTTCTTCAGCAAATACAAGAAATTCAGCGTGATATTCATGTTTTTATGGTTGACATGCATCCACCTAAAAGTGGGTTTCCCCACTGCAGCACGCTGAGAAAAAAAACAAACAAACAAAAAAAACAAACAAAAAAAGAAAACATAAATAGTTCAATTACCGTATTGGCCCGACTATAGGACAATATTTTATTTTAGAAATCATATTCTCAAAAATGGGGGTCATATTATAATCGAGGTCTAGACTTTTCTATTGTCATTACTCATCTGTGCCACTAGATGGAGCTGCACCGAAGTAACCAGCAAGAATGGAGCATTACAGTGAACACATGCGAGCAGAATCTGATGTAAAACCACACGACCGTGCTGAACAAAGGGGCTCAAAAGTTTTTGTTGCAGTCCAGATTTTTTTTTTTTTTTTTTTTTTTTTTTTTTAACAGACTGAATTGTTAATATTGTTTTTGAAATTGAATATAACTCAACTTTGACGATCATGCAGTTATTGACATCATTAATACAGTTATAAAACTACATGGTTGTTTATTCACTGAGTCATAGTCTCAGATTGTAAGAGAATACAGTTTATTAAACAGTATTAAACCTTGATCTTAAATAATATGGAAACCTGAACTAACCTTAAGTATGGTACCATACGTCCTAAAAAAGATGAAATCATTAAAATGTTTAACAATACAGCAGATTTTTTTCTATAGTAATTGTACAATAAAAATTTGTTTTATGAGTAACCTTATTGTCTGCATCATATTTTTAGTTTCCCAAAATGATATTTTAAAAATAAGGGTCGTCTCATATTCAGTTGTCCTATATTTGGTCCAACGAGGTACTTCAAAAGTTTTTGTGGACTAAGATCACTCTCAAATAGTTTTTTGTTTTGTTGACTTATATGATACACTTAAGTCATGCCTTTAACTAACGGCCGTGACAACTTACTTTACTAGTGTTTGAAAAAAAAAAATGCCCTTGAAAGTGGCTGGTGCTGGTTGTCTTTTTATAGCCCCATTAATTCTTTTATTTTTTCTCCCTTCTTCCTCTCGAGACCCAAGTCGATCAAATCCTGAGTAATCTGGTCAATAATGTTGTCAGTGACCGGTCGATCGCAGGCGCACAGACAGTGAAATCACGAGCTCTATAACTATGGTGTCAAGTCTGGGCAGGTTTACAAGTCTTCACAGATGCATCTGTGTCCGACACTCACATGTGCAGCAATTTGATGGCTGCATGCTATATTTACACTTGCAAACATTCATCTTGCTCAAACAGAAATAAATGAAAAAGCTGGGACAACAGGACTATGTGTGTGGCAGGGCTGCTGCCGCCGTCATGGCCCGCTCGGTCGCTGATAAAAGTATTCAGCATGAATTGTTGATGTCTCGGATAATTGCATGTTTCCATGGATATGGTGCGGCTGAGTTCGGCCCTTTCTCAAAGTGGAGATGGGAACGATGGGAGAGGGCGGTGGTGAGATTAAAACAGAGGACGACACAGGAAACTTTGCACAGCTGGCTCAGTGATGGATGCTATCAGGGTTTTTGCTTTCAGGGAAGCGACCGGGCAATGTGCGACTGTGAGATTGCACCTTATTTCCTGATTCCAGAGTGTGCTGTGCATCAGATCTTCGCATCCCCAATATAATGCAGGAAGCAGACTACTATGGTCGGTATTATATGGCATGAAGAAGCAGTTGACAGTATCTGACCACCATGATTGAACAATAATAGCATAGAGAGCCTTTTTAGCAGTGGCTTTACTGTTAAAATTGTCATTTTACAATGGCAATGGAAACCATTAAAAGTAGAGGTGTGTTCATCTCCCTGAAAAGACCATCCGATTTGTATGAAGACAGATGGGGTATAATACAGTTCAAAGATTGATACGAAATTGTTTGAAGCTATTCCGTGCACAATTTAAAATCACATGCGCCGATCTCACTGCCCCTTTGACAGCATCCCACCATGTCTTTTTAAGGAATGTTTAAAATACCACTGGGCCAAGTATTGTGGATTTGATGAATTTCTCACTGAAAGTAGTAGTGGTAGTAGTAGTAGTAGTAGTAAGGCCCCAAATCAACAACCTGGATTCCTCTGTCCTTTCTTACATCGGGCCTATTTCCAAACTCCCCTCTTTAGTTGTAGCTGTTAAATAAATGGTCCTTCTGAGGAGTTCCAGTCTGGTCTTAAGTTGTACAAAAACAGCCCTGTTTCAGGTAACTCTGTCCTGCTATTGTTGAGCTTGTCAGCCTTCTTTGACATTGTAGATTACTACACTTTTTCCATTATGTCTTCAGTTGTGCATCAGTATTAAAAGGGTACAGTCCTGAAATGGTCCGGTCTTTGCCTTTACAGTTTCGAACTTGTCACCTTGTGCACAGGGATGGAAATGCCGAGTGATGTTCCTGCAAAGAATGCAGCGATTGACTGGGAGTATAAGCCACTGAGATGGAGTTCAGTTAGGTTGGAGCATAGACAGAAAACCCTGCTTGGACCATTCAATGACTTGAACTTCCTGGATGCTGTTAGGTAGTGGAGCACAATGAGGAGCTATTTTGGGTGTATTAAAAACCAGATTCACCACTACATTTTGGATCATTTCTAAGGGTTTCACATCACATACCGGGAGGCCAGCAAAGAGAGCTCTGCGGTAGTTGAGGACAGAGATAACCATGCCCCGTACCAAGGGTTGGGTGCCATATTGAGCCAGATACAGCCTGACCTCTTATATGTTGTAGAGTGCATAGCGGCATGAGCGGGAAATTGCAGCAGCATGGCCACTGAAGGACAGCTGGTCATGAGTCATGAGCCCTCACCACTCAACTTTGGGCCGAGACATGAAGGGTTAATACTGATGAACAGATGGTTGGCTGGGATGACCCAAGAGTTCAGTCCTAGAGAGGTCTAGCGGAAGGTGGTGTTCCTTCATCCAAGAGGAGATATCAACGAGGCAGGCAGTGAAACAGCTGACTCTGTGCTTGTTTTGACACTGCAGTCATGTTCATGCTGCAGGCTAATCTCAAACTGCTGTGATTGAGGTAGAAGTGTACATGTAGTGCAACTGAGCCCACCAAACAATGACATTTCCAAGGACATGAAACAGTGTCATTTATTAAACGAGTTACATATATGTTCAGATTCTTAGCACCACTCATGATTATATTTCCTGATGAAAATCTAGCATTACAGGTTTTCCTAAATGACATCACCATCATGGTTATGCATGATGATTCTCCTACTCCTGCTTGTTCAAGTTTTAAATGTTGAAGAAGGCAAAGGAATTGCTCAAAATGTCAATATCTTCTGTGGAAAAAAAAAACAAAAACTAGCAAGCATTCACATCATAATAAAAAAGGAAAATCTAGCCAATGTACCAGCCCAAATGGAGAGCGTTGAGCTAGATCAGTGGAAATTAACGAATGATCTCAACGCTGAAAGGCTTTGAAATCGACTTGGAGCTTGAAACTTTCCAAACATTGAAAATCAGGGGTTGATTCTATCAATCAGCAATTTAAATGCCAAAATTTCAACAATTAGGTTCAAAATTCAGGATTTTTGTTCAAGTGCAACACATCTTATTTACACAAGCTTAAATTACCTTTAGGCAGCAGGCTGAACACCTTTTCACCTTGACTGTAATGAGGAGCGTATGTGAGTGGAATGGGCACAGTAAATAACTGATCATGTGATAATGTGATATTTGAAAAGAAGAAACAAGAGCCTGATGGATCACACTGGGACCTCAGGAAGAACAATGCATTCAAGGCAAGTGAAACTGGGGGAGAAAAAAAAAAGAGAAAAACACAGGACTATTCATGCACACTCACAGAGGAGCTGACAAACAGTTGTAGACAATTGAGACGGAGCAGACCAAGAAAGGAAATAATAGACCAGAGACAAATCTAAACACAAGAGTCCTAAAGCAAATATTCCAGAGTTAAAACAACCCTGGCGTAGTTATTAGACGTTAAGGAATGTAAACATTGGTTTGGGATTTAAACAATGTGAACTGGAAGCAATTTTGAGTGAAAATGGGAATAATCAATGTTAGCGCTTAAGTCGACCTAGCTCAGGATAAATTGTTATCTTAAGGTTCTAACCAAACTCAAAAATGTCATTCCACTTAAGTGATGGTGAAAATAGAGTTCTCAAGACGTGGTGCCTATCATTTGTGCCTGAGCGCCCCCCTCTCGGATGTTTCCAGCGCCCCCCTTATGGTCGAGAACGCCCCCCTTGAGAAACCCTAGAATAGGGAAAGGTCATAGTCAGAGTACATCATAAAAACATGTCAGTTTATTTATATGTAAATTCTGCCCTTCATTCCTTCTCTAGAACATTGTCTGTGACCCTATCATACCAAGTAGACGTCTTGTTATTGTTAACTATTTAAAATACAAACAATGATATACAGTGTGTGTGATTTATTTACAGTGTAAGAAATGAAGCATTTCGCTGTAGAAATGCCAACAAATAGTCGCTGCTTGTCATTCGACTTTTAAGCAGGACAAAGATGATGAGAGTGACAGTACATATATATATATATATATATATATATATATATATATATATATATATATATATATATATATATATATATATATATATATATATAGATATATATATATATATATATATATATATATATATATATATATATATATATATATATATATATATATATATATATATATAATATATATATATATATATATATATATATATAGATATTAGATGCCGCGGTTGAACGCGCACCCGCGGGCGGAGCAGATAATCCGCATTTCGGGCAGATGACTCGTCAAAAATAATACTTTAATTAAATTCGGGCGGGTTTTGCGGTTGAAGCACTCAAATAATAATAATAAGAAAAAATATTTTACATATTATTAAAAAGGATGGCGGGTCGGTTCGGTTTTGAAAATTGGTGAAAAGAACGTTCCTGCAAATGGATAGCGGGCGGATAGAGATTTTAAGAAGCGGTTGCGGGTTAAAATATACGTCATCCGCGCATCTCTAATATATATATATATATATATATATATATATATATATATATATCTTGAAAACCTGTCAGTCAAAACTGCTTTCAGCTTTTCCTCCAATCACCATGCGGACTGATCAGCATCTAGGCCAACTGAGGCCAACCCACAGCTCCATTCACTCCCAGAGACGCTGAGAGTCTGGGGGGCGGGGTAACGTTGGCATTTAAGCCAATGCCCGTTTTGCAGCAATGAAAAAAAAAATACTCCATTCAGTCCCAGAGACTCTCAGCTGTATGGGGAAATGCATTGACCAGAGAGCGGTATGGGAATGTACAGACAAGTTAACTACTTTACTTGTGAAGAAGTAGCTGATTCTGAATCAACTCGTCTTCATGTTTAACGTGTTCTTACACATTTATAGTCAATGAAATGTTAACACAACTGCACATATTAGATCATTCATTTTTGTGACATTATATTATATTTATTTATATATTACATTATATTAATGGCAGGGTAAGCTTAGGTTCCCTTGCAGTCTTAGAGGAATCCGCTCTGGTTGATGCAAAAGGAGAGTTTACGGCCTCTGCTTTCATATCACTGGATCAGTACTTTAATGTTGATGACATAATGGGAAAATATTAGGAACAAAGGCTATAAACTCTCCTCCATTTGTGTCTATTGACAGTAATTTGTGCAACGTTTGATATATCAACTTGTACTTACTTATGACAAAGGTTACCGAAACTATAAGATGTTTTTACAGTTCCTTTTCTACTGTTTATGTACATTTAGTTAAAACTTGTCTGTAGAGACCCTATCCACACCATCATGTAAATGGAATAACATTTTGAAAGGCTTAAAATGGCACTGGAGATCACTTGGCAGTTGATCTATGTCAAAATAAATAGCAAACATTAATTTTAGTTTTGCATCACACATACTGTTCTGACTTAAAACTGGATTGTTCCACATTGTTTTGATCCCTAACAAAAGTTTACCCTCCTTATCATCTCAAAGAAAAATATTAAAATGCAAAATATTAAACAGGGAAAAAGTTAATCAACAGTTGTTTTTGATAAAAAAAAAAAAAAAAGAGGAATTAAAAATGTAGATAAAGTGCAAGAAATAAAAGTTAACTGTTTTCAAAAGAGTTGGCAAATAGAAAAGTTTTTAACCTTGATTTAAACCTGCTGAGTTTTTTGAGAGTTTGTTCACCATGTGAGGAGCATAAAAACTGAACGCTGCCTCTCCATGTTCAGTTTTGACTCTGGGAATAGAAAGTAGACTTGACCCCGATGACCTGAGGGATCTGGTGGGTTCATAACGAACCAGAAGATCCTGAATGTATTTTGGCCCTAAACCATTCAGTGCTGTGTAAACTAACAGCAGGATTTTGAATTTAACTCTTTGACAAACAGGAAGCCAGTGTAAAGACCTGAGGACTGGAGTTATATGATCCAGTTTCTTGGTGTTAGTGAGGACTCGAGCAGCAGCGTTCTGGACTATCTGCAGCTGTCTGATGGTCTTTTTAGAGAGACCTGTCCGAACAACGTTACAGTAGTCTAGTCTACTGAAGATGAATACATGGACACATTTTTCTAGATCCCGCAGAGACATCAGTCCTTTAATCCTGAATATGTTCTTTAAGTGATAATAAGCTGACTTCACAACTGTCTGTAAAAGGCATCTCTGCATCGGTCTTGTTAGACGTTTGTGAAAGACATTTATTTTTTAAAATGACTTTTCTTGTGTTTTTCGACATGCATAAGAAACAGCCGTCTGTAATATGAATGTACGGCCTTTTTAAAATGTACCATCCATGCTTTGTTAGAGATGTCCTTGGGGGGGAAAAAAAAAAAAAAAAAATCAGCATGAGCTTATCACAGTCAAGAGACGTAGCTGAAAGCACAGAATGGAACGCAGTTTGTTGAATGAAAAAGAGTAATGTGTAATAGAAAGAGCAAAGAGATGGGCCTCTGAACGCAGCTCGTTAGTTCAAAATGCATCAACGGGCCCTCCTCTTGACTCAGGCGGTAAATTAAGGGGCAGGGCCCATTTTCCTCAGCGGGAGCCTTAACAGGAATTCTTTCATGCGTGGAACCAAGTGGCCCTGATGGCTTTTCAGCCTCGAGCTGTCAAAGCATTTGGGGTGGAGGCCTCGAGGGATGAACCTTTTTTTTTTTTTTTTTATATATGCAATGGAAATTAAACTGAGGAAATGTGCATGTGCACCTGACTCTTCTGCAATTTCAAAGAGAGGTAAGCATTTGTGTGTGCTTGTGCAGGCATGTGTGTCGAATTGGATGTTTCTGGGTGAGTTCAGGGTAAATTGCTTGGAAGGTGAAGGGACAAGGGATTCTGATGAACACACGTTGAATTGATCGGGTTTAATCAACTCATCTATTAATAACTTTCAAATCAGTGAAAATGAAAACAGAGGATACAGTGATCCCCTATTTTTCGTAGTTAATGGGGACCCCCCCATTAACTGTGGTCTGTTACCTTTACAGTCTCTGGTCTCCGAACCGTAGTAAAGAAACTGCTGGTATTGTGCTATTTTTGGCTCATAAATAGCGGCTAACACGCTAACAACAACAAAAGAAAAAGTCCGGTTTTCTCTGCATGGAACAGGTTAACAGAGAATGTAAATCTATACACTCTTCATCTAACCCCGTTTTCGTTCTGCTGTCCCATGACACACACACTACATTACCCATAAGGCTACCTTCTTAAAGGGGCAAGGCTGGCTCGCAACATTTCTTCACTGTGACAGAACGCGCACAAAATCCTGTGATTCTTGGGTGATGCGTTTCGCCCAATCAGAGCACAGCTTTTCGGGCCTCAGTTCTGCCTCTTCCTTACCTTGAGTATGATGATTAAAAATTCCCTTGGAAAAGATGAGACAGGATAGACACAGGGTAAAATGGAAATATGAGAAGTTTGAGCTACTTATGTAAAAAAAAAAAAAAAAAGAAATCACCAAAGGGTCGTCGTTCTTTGTGGTATGTGGGTCAAGTGTAAGTGTATCGTGTGGGCCGGAACCAGGCCAGACCAGTTGTGCTATGCGGGGAGCTGTTTTGCACAATTTTGTACCCATCTCTGTTGTTTTGATGCTCTAATAGAATTCATCATGCACAGCCCGTCCTTGCCAGATTGTGATTGTTTTTTTATATGTTCTGTGGGTTAGTTTTAGATTCCACCTGTGTCTCCTGCTAAAGCTTTGTACATCTTTAGCTTCAGTCAACGCTAAGCTGCAGAAACAGTAGCCCAATGCATTCTCTGCTTATCTCATGTGATTTCGAGCATGCCTCACTCCCTTCTAAACATTTAGCTTTCTGGCTTGTCAACTGATTTCTATCAAGAATTTATACTGCAGCAAAAATAATTACGATTTGGGGACTGATAGTGTTAAACGTTAAAATTCAAATGACAAAGCTATTTTACCAAACAGAACTATCGCAATAGGTTATAAAAGTCAAATAGCAGAGATTTAAGTAATTTAATATCACTCCAAGAATCTAATCGTGAGGATAAGAAAAAAAAAAAAAACCTCCATTAAATTCGATTGCGTTTCTCTTATGATTTCCAGTGGCGGTACATTTGTCCAACAGCTGGGAACCGTAGAATGAAACCTACAAGGACTCATTTGTGTTGAATATCAATTCAATGCTCAAATGCATTTCTGAAAGTAGAGGCAATTAACAGGCTAATTATCAGCACCACGGAGAACATTCTAATCAGGGGAAAGAGCTTAAGTGAAACGGCGTTGTCAGTGCTCGCTGAGTGGTGAGCGGGAGGAGGAAATGCCTTTGACTGTTGCAACCAGGCTTTGACCTTTTGTCAAAAACTTGTGAAAGTTAAAAAGTAACTTTGGAAATGCTATAAGTCTTGCCTATACGGTGCTTTTTTTTGTCTCTGCTGAGCTGAAATGGTAGAAATACTCCGAGAACATGGATGCCCACTTTAATGCATACGGATCTTTGACTTATTTAGCTTGTTTTGCTGTTGAATGACTAGATGGAGAGCTCCAGAAATGAGTAAAAACCTGCCTGGTGTTGCTAGAAAAGTATCGTAAAAGGAGTTTCCGAGCTTCAGTAAAATGTTGATGCCTGCATTGATTATTAGCATGTCGTCCATGCCCTCAAAGTAACAGCACCCTCCGTTTCTCATTAACTGCGCGGATTTCTTTTGATCTCCCACCATGTGATTCTGGGCCAAGGTGAAAAGTTGAGTTTGGGGAGGAGACTGCATTTATTTGAGCTTTAATGAAAACACTTGACCACTTCTGGAAGAGCACCAGGGCTACAAAGAATGAAAACAAACTGGACCTGAAGGGAAAATGGAAATTTTTACCAGTCTGAGGCTGTAGAGTATGTATCGAAGGCTTATGTAAATTTGTCTCATGAGGACAAACAATGAATTCTTACATGTTTGAACCCCAGAGCCGTGGAGTTGTGTATTTATACTTCCTGTCCGTAGTAACTCTACTGGCCACTTGAGAAGAAATATACCAGGCTCTTGGCAGGACGCTATTCCATTCTGCTATAAATTAAGTTAAGCCTGATGGACTTGACTTTGTTTGGTCCATAATTTACCTTCTCTCATTTTCGTAGCAGCCACAAGTCCTGGAGAAATAGTTAAATATGAGCGCCGCTTTCATGCAGTTAAATCCCTGTTCAGTTTGCTTTGCAAACATGAATGACCAGCTATCAGATATCAACATCCATCTCTTCATTATGTCATAAATCCTGAGTAAGTTGCTCCATGCAGCAGCTCGGCCTTACAGTCTCTTCCCAAACAAAATGCGCTGCAGTTAAAATGTAGGACAGCAGACATATTTCAGACATCGCAGACATTTTCTCATAATCTAAAGCATTAGAGCGTGATTTAATGGCAATTCATGGTAAATATATGGCATAATTTCCTTCAGGTTGTGTCAAAGGTTATATGCTCATGTGAAAAATGCCTTACAATGTCTGGAGCACTGAGCAAGTATGACATTAAATCTTTTTTCATTCTTCATGAGAGTCCAAAAGTCAAATGATGCTGTCTTCCCCTCTGGGCAGCCGAATACCAAGATGGATCTACACAGTGGCAAGAAAAAAGTATGTGAACCCTTGGAATTAACTGGTTTTCTGCACTCGTTTGCCTGAAAAAATTATGAATATAATTTAAACAGTTAAATTTTTTTGTTCATAAGAAGCATCTGCTGATGTGAACTATGCATAAAAAAAGGAAGAGGAGTTCAAGCGAGCTCAAAGTGTATTTAGGCCAATAGGGGGAAACCTGAGTAATGTGAAATGGTGTCCACTGGGTGGCAGCACCGGTCAGAACCAGTCGTTATCGCTGCATTTTGGACTTTTGTGTGTCACGTGGACTTCCGGTTTCAAGCAAACACCCGGTTGACTTGGAAGGTGCAGATTTAGCACAAGGGTAGGGACAAAAAAATAAAATATAATAAAACATATATACAAGGGTACCTTTACTTACGAACTTCTCTACGAAATTTTCAGGTTACGAAACGCCTCAATGGGAAAATATTGTCTCCTGTTACGAAAGAAATTTCAGGATACGAAAGGCAAAAATACAGTGCGTCCGAGCTGCTCTGCCATTGGCTATCCCTTCGCATCTTCCTGGCATCCCATTGGCTAGGAGGGCCCCTTGTCTGTATGAGCGTAACCCAGCAACCCAGGTAAACAATTTTTACTTCTGCCAAGGAGGTTATGTTTTGCCAGTTTATCTATCTGTGTTCAAGATAAGTCAAAAAGTTATGGACAGATTTTGATGACATTTTCAGGAGTTGTCGGAAATGTGAAAAGGAAGAACTGATTTCAATTTCGGTGTGATCCGGAAGAAATCCTGGATTCGGGATCAGCTTTTTATGTAATTTCATGTAATTTATAAAAAAATTATGTTCAAATTTTGGGGGGCTTGGAACGAATTAAGGCATTTACATGGAAAATGCGTCTCTACTTAAGAAATTTTCAGGTTATGAAACTACTTCCAGAACCAATTAATTTCGTAAGTAGAGGTACCACTATATATATATATATATATATATATATATATATATATATATATATATATATATATATATATATATATATATATATATATATCTCCACAAGCTGATCATCACGTTCCCATCAATTGGGCAAAGGAACAGACCGACATTGACTGCAAGTTGTGATCCTGTCTACTTCAGTTGGGGTTTTCAGTTTGTACCGTCAATATAAAATTATGCTTCTTGAGGGTATATTGAATAATTGCAATAACAAAAAAATGGGGAAAAGAGTCAACGTGGTGAACGTGTTTGGATACTTGGGTAGCCAATATTATACTACAGCACCCATTTACAGCCACAGCTGATGGTCCAGATTGTACTGAAGGAACCAGTCTTGCTTTTTATTTTACATCAATATATTAGCTCTAACAAGCTATCGGCTGCCCCCTTTTTTTTTTTTCTCATCTTGCAGATTCAGACCTCATCTTGCAAAAATGTATGCAAATAATTAAACACCAGAGACACAATTAAGCAGACAGGTATGTGTGCCTTTGAGTCAAATGACTGATTTCAAGAGGGTAAGTCTACAGGATGGTGTTATCTGCTTGGTTACTCATACTCGGCTGCTGGATGTCCACAAGGGAAACATCATTCATCTCCTGACAGCGCATACGCTGGCCTGTTTTAGAGCGGGGAAGTAAACAAAAGTCATCAATGTTGATCATTCAGACAGCCAACAGCAGATCTCCATGCAAAGATTTTGCCTCTCGGGCTTAAGAATTAAAAATGCTAATTTTACTGTAAAATATGTCAATTTGCAATGCAAATTTATGCTATAAAGTCCTACATTTGCTCATAATTAATCAAAGCCATGACGAGTTAAACATATGTTTGAGGCTTTGGCATACATCACATTATCTCAAACAACACAGTTTACAGTTTATAGGCACTTTATGGGTTGTTTATGCTTTTCAGTGCACTTTCCTGTTGCTTAAAGTTTTTGTAGTATGTCTCTGATACTAAAACACTACTTTGGAAAAGGTTTGACTCAGATCAAAGTGTTCATATTCACTGCAAAGACCAACCAAAGGCACCTTAGCACAGGCAGAGTTTGGATCATTATTTATTGGATGTCACTGATTATTCGGTGCCTACATAGACAGAGTCCAGATTATTTATTTTTTTTTTTTCCTGGATACTGAATCACATTTCAGTGGCATTCTTATGATAAAGGGCCTTCCCTCTGTGGGATCGATGAAAGTAATGCCACTTCCTCTAACAGATTATAGATGTCCGTCTTTTCCTATGTTTCTGCTCGACAACAGGAATGCTTTGAAATGGACTCGAGTCTAATGTACTGTTATGTACTGGACATGTAGAGCAGGATTTATTTTTCAAAAAATTACACTGACTACAGTCTGTCTGACATGCCAGAACTGACTGGAGTCACGGTCTTGATATCGATGTTTCCACGAGCCCCATGGTTTAGTAGCACTTGGTTCAAATTTAGCTTTAGATGTGTAGCTGTAGTTTTTTTACGTAGAAAGGGAGTTCGGAAGAGCGATTTCATGAACCCTACTAAAATAAAAACAAAGGGTTAAAAGAAGAAATCAAAGAACTGGAGCGTGTATGATTAGAAGGAGGCAACGCATCCCTGAACTCCAGGAAGCAACTCTGGGCGGGAGGCTAAAAGTAGGAAGGACTTTCCCTGAAGACGTGCTGATGACCGGGGCAGTTGGGTTCACTTGTTCCAGCAGAACCACCAGAGCAGAAAGTAAAAAAAAAAAAAAAATCACTTACAGCTATTTACATCAGAGTACAAACTGTCGATATTTCCGTTGCTAAAACGTCAGACTCCTGGTCATCATCTACAACAAAGACGCAAAACGCAAGACCTGTTCATCTGGATGACCTGTTCATCCATATTTCTTTCTTTATTTCTTTATTCTTAATTCATATCTCTTTATGCAGCTTTGAAGGAGTCTGGCGACAACAGAGCCTCTCAGCATCAGATGGTTCAGGACGTCCTGGTGCCCTGATGGGTGTCCCGCAGAGCTTAAACATCAAATAAGAGGCCTGGCAGTCTTGTCCTGAGTCTCCAATATTTGTTCCTCCTGGGAAATCGACATGCTGCCTTTAAAAAGACATATTTTCCAGAGACATCCACGTATTTTTCAATGAGACAAATAAAAACCATATTCTTTACAGTTTACATAAACTCAACTGGGAAATAATGTCTTTGGAACCACTCTCGCCACCATTACTTTTACTGGAAAAAGACTTGACCCCGCATGCTTGTTGGGTTTGTGACAATTTATTCTTTTTGTATGTCTGAGAGGTAATTTACCACGTTTTCCTTGGAGGAGAGGGGATGCAAAAACTTTTGAGCGGCTCGCGCAACTTTGATGAGTTACGTAAGGCGACGACTCCGAACCAAAGCTGCAACACGATGCCCAAGAGAACCAGTTCCTACTGAATGTCTCTTTTAAAGCTGGAGCTGCAAAAAATAAATAAATTTAGAGTTTTCTTTGACACTTTTGTGAAATATTTCTTTTTTTTTTTTTTCTAAATTGCCAGAAAAATAAGGCCCCAGGAGCTTTTGTGATCCATGGGAGTTTCTACAAAATTGATGTTTCCATTTGGCATGTTTTTCTGTTTGCATTTCCAATTGGCAAAAATTTCAGGGGTAGCGGAAGTGCACCCGGCGAGCCGCCGTAAGATGTGTCTGCGGTAAGAATAGGAGAAAATAACACGAGGAATGCGTCATCTCTTTGGTTTTTTCGGAAAGCCGGAATGGCTTTCAGGCATTGTGTGAAGGAATTACAACGCTGCGGAGCGGTAAAAGCTTTACTGTGATGCACGGCTGAAATGCAAAAGTGGATGTATTTCAACAGAAGAAGTGCGGTTGAGAAGAAGAAACACATGGAAAAAAAATAATTGCTTTTTTCTTTTAATTCTCGTTTACCGTGTCGACTCAACCTCTCCTGACTTGAGGTTGTTTTTTCCATTTGCTTTGTAACAACGTGTTGAGCAGAAGAGGGTAATTAGAGCATTTGAAGGCCAATAATTCTTGTTAGTCAAGGTTCCTTTTAATGCTGCGTGATATTGATTGTGAATTTTTAAAAAAGCCCAGATAAGATCACTGCAAACAAACAGTTTTCACCAATGAAAATAAAATTACGAGTCACTCCCGGAGCCTTATTCCTTGTGTTCGTTCCCATCTAATCCCCAAGTCATTAAAAGACTGCAGGGAGAGAGGAGATGTACTTTGTTTGACTAAAGTCGCTATAAGGGCTGCATATAAATAGGCCTTTCTATCCAGATCAGCATGCCACTTGGATCCGCCGTTGCTCTCTCATCAGCATTCAGATAAAGTGAGCCAGACACTTCCTGGTGTAGAAAACTGCCTGTAACACTTAATGTCATTAAGAAACCCAGATCTGACACTGAATGGATGTTTGCACAATGAGATACTGCTCTGGAATTTGAATATTTCTAAATCTCATTATGTGTCTGTCTTTATACTTATCAATACTGGAGGTATTAGCCTGGCTGTCTACGATTCAGAAATGCTGTAATAATATGATATGAACTGTTTTTTTCTTTTTTCCTGTCACATTGTTTGAAAGTTGATTGGCTATTGCTTTATATGACAGTGTCTGCCCACTTACTCTGACCTTTAACATTGATGCACACAGCAGAGATGAGACTTCACATCGGGATGCTGGCCTCCCACTAGGAAGCACTCCCGTTCCCCATTTGTGAGTAAAAAATAGCAGACGCGCTTGTCTAACAATTGATTAAATTCTTATTAAGACACTCGTGCAGGAACACATCTCGCTACCCAGCAGTGCCGATCCTGCAGCTTTAAATCCTGCACAAAACTGGTGTTATCCACACAAGCTCCTCTGAAGTTGATTTAACTTGGAAGTGTTCCTTATGAGCTTATTTGAAGAGTTCATGATTTTTTTTTTGTTAGCTGGTTTTCCCCATTTATCATATTCTTGTAGATGAAGAGAGCCTTGGGGCTTTACTGCAATATTAATTTGTCTTATTTTTATGTATTTTCTCTTCCTTGCCAACATCCCAAGGATAATATGCCTAGTACCACCGGAATAATGCCTGAATACATTCTTCAGGGGAAGCTTTAGAGCTCGGGTTACTGTGTTCTAGATGAAGTTATAGAATTATTTTCAAAGGAAATACGAATCAGTGTTGTGCGCTTAAATGTTCCACTATTTATTTTTTAACATAAAAGAAACTTTTTCTGACCTTAAAGGCAAAAGGATTTGAAACAATTGGTGTAGTTTCATATTTGATGTCATTTATAGTGAGTAACTCTTGCAACAATGTTTGGAGTGAGAAGCTAGAAATTAAACCCAGTCATCAACAAAAACATTTGTGTGCAGTGATTTTTATTTCTAGTTTTTATTTCTAACCCTAACCCTAGCCCCCATTAACCGCGAAGTGTGAGGGTTCACTGTATAAGGTTGTGGAGTGGTTGAAATTCAGGGAGTCAATTTATTTGCAGTGCCTTGACTGGCCACTTGGGGCGGTGCATAGTCACTTAAAAATATTAAATAATGTTTTGTTGTGTTTTTTTTTTTTTCCACTAACATGTCGCCACAGCTGGCCATAGGTTGGCCTGGAAGGGTCCGAGAACAACTAATGTTGTGTTGGCTAAATGATTGCACCCAAGGCATGCCTCGGGGCTTCATCACAGCTGGGTCGGGAATTGTAATGCTGCATCATTTCTGATGTTGCCACCTGCAACGGGACTCTCCGACACCCTTCCACGAGCAGGTGAGGCGGTCATTTCTGATGTTGCCACCTAAACAGCATTTGAAACAGGAGGTCCCCATGGCGGCTCTCCCAAAGGCCAAGGAGTCAAGTCGTTTCTGAATGAGAATGAATTATGCATTTGCAGCAAACTGGCAATTAATGTTAGCAAATCGTGATTAATATTTGGACGTCACTGCCACCTTTTTCTAACTCAAACTCAAACTGCCAGTAGACGCTAAAGGAGTTCATTCCATTGCTTTCATAAAACACGGTCAGAACTCATATATTTATGATATAATGCCTAAAAATTGAGGTTTGTTTTAATTTTGTTTGCCATGGTGTACCATGAAATTTCATGAAGAATAGTGTACCGTGAATGCCATGAAACTCTTCTCAGCAGGATTATTCACTCTTGCGTTTTTCTTCTTGAACTGATGTTTCATCCTCGTCAGTGTTTCAGTTGCCACGTTGGCATTGATTTGTTTACATTGAGCCACTGTTTCAAAATATCACTGCGACTCTTCGCTCACTAGCTGGAAACAAACTTTCACGTCAGATGTTGGCGCTGGACTTCTTGAGCCTTGTGTCATTCGGTCTGTCTATGAGCTGTTGTCTGGGCCTCTTTTGCATCATTGTATCATGTACTGATCCAGTTTTCTGAAGCAGATGCCACAAACTTCCTCCTTTCACATCTGTTGAGAGTAGTTTATGGGACATTTTGTTTTTTCGACTTCCATAGAAAAAATGTTAATTATTTGGCTGTAGCAAAAGGCAGCTTGTTAGCCCAAGCAGTGACGGTTCCTTGCAAGTATGGGGCTGTGATTTCAATATTTGGCATTTGGGATTAGGGTCAAGATTAATGGTTTTCTCAATGCTGAAAAACAATACCATCAAAGAGGCATCTGATTGATTCCAGTTTTATCCTGCAGCAGGACAATGTCCTCAATAATTCAGTCAGTGCCATCAGGAACTATATTAAGCTTTAAAAAAAGACCAAAAACAAAAAGGACAAGGAGTCCTGTGATGGCATGCACAGAGGCCTGATCTCAACATCATTGAGTCTGTCTGGAGTGACAACAAGAGATGATCTCCGAATTAGCTCTCCAAGATATATGGAACAACCCACCTGTTCAGGTTCTTCAAAAACTGCCTGCAAGTGTTCCTAAACATAAAAGTTTTTTTTTGTGTTATCAAGTGTCCCCCTAAAGGGTAACATCATATCAAGCAGATTGAAGGAAAAGGGTAACCACACCAACCAATGATTTGATCCTAAATGATCTTCTGAAGAAATTTTTGCTTTTATGGGTTCTCAGTCAGAAAGGTTT
This sequence comes from Hirundichthys speculiger, assembly GCA_018398805.1. Lineage (NCBI taxonomy): Eukaryota > Metazoa > Chordata > Actinopteri > Beloniformes > Exocoetidae > Hirundichthys > Hirundichthys speculiger. The sequence continues at coordinate 853,331 of JAGFBZ010001190.1, forward strand.
TTAAAATACCCTCTTTTGTTTTGGCGAGTGAAGTGCTACCTTGAGATAAGGAGTTTAAATAATCTCGGGGTGTTGTTGGAGAGGAAGAATTGAGCGAGATATTGACAGGGAGCCTGTACCAGTCAGTTGTGGTGAAGACAAAAAGGGAGCCAAAAGGCAAAGCTCTCTGTTTACGGGTCGATCCATGTTCCTACCCTCACCTATGGTCATGGCCTGTGGGGAGTGACCAATAAAATTAGATCGCTGGCTGGAAATTAGTTCCCACCACGGGAAGCCTGGACATTCCCTTCAAGTTCAGGTGAAAGTTAGGAAAAGATTTGGAATAGTCACGCATCTGACTAGGGTGCCTCGTTGATGCCTCCCTGAGGTTCAGGACAGGTCCAACCTGGGGGGAGGCCCCAGGACATGGTGGAGTCCCTGCAAAGGCTGCTCTCGCCACCACCCAAATTTCAGATAAGTAGTAGTTAATGGATGTGAATTTTATAAAATATTCATCCTTTCCAGCATTTCCTACACTAACCTAAGACTTTTCCTCAGTATTATGTAATATATGGCCTATATACAAACTTTGGAAAGTTATTTCGTAGACAGCTCTGACACTCGAGATTGATTCTGCTACTCCAAAAGTAAAGGAAAGGCTTGTAAATAGGAAAGTGTCCTTGATCCTTTATAACCCATAATAATTAAACTGTGAACTTGAACTCAACGTTTTCTCTGAAAATATTTGAAAAGTGCCCCTCAAGCAGCTGTTATCCAGAAATGCATCACATCTTTGGAACGCTTCAGTCTGGGCTCCTGGCCCACCGCAGCAGAAGCGGCACTTGTGATGGCGGCAAGTGATTTTGACAATCAAAACCAATTCCAAGAAGCTTTCAGCTTTCAACTGAGAGACCTGACTGCTGTAATTAATACAACAGATGATGGAATTCTGAAATACACTGGCATGTCTACTGAGTGTTTAACTCGATCAAATGATTTCTACTTCTAAGAGAGAAATGTGGTTTAAAGCCAGTCGTACTCAGCCAGTGAAATATCTAAAGGCCAACGTACCAAAACGTTGGTTACAAGATATGTTGCCATTTTTCATTTCTCTGAACCTTAGATAAGTGGCATTTTTAAAAACTCGTTTTACATCCAAAGGAGTGTGGCATCTCTTAAATGTGCAAATTTGTGAAGAACATGTAGGGTTTTGAAATACTATATTTTTGTGCCAAACCATCCTGACCATAGATGCCAAGCAACCGGACTGACCGGTCAAGTTTTAGATCAGCCATTCCAAAACGTCAGAATACCAAGGCCCAATTTGAAATGTGAAAAACCTTTAATCACAACTGTGATCAACATACAGGACTAGAAGCTATGTTCTGACATTATTGTAAGGGGTCAACAAATAAGGTGTCACTTGTCATATTAGGTTAAGATGACGGTAGTATAACACTTAACTGGTTTGTTTTGTTACTTCTGAATGTTTTTAAATCATGCCGTTAATATTTTATAGTAATTAAAAACATATTTTTTATTTAATTTTAATGACCTCTCAAGGCCCACCTGCAGTACCGCGACGCCCCACCAGGGGGCCATGGCCCACACTTTGGAAACCACTGTTTTAGATAATTTAAAAGGAACAGAATAGCTAAATTTAACATTTGTCAGAATGTGGCACAGATGAGAACCCAAATGCACAGCAGGCAGCAAAGTTCAAAAAGATAACAAAAGTTTATTGGACAAATCAAAATCACTCGCTAAGGAGGCAAAACGACTGGTCAAAGTCCAAAACAACATTAATAAAACAAGATGAGAAACACTCAAACAAAAAAGAAACCTTGCGTGGGCGAAACATGAAGACATGGGTCGGCTTGGCTTTCTGGACACACAATACGAACCAGCACAGGAATAAAGGGAGACCAGTGTTAATTTTGTCAACTAAAACGAAAATGAAAACTTTTCGTTGACGAACCTTTAATCCATGACTAATTTGTGACGAGAACGTAAATTTAAGAAGCACTGACAGCAAAAATTAAAACGAAATCTCTGTTCATTATCAACTGACGAGTAAAAACGTGACGAAAAAGATTACGCTAGCCGGCCGGACAATCAGGATTACAGACATTCACAATGCCTTGATTGCTTTCCTTTTTAACCAATAAATGATCTTAAATCAAATTTAAACTCTCAGTCTGTCGTTCTGATTGGATGACCTCCCCCTGCCCTCCGCGCGGTGGCGGTGCACGTCCAGTTTTGCCACAGACGCCCTGGCTTCACACAGCGAGAACGGCGCGATGAGCGGGTTATCTCCATCTGCGGCTGCAGCGTTTCAAGTTGAAACGCTGCAGCCGCAGATGGAGATAACTTGAAACTTTCAAGTGGGGAGAAAACGAAGAGAGGATTTATGGACACACTTCTGTTACCTTCTGGCCAAACGCAAGACTAAGTGGATCGTTCCCAACGACGATGGAGAGCCTTGTGGATATAAATTCAGTGGAAAAAACACAACGAATTTAAAAAGGCACCTGAAGGCCCGCCATCCTGCAGTGTCTGACAAGGTAAATCTAAAAATGGAGCTTGATAAGAAGGCATGTGTAGTGAGTTTTAGGATTAAATTGCATGTTGACCAAAGTAACGTTAAGCTAACTGTGAAGCTGAAACTTGATATACAGGTGTGCTTACTGCTGACACTATTTGAAAATGTGCTAGCAATTAACTTGCAAGCCAACACCTAACTTTTAGTCTTAGCTAGCTTACTAGTATTGTTAGTCCTCACATCTCGGTCAGAAAAAGCGGCTACAGGATGCTGTTGTGTTAGCTGTGGTGGAGGCATCAAATCAATAACATATTATTTAATGATTGTTTCACAGCGGTTACGTTCAACAGCACAAATAAACTTGCCCACACACCTCCACTCAACCCTGCAGCTCCACCTCAAACCTCTGAATCTGAAATGTGTGCTGTTTAAAACACAGCAGCAAAATTATCATCTCTGCTTTAAAGAGCCGTATGTCACACACAGACAGTGAACCAGGTGAAAACTGGAGGTGGCAGCTACACTTGTTATGTTACTGTATGTGCAATAAAATCTACCAGAGTAAAAAATTAAGAAGAATGCTTAAAATTTAATCCACAAAAAAATGAGTGGTTATTTGAATTGAAATGATAATTGAATTGAAATTAATTTAATTACAGACTGTTTTCCTGTTTCCTGTTTCTTTTCATATTTAGAATAATGAAAGACACATTGCTGTGGCCAGGAAAAAAATTCAGTCAGAGGATTTTCTTTTTCTTTAATCCCTTCATATGTACTGTTTACATATCTTAAGAACTTAAGAGCATTTAAGTTTTCAGTTTTGTGTTCCCTCCCTGTATGATTAACATCCTTGCCAGTAATTTATATTAAAGTGATTTACTCCACTCCCTGGGGTGGTTTTTAGACATTCTACTAGATATTTTTTACTTTACAACTTTACAACTTTTTGGTCTGTGTTATAAAATTCTTAGCTTTCCCAGCACCAGTGTTATGGTTAATGTTTGTAATCTTATTTGAGATGACTGTGTTCTTTATGTTTTAGCCTACAAATCAGCTTGCTACAGTGTACTACATAGATGTGATTATGAAATAATTTAGAGTCAGTACAAGTAACATCTTTTTTCTCTCCTCCCTTCAGATTCCAGAGACTCAGACTGTACCTGTACTCCAGAAAATGGACAGTGAAAAGGAGAAACTGCCAAAACAGACAACGATTCCAATCATGTTCACTTCCACATTCATTCACACATTTTTCTCCACTGATTTATATAGTCCATTTGTGAAGAAAGTTCTTGTAAACAGTGAAAATGGGTTTTGCACGGTTAAATGGACTTAAATGGATAAAGTTAAATTGTTGTTTTGCTAATATACAAAAAATAAACAGGAATTTGTGAAGAACATGATTATGTATTGCACTTTTTCTAACAGGCCTTAGACATTTTTTATTATATAAGAGTAATATGGTACATTCATAATTTAAATGACTAGACACAGTTAAAGGTATGCTTACAATGGAGTATTTACTACCATGACAAACATAATTTTGCAAAATCTATTACAGTATAACAAAACTGTCAAATTACTTAAAAAGACAAAAATGAGACTAAAAACTAAGACTAAAACTAAAACTGATTTCCACTGACTAAATTTTAACTAAAACAAAACAAAACTAAAAGACTAAAATGTGACTTTAACTAAATCCAGTCTTTGGTGAGTGACTAAGACTAAAATAAAATTAAAAATTCTTGTCAAAATTAACACTGAGGGAGACACAGACTTAAGCAGACATGACATAAGGGGCAACAGGTGGAAACAATCAGGGCGGGGCTAACAATCAACTTGGAGGGAAAACACACAGGTGAAGGAGCAAGTTACCTGAAACAAGAGGGAAGTGTGGTTTTAAAATAGAACATGAAGTCACAAGACAACACAGACAAAACAAATTTATATCTGTAATTTCTTGGACATGACAACATTCACGTAATGCCAAGAGTCCACAGTTCAGCCAACATTTAAAAATCTGATTTTATTTTTGTTTAATCTTCAGTGTTTCACATAAAAGGAAAGTTTTCTCATAAAAAGGGCCATCCAGAGTTTCTAACTCTGTCCTTTCAATCTCATGAAGAAGTTGGAGAGTTGTGAAGCTTCCTTCAGAGCTCGTGGCCTAAGGCTCTGGAACAGTCTATAACAATACCCAGGCAGTGTTGACATTTTTGAACAAGGCTCAAAAACACACCTTCTTAACCTTGCTTTCAGCTATGAAAAAGTTATACAGCATCAACTGTGTATTTTTTTGTCCCCTCTCTCCACAGCATTTCTCAGCTCTCCAGCTTGGTATTGTTAATTTCATTTTAAAGTTTAATCCAAGAAAAGACTGATGTAGTTTTTACTATTCCTGAACTGCGTCGTTTTCCCACGACATGCAGTCGTGTGGAACAGATGGTACTTACCTTATTGAGTAGTTTGCAGAACCATAGTTAGCAGAGATGATCTTGAGGTAATCTTGACTTTATAAACCTCTCACATCACAGTGGAGGAACTTTTTTCCCCCTATTCTTCTTTACGATGTTGCTTCACATCATTGAGGGCTGAGCTTTCTCGAGGTTCGCCCGTGGCAACGTTTTTATCTAACAGACAGATGGTATCACACCTGAGTCTAGAATACTTGGATCTTTTGTCTGCCAAGCAAAGCCTAATCATCACTCTTTCACCACTGTGCTTGACAGTTTAAGGTGTTTGGTTCAAAACACAGTTTATCAGCAGAAAGACAGCAAAAATAAATGGCAAAGTGTCGTTATTTTGGTCTCATCCTTTGCAAATGACGTTATTTTTTACATCTTACGTCGAAAGGGCGACTTTCTCCTGACCACTCTTTAAAACAAGCTTTACTTGTGCAGCCTCTCTCAATGTACTGTGATGCATTTTATTTTTTGACACGTTAGCAGGACCTGTCTGGGGAATATGTCTGGCCTTGGCAGCCAGACCCATTTACTCTGTAAATGGAAGAAGTACCGGACACATGTCATTAGAGAGAATCGTATTCAGCCATTTCAGCCAAAGCACAAAAATACATGACCAGTCGCCACAGGGTTATTTCTTCCGCATCCATTGCTACTACCACCACGAAATCCAAGTCAAATCCAGGGGAAACCAGAATAATTATTTATATCTAAGACAAAAAAGGATTAGGATGGCTGGCCATGCTGGTGTATCCTATAAAATCATGGACAGATGGATGTTACTGATGTTACGTTAGTCATAACCACTTGTACAGGTATTTAATGACTTTAATGACTGATTTAATAACAGTTTTTCTCAATCCTGGTCCTCAAGTACCACTGTCCTGCATGTTTTGGGTGTTTCCCTGTGCCAACACACCTGATTCAAATAAATGGACCATCTCCTTCATTTGGGGTGAATTCCAATTCCTCCCTCAACCCTCAATCTCAACCCTCAATCTCAAAAATGCGCGCTCCCGCTAAGGGCAAGTGTTGTCCCGATTCTTAGCAAGTCAAGTTGAGGGACGAGTTTGAGGGCTGTATCGCCCTCAAACTTAAGATTTTCCGACACCACCCTTGGAAGTAAGGGCTATCCAGAAGGCACTGGGTAATTTAGCCAAGACATCTTCGAAAAGGATGGCAACAAAAAAAGCTAGCTACAAATGTAAGTATCTTTGTATATCTTAAAGATATAAATGTTAAGAAACCATTTTATTGTGTTTGTTTGAGACTTTTTTCATGGATTAACATCGTTGTTGCGTAACATTTATTTATTTACTTTACGATGTTTGCTGCCGGACCGGCGGTCCTGGTCCGTCACGTTGTACTCGTTGGTGGTCCCGGTCGGTCCCGGGACCGGCCGCCGACTGGGGGAGGGTCCAATCAGCGGTCCAGGTCGGCTTCACGTTACTTGTACTTGTCGGTGGTCCCAGTCTGCCGTCCCTGGACCGGCGGCCGGGGGACCCGGCCCCGTCGGGTGGTCCGGGTCGGCTTCACGTTGTTGTGTAGCGACGGAGCGACGGAGGACTGAATAATGTATCCTCTATTGTGTTATTTGCTAATATTATTTGGAGAATATACAGCACTCTTTTCAATGTTATCCCTGTGGAAATACAGAGACAACTCGGGCTCTGATACATTTCAGTCTGAAGACGTAACTCCACTCAAGGGGTGTCCCATTTCTAAGTCACAAGATAGCCCTTACACTTACTTTCGAGGGTTAAGATTGAGGGCCAAAAATTGAGGGTTAAGGGCGAGGGTTGAGATTGAGGGTTAAGGGAGGAATTGGAATTGGCCCTTGGTCTGGACATGTCTGTCGTTGACCCCTTAATTTGAGCCAAGTGTGCTGGAGCAGGAAAACCCCCAAAACATGCAGGACAGTGGTACTTGAGGACCAGGATTGAGAAACACTGAGAATCATTTCAGAGATATCACTTTTGCATCTCAGCTCGAATGAACTGGAAATTATTTCTATCCCCCAGCAGCATTTAATATTTGACAGCAAAAACTGAAAGTGTCAACTAATGCAAGACTGCAACTGAGATGTTTATTCTCACCATTTGCTCTGAGTGGGATGTTTGTAATTAGGCATGAGGGGATGCTGCTGGGATTAATGCTTAAATTGTAGTAGCTCCAAGAGTTGTTGAAGACGATACATGACAGTTTTTTTTAAAGGAAAACCTTAAGGAAATTCTACCCAAATCGGTAATCCATTATATTTCTCCTCAATTTTAAAACTCTGTCCGGAGGTTTTTTCAGTTTACATATTGATTGAACTGTGTCGGAACCAAAGAACAATGTGACACGCGCAATGTAATTTATAGATGCAAATAACATTGGGTTCTGGCTACGAGATTTGGGGCTGGATTTTATTTACGTCACGCAAAAGCCTGCTCCCCGGGGTCGACGAGTACGGCTGCAAGATAGCAGATTCGAGCCAACCGCATATGCTTCTGGTATTTGTTCCGCTTATTTGTAAGGCCTAACACAAACACGATTATTTGCAGACCTAATGAGATTACTTGTGAAAACTTCTGTGGACCTTGAAGAAGAAGCGCTGAATCAGCTGTAATCGGATGTTTTTACTCACAAGTTGTTATGCATGAATCCTTCTCTTGTCCCAGAATGAGCGGGAGCTCACACTCGTACGGGTCGCTTTCTTTAACTGGGCCAAGACCGAACAGAGGATGCGCTCTTTGGTTTTCTAAAGTCGCATTTATTATCAGCATTAACTCATGTGGGGGACTGGAAAAAAAAAGAAGAAAAAAAAACCACACCCTCCACAGAGCCAGTCCTACCATCTAAATAATATCTAATATAAGTGGGGGGTTGATTCCTTGATCTTTTGAAAAACAAATGTAGTTTCTTAATTCCACGCGCTCTACGGGTGTTGAGGCCATGTATTGTGCTACATGACCAACAGTGGCTCTCCTTCTCTCCGGAAAAGTCTACACTGTCAAACACACCCCTGCTTTGCACAGGACTCTTTTTTCCAGAACCAAACGCCCCTTTATTTCACCTCCAATAAGCAGACGAACTGACGACCTGTCCAGGGTGTACCCCCTGCCTTTCACCCTCTGGGATAGGCTCCAGCAGATCCCCGCGACCCTAGATAGGACCAGACACGTATGCATAACGGATGGATATTTATTTTTAACCACCTGGTGACGATTATGTCTGGGCAAGTCTGAGAATTTGGCAATGATCGATTTTTGCGAATTTTAATATCCGTTGCACGCAAAGGGGTCATACAGAAATACATCTCTGTCGATAGATGACAAATGACTCACAGGTTTTAACAGAGTAGAAAAAGAGCACACTTGACAAGCTATGCGTCACACAAAAGCAGGACAAAAGTGAACTAAAGTTTCAGCTATATGCTCACCTTCACAGAATCAAATGTTGTCCGTCATGATGCTTGAATTTTCCTCCCAATAGTGGTGAGGTCAGGTGGTGCAAAGTTGTCTGCTGATGAGTAAGGTGATGACTGATACACAGAAATCATGGTAGAAAAGTGAAATTATTTAGATTTTTATGTCCACATCACAGACTCTGATCCCCAGGATCCTCAGGATCATAAAAACTGACAAAGTTGTGTGTTCCATTGTGTAAGATAACCTTATTCGACAGAAAGTAAACTTTAAAGGACAATAAAGAGCGCATTGGAATCTAATGAAAACTCCAGGAGAAGCTGTTAAATGGTACCACTCTCATAAGACCATCTTTTAAAAGAAATCGAGATACCAAAAGTGCAAAGAGGAGGAAATTGAATTGGCAGTTTTCCCCACCTAAATCAAATTAAGATTTATTAGGATGTTATGTTAAGTATCTTGGGAAAAGCAAAAACAATAACAAAAAAAAAAGGTAAAAAAAAACGTTGCGACAGTCTCGTAAATGTACCTCAGCAGCATGGAGATATCATATTTAAAAAAAAAAACATAAAATGAAATAAAAATAGTAATAATCATGTGATTATGACTGAAAAATAAGCTTAAGCATGAGGAAGCAGGTGTTATCCTGATAAAAGCTGCAACTGTAAGGAAAGATTTTAAGCTCAAAGGGGGCACTCTTGGAAAAAGCCAAAAAAAGTGCTTCCCCTCTGTCGTCTTTTATCTCGGAGAACAGGCTCAAGGATTATTGAGAGAGTCAAAGCTTCAAATCACAGTGCGGCAGTTGTGGAGGTGTGGCTTCGGAGGCACGCTTGAAGGAAGGGGGTTTTAATTGTTCGTTTTCGAAATCATGCTGACTCCGGTGTTTGTGACGTCTCCCGCCCGACCTTTAGCTTACCAAACAGAACTGTCCACACTTCTGTCCGCCACTCAACTTGCTTTTTGCCTCAACCAGCACAAATTTAGTGGTTTGTTCTCCTGCAGCAGAATCTGTCAGGAACTGCTGGGCTCTTTCTTCCCAACACAAAACGGTGACAGCCAATTAATGTGAAAAGTCAAAACAGCACCGTTCATGTCATTTCTGTTGCTACGATGCACATGACGCGGAAGAGCAAACAAGGAGAAAATATAGTTTATAGTGATGGTGAAGCGTTTCAGCCGAAGGGAGCTAGACCTCTTTGGTTGTCTGAAGATCCGTCACCGCTCCTCTGAAAGTCTTCTCCAGTTTTAAAGCAGCACAAAGAGTGTTTTCCATGTCAAAACATGAGTTTGAAGGAATATGTGATTACTTTTAGGAAGTGTTGTATAGCTGCCATCGGCAAAAACCACCTCAAATAACTTTGGACTCCCATTCGGGTCGTCTTTTGCGACAGCTGCTTATGTCTTTATGGCACTGGATTACAGAACAACTGAATTAGCCTCCAGTGCTACAGTGGACGTCGCAGCAGAGACTCAAGCAAGAGACCAGACAGCAGTAAATCTTAGTGTTGTAAAAATCAACTTACAGGAAGATCCTCTGAGCTTAAAGAAAAGTTCCTTTGTGCCACTTTATGTGCTTGTTGGGTTTTTTTTGTCCTTGTGAGCTCTTGTAAATCACCAACAGACCTGTCTCTCTTGTTGGTCACTGGGCTCTTGTCAACTTTACCTCGTCCATGTTTGAGCTGCTTTGTTCACACGGATGTGAACCTCCTCTGTCTATGCCCCCCCCTCCCATTTAACACCGATGGTTTCATTTACTCTTCTGTCAAACCACCTTTCCTTGTCTAGAATGTGGACATTACTGTCCTCCAAAACATCTCCCTTTTCCTTGAGACGCAGGTGAAGAAGTCTTGACTCAAGAAACTAGCTCTCCCGTTTCGTTGTTGAGTTTCTTTGCTGCATCGTACTCATGTGCAATGCCACTCGGTTTCCATTTGGATGTGTCGTCCTTGGGGGAAACCTTTTCATCTGTTTTCCAGCAGTGTGTTTGGTTTGAAGTGCACCGGGATGATGTGTTTGGAGGAGATCGTTCTAAGTTCCTAAAACAATCACACCACTCACCAATGACAATATTCCTATATCTGTTCTGTTCTTCTTTTCCTCCGTGGTGCGTTCTCCAGATTTCTCGACTTGACAAAGACGCAGTTTGGGTTTCCACAGATTTGAAGAGCCTTCTTGATGCGTTTGTGTAACTTTTTTTCTCCCCTTTTAGTGATGACAGTCTTAGTCTGTAGAGTTTTGATGAAGGACAGTTTGCGTCCCTTTAAGTGGTGCTGCTATTTTATTGGTTATTTTGTTGTAATCAGAGGGACCTTATCTCATCTTCTGCTGCAAATCAACTGATGGTTTCATAGCAATGTGTCCACTTGAGACAGACCCAACTTGAGAATTTGTAGCAAATCTGAGGTGTAGCTACCTGAACATCATGCTGTTGCAGGCAAACTGATGAATTAAACTCACAAAAGAATATTCAAATGATTCATGATGTGGCAAATACAATTATCGTCGTTCTTAAAAGCTTAAACTTGTTTTTTTACACAGTTTTCCCCAGTCTTCAAGGTCATAATCTTTCTCCTCCTCTTTCACCACTGTTTTCACTACTGCCCAATGTTAGAAAGACCTGCTTAGCTTTTTGTATCTCCCTTACTTTTCTAGTTACCCCGACACACCATTCAGGCTTTTGCTGGCACTGCAAATGTGAATGAGCACAAGAGGAGAGCGGATATCGCTTTGTCCTTGTAATCTCAAAGGATAAACTGTTTACTGAAACAGAATTCACATGTAACATTGCCTGCTGCATTTGGAGCATCCAATAAACCCTTGAAAATGCGACCACATTGTCGCGCTGAAGGTTATCTTATTGGCCACAGATGAGAACAATACTCTATAAACACATTGTTTTAGCATATCAGGATAAGTGGACATGATTTTTTAAAAGTACTGTTTGAATTGCTTTTTTGCACACTGAATCATTTTTTTTGAAACCCCACCTTTTTCTTTATTCAAAAAGGCATCATCCAAATCTATTCATTCATTTTTCTGTACTTATTTTTTTCCGTAAAGAACTATAGCTTCTTCAAATAAAATGGAAACCTTTTGCTTTTGTCTTTAACAGACACTATAAAGGGAATTACTGAACGAAGAAGGGCCTCCTCTGCTCCTTCCATCTGTTCCTCCTACCATTCCATTATGACATGTTACAGGTCACTGCAGAATTGCTACTCTGAGCTGCCAACAAGCATATCATTTTCCATTAAGATAGCGCTCAATGGTTGCAGTAGCATTATTGTTAGAGGGAGCAGACAGAGAGTAATGGACCTCAAGTGATGGCTCTGTCAAACAGACACTGGTGGATAGAGCCCTATAGAGCCCTAATAGACCCAAGTCTCTCTGAATACCAGGAATTTACCGAGTTGCAAAGCCACTTAGCCAGCTTTGGGTTGGTTTTAACAAAGACAGGAAAATATAGTCTGTACTCAAGAGATTTTTTACTTCCATTAAAAACCACTGCATTACCATTTCAATTATTCATCCATTATCTACACCCGCTTCTTCCTATTTTAGGTCACGGGGGTCTGGTCAAGCCTATTCCAGCTCTTTCTGAGTGAAAGGTAGTGGTACACCATGGACATTATAGTAGCTAGAGGACAGGTTGTCACATACAAAAAAAAGACAAACAACCACAGGTTTACAGTCACACCTACGGGCAATTTCGAATCATTAACTAGTTTAACATTTGCATATGCTTTTTTTGGCCTATACTGAGCTCTGACCCAATACCATTTTTCTTTAGGTAGAAAATTCAATATTTGGGATTTAATTTTCCAACAAATTTCTCATGCCTTTTCAGCTCTGACCACAAAATTTCTGTTGGATTGAGATCAGAGTTTTGTGATGGCTGCACCAAAATACTCACCTTGTTGTCCTTAAGGTCTTCTACACACTGCATGATTTTGGGCTGTCGCAGACAAAAGATGGTTGTGAAAGAATCATGGGAATACCTTTGGTCTTTGGCCAAAATCAGCTGTCCTACATTCCACAATATGAGTGGTTTGACGACGGGTGTCACACTGGTCTTGCAATGAAAGACTATGACTCAATCTGCTTGCCAGCTAATTAAAATGCAACTTCGAAAAACGCAGCAAATCAGCAAGTAGACCTGGACCCCATACCGAGTTTGTTGAGGTGAAGAGAGAGCTACGCTAAATGGCAAAAGCTCTTTATTTACTAGTGAGATTCTGATTTTGCTTCCTTGTTTAGCAATCGCCACTGACGAAACCTCATAACCATCTTTGTACCACCCTTGTTGGGCTTGCTTCAAAAAAAAATGTTGCTTTCAAATATCAATTAACCATCTGAACTGTGACCCAATCAACCATGTGTCCCAAGCTTGTGAAAAGCTTTAGCTTGCCATTTTATCCCTGGCTCGCTCTCTCCCATCATCCCACTTTCTTCCTGCACAGTGAACCGCACATACAATAAACAGGACTATAATTAACAGTGAGTCTATGAAGACAAGTAGTCATACCCTCATTACAGAGAAACCCTACTGCTGAAAAAGGATGCACACATGAACACAAATACACACAGAGTTCACAAGGGTACAAACCCTGCCTTGTAGAGAAAGGAAGAAGAGTCGGTAACAAACGGATGGACAGCATCTGTTTCTCAGTGTCAGGCAGCAGCCTGGTGCTAATTGCAAATGCCAGAAGACATAAAACCATGGCAAAGGTCTTTAAAACTTCTTGTGTGTGCGTGTCTCCATGTGTCTTTCACACTTTTTGCTTCACAGATAAACAAGGAGAGAAGTTCAGTGGCAAAAAAAGCTTTGTATGTGAAGTACTTCAAACTATCACCTTTGTATTTTGTGAATCTTAACCGTAGGATCTATAGTCTCTAATGATTGTTTAAATGTTTCAAAATAGTTAACTGTTAGAGATACAGTAAAATGTTAATAGAAAAAACAGCATGAAATGATTTCCAAACTCCATACTTTATTCAGGACAGAATATATTAAGTGTTAAGCGGTGTGGGATATTTTGCCATTTCTTGAAAAATATTTTCTCATTTTAAATTTGAAGGCTGTAACATGCAAGCTGGGACCGAGGCAACCAAAGGCCGGAAAAGTAAATTAAGTGGTACTAAAAAGAAACACCTTAGAACATCTTAGGAAATAAAAAAAAAAAAAAGGTTAACTGGAAGCAGGTCAGTGACATGACTGCTTTTTTAAAAAGCATTGTAGTGAGGAAGAGCCAATCTGAACTAAAAAGGGGCAGAGGTCACCAATTTTCAAAGCACATTTGCAAATTGTGAAACAATTTCAGAATAATTTTCCAAAGAGTAAAACTGAGCAGACTTCTCATCATCCACAGGGCGTAATATCATCAAATGAATCTGGGGAAATCTCATGAGACTGTCAAATCGGTCACAATTGGATACATATGATGTCTGGGCTGTCAGAGGGAACTGCATTAAAAGACATACATGATGCTGAAATGGAAATCACTGCATGCGTTCAGGGATACTTGCCATTGTGCCATCCACAAAAAACATGTTAATGCTCTATCACATACGTGAACATGATCCAGAAACACTGCCACTCTCTTTGGATCAAAGCGCTCCTGAAATTCTCGGCAACTGGTCTGGCTTCGTTCCCAGACATATGTGCACTGTTGTTAAAGGCTTTATGTTGTTACAACCCAGCTTGTAGGGCTGCAACATAAAATGTACACCGAATGCGTGCATTAGGAAAGTAAAGGTTTTATTGTTTAAAAACTAACATTAAGAGTCCAAGACCAGCAGCACTAACAAATAAGCAGCAGCAAGAATGAAGCAGCTGGTCTAGCTTCACAGCTGCAGCCAATAAAGCCAGTTAGAAAACCACGCCCATGCACTGCTGTGGCAAAGCCAGTAAAAATGCAGAGGGGTATAACAATATTATGCAGTTTTGATCCCCATTTATATGGATCAAGCGCCACAACAGTTGTTTTACTTTGATCGTAACTCAAAAACTCTCTGGCTCTGTGAAATTGGACAGCCTAAATCTTCTATTTTCAGTGTGATGTGGTGAGCCTCCTTGTTTGGCCTCATTTGCTTCTTGTTCCCTCTCCTGTTACTGGTTAGCAGTCAGACACATTTCTGCCAGTAATGTTCCATGGCAACAGAGACAGTCACAATTGGAGGATCTTTCTTTTTGAGCTAAATCACATGAAGTTTAGAAAGCCTATCTGTGATGCAATTAATGGTTTATGAAAGCTGAAAGTCCCTTGAGAGCCCTTGCTACAGTGTTTAAATTTCCCTTTATGTGATAAATAAAGTATTTTTCATTTTATTTCATTTCATTATTGTGGAGACGATCTGACAAATTCTGAGCCCACTGATTTCGTCCCTTTTCCAAATGATGAATTGTGGAAGCTCATCACCGATGACAACAAACAGGAGAGGGTGGTGTGGCCGAGTGGTCTAAGGCGCTGGATTTAGGCTCTAGTCTCGATGGAGGCGTGGGTTCAAATCCCACCACCGCCATTCCAAGAAAGTTCACTTTCTTGGAAGTGAACTTTCTTTCCAAGAAAGTTCACTTTAAAGGTGAAAATGAAAGACAGCTGTTACTTCTGTTCAACACCAACAAGGCTGCAGGCCCGGATAAGGTGTCAGAGCGGACCAATTGGCAGAGATTTTTCTGGACATTTTTAAACCTGTGGTACCCGTCTGCTTCACCCATCATTGTGCCTGTGCCAAAGAAAACAACCATCACCTGCCTCAACTACTACTGTCCCTGTTGCTCTGACCCCAGTCATCATGAAGTGCTTCGAGCGGATCCTCCTAAAGTACATCAAGGACGTCATCCCTGCAGGCCTGGACAGCAGGCAATTCGCCTACAGGGAGAACCGTTCTACGGAGGATGCTGTCTTGCTATCACTTCACACAGCCCTGACCCACCTGCAGCATCCCAACACCTATGTCAGGATGCTGTTTGTGGACTTCAGTTCAGCCTTTAACACTGTTCTCCCAGACGTGATGGCCCTGAAGCTCCACAACCTGGGTTTGTCACCAGTGCTCTGTTCCTGGATCAGTGACTTCCTCACCAACAGGCCTCAGGTGGTGAGGATAGGGAAGTACACTTCTGCTACACTGATCCTCAACACCGGGACACCGCAGGGTTGTGTGCTCAGCCCTGCCCTCTTCACCCTCTTCACACAGGACTGCTCTGCCATCCACTCCACAAACATGGTTGTGAAGTTCGCGGATGACACCACCATGGTGGGTCTCATATCCAACAACAACGAGACCCACTACAGAGAGGAGGTCCAGAGGCTCACACAGTGGTGTTGTAGGAATAACCTCATCCTGAACACAAGCAAGACGAAGGAGGTCATTGTGGATTACAGGAGGTCCAGGAAGACTGAACACGCTCCTCTCTGCATACATGGAGAGGCAGTGGAGCGTGTAGACAGCATCAAGTTCCTGGGCATCCATATTTCCTCTGACCTCTCCTGGTCTGTGAACACTTTGCACCTGGTGAGGAAGGCCCAACAACGGCTCTTCTTTCTCAGGAAGCTGAAGCGCTCTGGACTCTCTTCGCAGGTGCTCATGAACTTCTACAGAGCAACCATTGAAAGCATCCTGTGTCTCAGTGTGACGGTGTGGTACGGCAGCTGCACGTCACAGAACAAAAAGGACCTAGCCCGGGTGGTGAGAACGGCACAGGGGATTGTGGGCTGCCGTCTACCAGATCTGGACTCAGTCAACACTGCACGAGTCCAGAAGAGGGCCAGACGCATGGCAGCCGATCCCACCCACCTGGTCAATGCACTGTTTGTACCGCTTCCATCGGGGAAGCGGTACAGAAACATCACTAGTACCTACTTGGCGCGGCTCGACTCGACTCGGCTCCGCTTTGGAGGTTTTCCACTAGGTCATAGTACCGGCTCGGCCCTCCTTTTTTCGTACCTACTTGGCTGGGGTTCTATCCGGGCTGAGTCGGGCCGAGAATACAACGTCACCACGCCGCGGGCCATTGATTTGCCAGAGAGCAACGTCACGGATGAGCCTTAAGCAACTCCTCCACACCCGCCATATTTAAAACTCGGCAACAACAACTCAACAGCGATTTTACTTACCTGCAATTGTCTACTTCACAAAACGAAGAATGGCCGGAAAGTCTACTCCATGGTCGAATGACGAGTCCACACATTACTGTGCTTCATGGCTGACACCGAATCCAGAGTGAGCTCGACGGAGCAACGAGGAAAAGAAAGTTTATGTGGGGGTCTCTACCATGAAGGCCCCACCCACATTGAGGTGGTACTGAACTACAGTGGAAAACCACTGAGACCGAGTCGAGTCGAGCCGCGCCGACTAGGTACTAATGGAAAAGGGGCAAAAGCCACCACAAAAGACTCAGGGACAGCTTCTTCCCTCTCACAGCTCTTCCCCAGAGCTGAAAGAAAGCCCCCCTGCAGTGAACATACCCCACCCCCCACCTCTCCCCCCCCCCCCCCCCCCCCCCCCCCCCCCCCACAGCCACACACAATCACCCCTTCAAACACACACACCTACCTCTATCACAGATTCACACCTCTGTGTCACAACCTGGACCTGCACCAAGGTGCACTTATCCTCCCATTTCTCATTCCCACCCACCTCTCCCACCAACCCCCACACAGCTAGTTCTCTGTAAATAAACACGTACAATCTGTAAATATCATCTACAAAGAATGTTGTTTTCTATCTTGCATATGTATATATTTTCCTCTATTTATCTGAGTGATTTATTTAGGTGTGTATTTATGTGCGTATTTATGTGTGTGCCTGCCGGGAGTCGTGCAAAATTTCGTTATGCCTGCATAATGACAATAAAGAGACTTGAATCTTGAATCTTGAATCTTGAACAGAAATGGCCACCAGTTCTTTGAAAGGGGAATACTGAAACCAAACTCCAAATTTCATGATTTTATGATGTGATTGTCGCTGAAATGAAAGCTTTCATTGTGCATGGGGCTTGAGGAAAAATCTCAAATTGAGGATTACTGGGCAGGTGATGTCACAATAATCAAATTAGATGACAAATCTACTTCCATTCCAAATTTTGGTTCATACTGAAGATATTTCTCATTTACAGTATGCCTTTATCTCAAACCACTTTAAAGTTATAGCCTTTTTAAACCTTGATATCAAAATTGAACATTTTCCAATAAGGCTGCCACCTTGTGACGCCATAATATGCAAATTATATGAAAAATTTCACTCCCATCACAGACTGAGTTATACTGAACAATTTTCTCACTGATTTTATCACTTTTATCTCAAACTGCTTTCAAGTTGTCGCCATTGTCGCCAAATCTTGATATCAAAATTGTATATTTTCTTGAAAAAACTCCGGCGCCTAAAGGGTTAAGACAATTCTGAAACCTTTGAAAGTCAGGAAAAGCTTCGTGTTATCAAACTTTCACACTCCCTTTGTTCAAGTATGTGATATGTATTCTTTGTTCTACTTTGAGTAACATATGTGTTTATGAGAGTTGCAAATCTTTTCACAGTCTTTTTTTTTACAGTTCCCCATCTATTTTCGGAAATTGGCTTCTACATCATGTGAAAAAAACAGCAGAACATTGATTTTATTTGGAATATCATATTTTAATCTTGAATTAATCACATCTATCTTTTTAAAAAATTACTGCATTTCAGAGATATTGTTTCTGAGGGTTAATCTCTGTAAAAACTGATGCTCCTGCCATAAGGTAAGTGGTAATCCTGTGTTATGTTAACAACATGCCACTTCCATCTATTTTTAACCGATCTTAATAGCAGGTGCATTCATTTTAACTAAATGTTGTGTAAATTATGTGTTCATTACTGCTGATATCCCCGGAGATAAGCAATCCTCTACGACACTGTCTCTGTTCGCTTGCTGTTTAATTTGATGCAATCCATTTATCAACCAGATGTTTTCAGTGAATCCAAAGATTAACTACCTGCGGTAATAAATGAGGCTTTATCATTCGTGAAAAGATTTGTGTGATGAGGGGAAAAATGTTGCTGACTGTGGAGGTAATGAATTCCAGATTAAAAGAAATATCAAGATCAAGAGGTGAAGTGTCATTCAGGTCAATCCAGTACAACACACAATCATTTGTATATATTTGAAGTAAAATGGCAAGATACACTAAATGATGAGTCAACATGAATGTTTGAAGAACAATTAAACATCTACAGGAAATCACAGTGTAAAAGTCCAATAGTAATAGTCCAATAAAGTGCCATAAAGGCCCATTTTATGGACTATGTTAGTTGATTTAGCCACTGTTCTCATGATGTACTCATATTTGTGATTAACTATAAAACTAAGAGCACTTAATCCCTTAAAGCATTAAAGAATGTTAAATTAGACATTAATTTTACTTTACTTGGGCTTTATTTTCATTACAGTACAAACCCAAGGTAGTTCTTGTTTTGTCCTGTTGACTCGATTTCAGCATCCATTCATTCGGAAGAGATTTGGGATACTGGCATTTTAAGGCTTCTAATTAAATTAAAAAAAAAAATTTGAAACAGATTATTTGAAACATCTGGAAATCATGATGTCATGAAGACCATTATGAAAAGGACCACGATCCCACTGCAATGTTGCGCCACATCAACCAGTTTAATTAAATGGCAGCAACAGCCACAGAAAGGCGACGTGTCTAAATAGGTTTCTACGGAGTTGCTGGGTTCCCCAATTGTGTGAGGGTCATCGACTGTCCCCATGTTTCAATCAGAGCTCCATCTGGGAATGAAAATGCATACAGAGACAGAAGACGGCGACACAGCATGAACGTTCAAGTCTTCTGTGACCACAACGGCCAGATCCTCAGCGTCTGTGCCAAAGGACCTGGCTCTGCACATGACGCATTCATTTTGGGGAACTCTGCGTTGTGGCAGAGAATGAACAACTTGCCTGATGGAGATGGCTTGCTTGGTTGGTAAGTAAAAGGGGGCCCTTTTCAATTTTACGCAGGTTCTCTGACAAATTGTGACCCTAAGTCTCTACACAGGTGACCTGTGATACCCTCTCCTCAATTTGCTGATGACTCTATTTCACAACCCCCACACTGACGGCCAGGCCCGTTACAACCACGCACTCACCAGGAGTGTCATCGCATTTGACATTTAAAAATGTCAATTCAGGTGCCTCTACGACTCTGGTGGCTATATGCTTTTAAGCCCTGACAAAGTGTGCCACGTCACTGCTCTATTCTTCATGCTTCACAATATGGCCTCAGAGCAGTGTCTACCCCTCCCAGTGGACCAGGAAATCGGCCCCAACCAGCAGGATAAACAACCAGTGTTTCACAACAGGATGCTTGCGGAGAGGGCAGCAAGCATGCACCAAATGATTGTTGATCAGCATTTCCAGGTATGAAGAGAGGTTTCTGAACTTCAAATAATAAAAACAAAATGCATCATGATGTTTTGGATTTTAATGTTTTTTATTCAAGTTAGTCTGCGATGTCCAAACTTTGTTCTAGGATATTGGTGTGCACTGTCTTGTTGAATGAAGCAAGGGTGCACTCCCTGTGGGGGGTACGCATCAGCTTAACCAGCTTGACCAGTGTCACACTGATTGACCTCAGGGAGTTGTTAATACTGGTCAAGGTGTTTGAACTGCTGGAAGTCCTCATGCTGCCGTCTCTCGGCTTGACCCCCCCCAATTCAGACAAACCATAGGTATTCCTCGCCGGGTCAACGAAACCACGGTTGCTTGGTGGTTCTGGCAAGGAATCTCTTGGTCCAAGTTCCGATTCCTGGTTTTTGCTGCAGGTAGGGTTCCGAAGGACTCCTCGACAGGTGGCCCTAGCAATCCCCAAGTCCAAAGACAGATCTAATGCTTCTGAATCTGTGATGACAATGACCATTGACCATGACCAATGACCAGTTTTTTTCCCCCCTCCACAGATGGAAGACTCAAATCAACACATGTCCCACTCATTTCTGGCTTCCTGCAAAAAGTACCTAATGGTCTGACCCCACATGGCTTAATCCTGCCACTGTTTCGTAGTCAATACTGCAAAAAATATTTCTACAAGTTATTTGTCTCAAGTCTTAATGTAATTTTGATACATTTTGAGCATGACATATTGTATCCACATGACAAGGTATTTTACTTGCCTTCATTGTGTCCCCTCGCTCCTCTCCCTGCAAGTTCACACCGTGGAGAGCGTGGAGGCAACCTCCTCCTCCAGTGCAGTCAGTTGCAGAGGAGACACTGCTGAACCCCCTACGGATTCCTGCACATGTCTGAGGCGAGTGCCAATTCAGTTTTTAACAGAAGCCCATATGTCTCTCCACTTGTGCTTTCATGCTCAGAAGGGGATGTGCAGGCATCTCCCCATGGCAATGACATCCTGGACAATTTTGTGCCATATAGCATTTTTCCCAAGCGCATCCACCATCAGTGACTTGTGGTCATAAAGCACAGTACATCCAACTCTTCCTCAAAGCCTAAAATTAGGCCTTTCTGTTTGCCTTTGCCACCTTGGCTATCTTCACTTCCACATTCTGTGGGTGTTTTATACTTGAATCCAGATCATACATTGGTCAATGGTAGCCTATGATATTTCCAATATTTTAATCACTTCAATGCCCATCTAGGCTTTGTGTCATGATTGACTGGTCAAGCTGCTCCCGGATGAGTCTGCCTCCTTTTTTGGATTAAACGTCCCTCGTTGTTGAGACCGTCCTCCATTCCAGACTTACGCAGGTGGGCATATCTGAAGGTAGGGATGGAAGAATGCGCTTAAATGGAAAGCGCTTACGCAGGGTCGCGTTAACATCGACTTGTGCGCAGATAATTTTTTTCTTACATCATTTTGTATACCATTTCCAGCTGTTTCTGATTTGAAGTTATATATTCAATTGGACATTTCTATCGGATGAAAATAATCCTGTGGCACAGCTGTATCGTGGATAAGGTCCATGATTTCAGCTTAGTCTAGGAACAAAGGACTTTGGTCTTCTGTGTGGACCTGATGATACATCTGGCAATACACTGACTCACTGTCAGACTATCGTTTTCAATCTTGAGATGCAATGTTGTATTACACAAAGGTCCAACGCTAGTTGGTTTGCATGCTACATTTAGTAAACATCCATGCAACACAATACAGCAGCATGTTTGACATTACATCAAAGATTCTCTACACCAACAAAATAATGCATTTCAAGCTCAGTTACCAGTACAAATTGAAACAGACTACTAGTCTCCAAAGTGGGCACCGTTAAAGTGTTGCGTAAATTGAAGATTTATGTGGTTCATATATTTTACTTTGCCAAGAGGAATTTGTGTTGCCAGATCTTGCTAGAACGGACCTCTGAGACAGACAGGCGTTGAACAAAGTACATTTTCTCCTGATTTGTTGAGCTGAAGAACAGACAGCTTAGTGATCAAATGTTCCTGAAGATGTGCGACTTGTGTGAAACGGTTCTAATATTTACTTCTGAGACTGTGGGGTGAAAGAAACGATTAGAATGCAGGCTCACTCCCTCCATCAGAATAATACTCCTTCGAAAGTGGCCCCATTAATTCAAAAACCATGTGACAGATGCATGAAATGGTTGTTCAGTCGACCATCCAATTTCAGAGCTGTCATTATAGCTGCTGCTTCAGCATGTTTAATTACAGCTAATTTTTCAATTTTTTAATTTTTTTTTAGAGTGCCATAATTTTTTATGGCCATTTTTCAAAGGTTGGCACAATTTCGTTCATGAAATGACACCTGAGTACCGCCTTCTAATCAGCGTGCACATCATCAACCCCAGTTTTTCTTCCACTTATTGGTAGGTGTCGTTTTGTCTGTCCTGCCGAGTCAAAAATAACTTTTGCAGAGAAGCTTGACAAGAAGTTTTTTTTTTTTTTTTTTTAATCAAATGTGCAGTCGACAGACTATAATTCCAAAATAATAAAGTATGGATCAAAACAAAATTTTAAAGCATTTAGTACTACCAATATCATAAATAAAATATGAGCAGATATTCAGTGGAAGAACATTAGGTTCATGCCATCACTGGGAGAGTTAAAACAAAACCCCAATTTCAAATTCACTAAATTCCCAATAAGTCAAACTGATGGACTCATTTTCATTGCAATAAAAGGAAAAAATAAAAGAAGAAGCTATTTTATAGGCTTCCCGAACTTTACAGCTCTTCTGTATTTCATATCTCACTGATGTGAAATTTCAGTGAGCTGTGTTAAGTTTCTCACCTGTTTAAGAGAAAGTAAAAGTCAGAATGGAGTGAGCTGAGTGGTACAGAGCTGACACAGCATTTAAGACACAGGTTTAGGTGGGTTCGGCCCAACCTTGCCCCCTGCTGCCCAGAACCAAGCAAAACTGATTATCTTTTTTTTTCACTCTAACACTCAGTCAAATCGTCCTTTAAGCAGAAAAAAAAAAAAAAATTGCTCTTAATTTCATTGTTACACTCATTTAGTTATGGTGCAGTGCTTTCTGATGCACATTATTAAGTAGGTTAGCGTTTGCACTCAGCCGTGGCTTCAAACAGGAGTGTAAATCAGGTTTGTGCATGTGGGGGAAAAAAAGAAAAAATCACAATGATTGAGATTCACAAAGAACCCTACATATGCATGGATTTATACATCTGATACAAAGAAAGTGCATTCATGTCTCTGCCTTTGTGCGTAGGCTCACTTTTTAATATGCAGCTACAGAGTTTTAAGCATCTGGTCTCAAAACTTCTCCAGCTTTGGACCGGCGGTATGTGTGTATAATGGCTCGACATGAAAAAGAATTGCTTGAGGAATTGGTGGAGGGAGAAAGGGGAAAAAAAAACAAATTGTGAGTCTTCAGAAGGATCAAAAGAATCCTGCAAGTTTGGTGTCCAATTAAAAATCAGTGAGAACACAGTTGCAGCAGTAATCAGGGATATAGAACGAGCTACGGTACCCCTAATCATCGCCACCGCAGTTGTCCCCCTTTGAAAAAACAGATGGGCAAGTGTTGCAGATTTAGCGAACAGATTACAAGTGTAAATCAGATTTACTCTGATCAGTGTGGTCATACAAAGACAGCGCTTTATGAGTTTTATTAACTTAAAAAAAAAAAGATCAACAACAGATTAATCCAAATATTGAAATCCATAAAGTGTAGCCAGGATCTTTGACTGCAAAAGAGGACTGTGTCTTTTCACCTGAACTCCATCAAATGGGACACTGCAAGAAAATGATGCTTGTCGTGCAGGAATAGCGTCTTGTGCAGCTCATAGTGAGTGACATGTGACTGCCATGTGTTTAAGATGTTGGAATAAATTAGTCATGTCACAACCTTGAACTATAGATTAAAATTTACAGCTGATAGCAGGTTGGATGAACATTTGACGATGCAACACTTCCAAACGACGGAAGAAACTGGGCCTGTTTGGGAACATTGTTTTTTAGGAAACTATTCACTTTTGACAGCACACATTAAATTCAAATTAATTGACAAAATTGATTTATTGCCCAGCTCTAGGTCCAACTGCTGCAAAGAGAGTCTTGTTGACATCCAGGAGTCAGTTCCATTTCCAGGAGACAATTCAGCTGAAGAATCGTGTCACCACTAGGGTGAGTATTAGGCAATGACCTCGCAATTCGATATGTATCATGATACTTGGGTCAAGGTACAATAGTGGTATTGCGATATATTGCGATATTCTACCAAGTTAATATCTTAAAAGTAGAGATGAAAATCAAGTTGCTGTATATGTTCATCAGATGATATTGATCATTCAGTGGACAAATTGAGCCAAACTATTTGCTTCAAAACAACCTATTTATTGTTAATTATAAGTGTCTTTGCACATTTAAGTAACCATTAGTAACCAATAAAAAATCGATATTAGGAGCTGAAAAATCTATGATATTGGGTGGCCGAAAATTGCGATATATTGCCAAATCGATTTTTTTTCACACCCCTAATCACCACCCATGAAGAGTTTAATGAACAGTAGACACTGGTGGGTGTTAATGGATCTGTACGCACAGTGAAGCAAAAGACTTTTGAACAGTTGCATGGTGTCAAGAAAAGCACCAGAAGAATAAGATGTGAAAAAATCGACTGTCCACAGAAGGAAAGATTTCACGCCACAATGCCAGCAATGAATCATCCTGAGGCCATCCGAGTTTGGTTCTTCATGTCATCTGAGGGAGTCGGCTTCACTTACAAATCTACCAAAAAGGACTGACATGAGTCAGGAACGGTATGAAAAAGTCACCCCAAAAAACAGCGGTAACATGGTTACGATCCATGCATTTTCTGACGAGGGAGCACCAAGTGGGAATGAAGTGACTTGGACATCTTAATAGCACCAGGAACCTGTTGTAAATCCTCAAAAAGGCAGGTAGACAAGAAGAAAATTGTTACTCCATCAGTGCAACAAATTGATCAAAGGATCCCAGTCGGAATTTTGCCCCTGAAATTGATTTCCAGAAAGCCAGCCCAATCTGCAGAAGTTATGAAAGTAGTTGAACACTTTTAATACCACATTAAACATTTGAACAAATCTGATGTATTTGCTGAATAAAAGCCTTTGAAGCTTATGAAATGCTCATACAAACACATGAAATACATGATTAGAAGGATACTGGAACATTTAAATTTGCAGAAATTAAAACTTGTATCACTGCCGAAATCTTTGGCCACGACAACAGAATATTACAAACCCTCACAGAAACAAACTGGAACAAGAATTTGAAGAATTATACTTCCAATGACGGGGTAATGTCACAAAATGTCTATCTTGTCTCCCTTTAGGACATAGTGAACAATAGAAGACAACACTACTGGAGGCACAAGCATGTTGAATATTTTTTTAAAAAGAAACATATTATAAGTTTACTATGAATGTAAGCATCAATGTTAAAAGTTTGCTGTCCTGGTGTTGTGTAGAGTTGTAGAACATCTCAGTTGTTCATGCTGAGAGAATTTCTGCTTATCCACATTATTTCTTTCACTATTCAAAATGAAGCACATCAGCACAGCAGGGAGAGTGCACTTAGGTGGAAGGAGTTCAGACATTCTCAACTGGTAGCTGACAATAGCTGAAATATCTGAGGCTTCAATACACACTGTACTGCTGTGGACAAACTAAAATGGTACAGTGAAATGACCCAGCAAAGCCATGTGCTGTAACAGCTCAGCAGGTAATGTTCAAGAGACTTCAGCATTTTTCCTGAATGCAGTGAATGAAACCGCCCTGAATGGCAAAGTGCATGAGAATTCAAGTATCTGAAAGAATGTAATGCTGGATTCAGATAGTGTCAAAACCGAGTCGAGTTGTTTTGTATTCATTCGACCGTTTTGAAATCCCCCCTCGCCGAGTTATTCGTTTTTGTTGAAGAAAGGAGCAGAGCTGTTCTTGTGTCCTTGTCTTTTTTTTTCAATCTTATAAAAGCACATCAACAGGTCCATCCAGCCCAATGGCAAATATTCATTTGTAAATGCAATGCATGCAGGGAAGTGAAGGGGGCAGTAGAGACTATACTGCACAAAATCTACTTAAGAAGAGCTTGTGAACAACTTTGAAACAGGTAGAGAAGATAATTAAAATAGATCGTGGCTGTTTCTCAGTTCCAAGTATGCAAAGTCTGGATGCATGTATTTTGAATCATGTTCTCCTGAGTCGTATTTGTTAAGTATAAACTCCCGAGGGTGGGAGGACGAAGTCTGGTCTTTCTGCCATTGATAGCATCACAGCTTAGCAAGTAGGCTAACACACAATTATATACATCTACAAATTAATTATGCATGATATACACTCGTTGAAGTTTAATGTGACTCTGAATTGACCATATACTCTTCTATATGATGTACTTTTAATGGGTTTTATGCTTTTTGTATTTCAGCTGTATTTTTAAAAACAGTTTGGTGGAGATGGAAAATAAAGTCTGACATCAGATGGATTTTTAAATTGGCTCTTTTGTGATTGGATAACCACAATATGTTCTCGCATTAAACATATATGCAACTCCTGGTTGACGTGAAATGCATTCTGAGATACTTTGCTGGCTCAAGCCAACATAAGTCTACACTGGATGCATCTTCTGTAAATTGGGTGGTGTGAGAGCACATCCGGGAATTTCTACTCCACTTGTCTAGATGTGGACTTGAGAATTGGAACAGGACATCCGGCTGAGACACAAGAACACAAATCCGCATACTGAGAAACTACTCGCTCAAATGCTACCTGGAAAAATTCCCACCCTTGTATGTTGAGAGCAACTCAGTCCTGTGCTTGTGTTCAGTGTATCGAATCATCCACTACATAATGGAGTGTTTTCTTTGTGGCATTGCAGCATCAGCGATTAACCTTATCGTACCAGTATGACGACAGAGACTGGCCGCAAACGTCTTGTGAGAAAGCTGCAACTGCAGACGTCCCATCCAATGGCATGCTGCTAATGTAAGTGTTCGTTATAGTCCTATATCCAGATACCGCACGTGTTCAGAGTCTAAACAGTCAACAATTCCCACAATTCGTCCGCCAAATGTCGTCCTCTGCAGCAGTACCAGTGAGAGCTGAACCACATGGAGTTCAAAGCGTGGCTGAATGATGACAAATGGAGCTGAATTTTCAGTTATTTCATTTGAAAAAAAAAAACCTGGACCTAGCGTTACACTTAGCCCCAAACAAAACTAAACAGAAAAATAACTGTCACTCTGAGAGGACCAGGAGGGCACTGATACAGAAGTAGTTTTCAGAATTGCTGCCTCACAGCCTGAAAACACTTGCTGCACATATTCTAATCATCATGATTTAACTGATTTAAATAGAATGAAAAAGTATTACGAATGACTTGCGTTTTCCGCTCTCGGTGTGGCACCAAACATGGACGAAAAAACAAACTAACGTATCTGGATGATTTATCTTCTGAAGCTTAATTTTTGGTTTTATGTAGCAACTACACATGAAGGATATTCTCAGGACCCTTGATGGTAGTTTTACGTTTATATCTACTAGTTGTTTGTGTCGCTTTGTAATTATGCCATCGAACACTAGATGGCAGCGAGGCTCCTTTGCTGAAGGAGCTAACGAAGCACAATCATTTCAGTTGGAGCTGAAATGTTGAACAGCAGTGTTGTAGATGGAAAGACCATACTAGCAAGTGACGAAGCTTGAAATCAGAGAAATAAAAACTACCTTCTGAGTGAAGATGACTTGATGCTTGTAAAATTATCAGTCCATGCAGCAGTATGTTTTTGCGTGACAAGAAATCCTGTTTCCCATTTAGATCTGGTAGAAGTTGCCAGTTTGAAACAAGTGGAAAAAATGAATTAATTATTTTCAGTGAAAGAGACTGGAAATTAGGTTCCTGGAAAAATGACCCAGGAACATGTTAAGTTTAAAATAAGAGAAATGGCAACAGAAGAAAGGTTTTTGGTCAAGATTCATGTTTTTTTTCTGTCACATGCTTGTTTGTAGAGCTGCAACAGGTTACTTGACACAAGATTTTTACCAATAAATGACTACATTTAAAATTTCCTTGGCATAATAGACATGCATATGATAGATTTGAGTAAATTATATGCAAAACTGGGATAAATAATCTCATATTTCCAGATCTAAGATTTCAAATCTGGACAAGAATGGACATTTTGCAGTGTACGTACCATTTCTTCTGCTCGAACTACTCCTTCAGTGAATTCAAACTAGTTCACTTGGAGAATTAATAAGATAATAAAAAAAACTATTATGGATACCAATTAGTAATACAACAAGAAAGGGGGGGCAATGTAATTATTAAAAATACATAGATAACTCCACCTGGGCTTTCCATTTAGCTTTTAACAGACAAATAACCACTCAGATGAAATGCTGGGTTTTGTATTCAAAAAGGGATTTTTTATTTTAACACCATCCATTTTGACCGCATATGCTTTTGGTCATTTCATATTACCCATCTGCAGCCAGTCATGGACATTTTGTGATTATGCATCCAATGATTACTGACATGAAAGAGCTTCACCGCCCCATGCAAAGCTATTCAATGGTGAGCCACTCACAGCTTGACATCAGGAAGCTATTACAGCTCCAGACAGGAGCACAGCAGCCAACGGCTAAGGATCTAATGAACCTGATAATAGGAGAGGGATACTGACAAATCCAGGAAATATCACTACAAAGCCCAGGTATCAGTCAATGATGAGTTCTTTGATCCACACAGACTCAAAACATTCCTGTCAGGGGGACAAAATATGTTTTCTTTTAATATGAAACCCATCTACAATACCCGGGAGGTATAATGGGATAAACTATAATAAAAAAGTGTAAGATGACAGGCTGTGTTCTTGATCATGGATACAAATATTTCAACAGATAAAAAGGTTAAAACAAAGTATCTGTTTGATACATGTGAGCAAAACCATCAGACAGACACTTGGGCAATATAAAACAAAGGAAAAAAATTAAAAAAAAAACATTTGCAATATCAGACATGAAGATACTTTTATCGTGGACAGTTATGCAAGAACCAATCATGACTTTGCAGAGTGGAACTTTACCACTAATTTGCATGGGATTTGAGTCCAGACTGTATAAAAAGAACCCTTTATGATGCCATCCGTCCTCTGAAGTTTGTAAAACTCCTTTTTTTCCCACTCTAAGTGATGTCGTATTGGCAGGAGCTGACTCTGCTCAACCCAAAGCTAATCCAAAAGTGGGTGGAACGAAGAAGCAGCCGGGACTCTCAGCGGAACCCCCGACAGAGGCCAGTCCTGGAAGATGTCCAGGCGAAGGCAGCTAGCTAATGGTCCGTTTAGTCCCCCTGGAGGGGTCCGGGCCGACCTGGAAATTGGCTCAGCTGCAGGAGCCTCCGGTTCCAGCTGCTGCCAGAGATACTGGCAGATGAGCTAGACGTCATTGAGTTGGCAGTTCTCAGGTTAGCCCTGACTAAAAACCTTCGGCCGGGGGCAGAGGAAGTTGCTGCCGGTTGTTTTGCAAAGCTTCATTCCTGGAGCCCTCCAGGCCAAAGTGGAGCCAGTCGCAGCAATACAGTTTACAGCACAACAATCCATATTATCCTTAAATGGCAGATGTACAGGGGTTGGACAATGAAACTGAAACACTTGTTATTTTAGTGTAACCCCTAACCCCTGGTGGCCTATCTCCAATAATTCACCAGTACCACCAGCACCAGTAAGAGCAGAGTGTGAAGGTTCAGTTATCAGGATAAGAGCAGCAAATCTTGGGCTGTGGACAATGTGAAACATGTATTGTTCTCTGACGAGTCCACCTTTACTGTTTTCCCCACATCCAGGAGAGTTAGAAACCCCAAAGAAGCATACCAGCCAGACTGATGCATGCCCAGAGTGCAGCATGGGGGTGGATCAGTGATGGTTTGGGCTGCCATATCATGGCATTCCTTTGGTCCATACTTGTACTAAATGGGTGCATCACTGCCAAGGACTACCAAACCATTCTGGAGGACCGTGTGCATCCAATGGTTCAAACATTGTATCCTGAAGGCGGTGCCGTGTATCAGGATGACAATGCACCAATACACACAGCAAGACTGGTGAAAGATTGGTTTGATGAACATAAAAGTGAGATTTAACATCTCCCATGGCCTGCAGTCACCAGATCTGAATATTATTGAGCCATTTGGGGTGTTTTAGAGAAGCGAGTCAGGAAATGTTTTCCTCCACCAGCATCACATAGAGACCTGGCCACTGTCCTGCAGGAAGAATGGCTTCAAATCCCTCTGACCACTGTGCAGGACTTCTATATGTCATTCCCAAGACAAATTGATGCTGTATTGGCCGCAAAAAAGGAGGCCCTACACCAGGGGTGGCCAAAGTCGGTCCTTGAGGGCCACTGTCCTGAAGGTTTTAGATTTTCCCTCCTTCTTCACACCCTGATACAAGTGGATGTGTCATTAACAGACATGAGCTGACCTTGATGGAAAGATGGTGATGGCCATTGATTAGGATCAGGTGTATTAAAGCAGGGAAACATCTAAAACCTGAAGGAAACCGGCTTTGGCCACCCCTGTCCTACACCACACACTAATAAATTATTGTGGTATAAAATCAGGTGATTCAGTTTTATTGACCAACCCCTGTATTTGCTTTTGGAGCCAGCCCCTAGTGGTCATTCACTGAAGTGCAATTCTGGTTTACAAGGTCAGCTTTGTAAACCAGTTATTGCCCCTTAAATGTGAACAATGTGTTTCAAATATTGTTGGAAACAAGAGTGAATATATTAGCACCCTGATCCTTCCACATGCATGCATTCAGTCATGTATTCTTAATTTTCCTGTCCTTGAATTACCACAATATTAGAACCAGCCTTTGCATAGCACTGCAGTGTGCAGACTCACAGAGCGAGGCAGAACTGTGTCATCTCCTGATGCGGCAGATGTGGACAGAGCCACATAAGCACATTGGGATAAGCCACATAAGCCCAGTAACTATCCATAATTCATCTTTTATGTTTAGTTATACTGTCAAAATAGTCACTTTGTTTTACGTGAACCGTATTGCTCATGAATGATTCACAAGTCAGGACTTGCTTCACTGGCGTTTATATCAACATGATGGTAAATAAACTCCCTGTACGCAACTTTGTCCTTGACTTGATGAATCCTTTTCATGGTAACTCAAGTTCCTCTCTGTTTTACCAGTTCTGTTTCAGCTTTAACTTATTTATGCATTTCATCAAACAACCCCAGAGGACAGCAGATCAATCGCGTGAATCAGCATTAAAATGATTAACTTACATACAATGACATTTATTCACACCTTTCATATTACCAGCACTGGCCCTGGGACAAATAGGAGAAAAAAATGTAAAAGGAAAAAAAAAGATAAAGTGTGTGAATACAATACGGTCTTCAATAACACCAAAGTTTGAGGAAATGACACCCAATAAGTGCCAAATATCACAAATCCACAGGTTTGAGTGAAGAATGCAACAGCTTATCCTCTCTGGAAGTCCCACCTGGAAGCTAAGTACGCCAGGTTACCAAGTGTGGCTAATTGTCATGTCAGCGCAGGTGCATCTGTCCATAGGCTTCCAGTCCTGTGCCCTGCTGGACAAAGCTTTGAATAATTGTGGATAATTCTCACCAAAGCTTCAAAGCCAAATAAATGAAATTCAGAAGAGCCCTGTTGTGAATAAGTGTGACGATGAAGGGCTTTATTATTTGCAGAGAGAGCTGCAGCTTGTATAAAGCCGTGAAACACGTCCTTCTTACTGACTCCCATCCTCCGATGTTGACAGCTTCATGGAAAGCACCCCATGTCTGAATGTCTGTGGAAGCTTCCTTAACATGCAAAAAAAAAATCTCAGATCCGATTTGTTAATGAGTTTAAACCTTTACTCAACAGAGACAATTACAACCATCTTCACTGAACTCTTCCTCTGAATTCAGAAAAATGTAATCCAAATCTATAATTTTATGTCTGCTTCACTCTAAACCTTGAGTTTGTTGCTAAGAAAAGTAAAAATTTCTCATATATACACATAAAACTGTTTTGGTAGATTAAAAAAAAAATCAGCAGATGAACAGAGGTTCTCTGAGAACTGAGAAAATAGTGCCATATTTATCCACTAGGTGGCAGCACCTATTGTAACGCGCTGCTCTTGGGGCTTTTTGCAGACACAACTACTTCAAGTAAAGAAAGCAACAAACCAAAAGATGCAATACAGGTAATTTCTTTGACATATTTTCCTTCAAAACAACCATGGCGTACTACTGCGATGCTGCAGAGAATACATCACATCTCTCCAAAGCTAACAAGCTAAAGCGGCCCAAAGATCTCTCTACACAGGGAACATGGAAGGCACTGATCCGGCGTGAGGGAAGGAGTGTCGACCTGCTGAACCTCAAGACTTTCCAGGCCATGTTCCCGTCACCTCGACAAGGAAAAGATCAGCACTAATGGCTGCGCGAGTGGTGATCCTGTTGACTTTGCCTGGAATAACCGGAGAAAGACACTCGCACAGAGAGGACCGGGAAGGCTCTGGTCTGCATGTGAGCCATTAGTGCCAGTTTGATCAAACTCAAAGAGTAATCTGTGAGTTCAAGGAATTGTTCTTAAAGCAAATTCAATGCAAAAAAAAAAAGATATTGGCATGATATTGTAAAAAGGTTTTAGAGTCTCTGGTGTGTAAAAACCAAGGCTGGAAACCACTAATGTTTGAGACCTCAACTGCATGAAGAATGAAATTCCCCCAAACAAGAAAGAGAGCCACTGGAAAAACAGAGAGATTTGTGGAATTCATTCTCCCGTCCTTGATCATAATTGAAAATCTTGTATCTAACCTCCTAATTTAAAATTTGAAGCCTTGAAATAATTTAATGAAAGCCCGTCTTAGAGAAGTGTGAGTGATGACAATCAATCAAGGATGGAAGTAAATATGGTTAAAAATGAAAATATTCCAAAACAAGGCTGGTACGGAGTCGATACTCATTATCAGCCAGTACTCAAGGCCCAGTTGTTGGAATCCTTATCTGTAAGTGGAAAACAAAAAGAGGAATATCTCTACTTGGCAGCCCAGTGATTATTTGAGCAGGACAGAGCCCAGATCTCGCAACAGCACAGCTTCACCGTAACAGAAAGCTTCTCCGCTGTCCAAATCCGTCTCCCTTGAAAAAAGTCCGGCACGTCACGAAGAGGAGAATCACATGGTGGCCACACACTGTTGACAGCTAAAATTTGACATTCTGCGAGCTACTTGCAAAATTGCAGCAAATGACATTATTAGTTCCCATGAATAAAAATTGAGCTTGAAAAGAGTGGTAATGTTACACATCAGTAAATATGACTACGAGCTAGGTTTTCTTGGGTATATTTGTTGCATCAGATTCTGGATTTGTTCACATTTTCTAAATAAAATGACAATGGTCGCTGAAAGTCATTTCCTTTATACAGTGGTACCTCTACTTACGAACATCTCTACATACGAAATTTTCAGGTTACGAAATGCCTCAACGGTAAAATATTGCCTCTTGTTACGAAAGAAATTTCAGGATACGAAAGGCAAAAATATAATATGCGCTGCTACTTGCAACTCCCAGAGTTTACCAAATGTAAACATACTTGTCGGCTCTGTATCTCGGTTTGAAAGCGGTGTGTCCGAGCTGCTCTGCAATTGGCTATCGCTTAGCATCTTCCTGGCATCCCATTGGCTAGGAGGGCCCCTTGTCTGTATGTGTGTAACCCAGCCACCCAGGTAAACAAACAATTTTTATTTATTTATTTATTTTTATTACTACATTTTTGCCGGCGTTTATCAGTCTGTGTTCAAGATAACTCAAAAAGTCATGGATGGATTTTGATGAAATTTTCAGGAGTTGTCGGAAAAGTGAAAAGGAAGAACTGATTTCATTTTGGGTGTGATCCGGAAGAAATCCTCGATTCTGGATCACTTTCAAATTTCTGATAATTGTTGCGCTTTTCTCGTTCTAACGTGTATTTCTTACAGGTTTTAAGGTTATTTCATGTATTATTTATAATTTATAGAAAATTTATGTTAGAATTTTGGGGGTCTTGGAACAGATTAAGGCATTTACATGGAAAACGCATCTCTACTTAAGAAATTTTCAGGTTACGAAACTACTTCTAGTAACCAAATATTTTATAAGTAGTGGTACCACTGTACTTAACATTATAAAAGCGTCAAATGAATTGACACATTAGTCATTTCACTTTTTTTGTTCTAATTTAGAAAAACGAGTGTGTTCAAGAAATGGGATTTGTACAATAAAATTTCATGTAAAATTTAAGGCTTTGACCTGGCGACCTTTCTAGTGGAAGCCATTTTCAATCTAAAACTGTTGAATATGTCGAATATTTGACGAATTATTCCACAATTTCCAAAACACTGCTTTGAGCCCTGTTGATTTTGAGGATGTTCTTTTCAGGGTCTGCAGAAGACTAATTGACTCTTGAGTTCAATTCAGGAAGTCACTAATGAGTCAGTGTTTATCTCGAGACGGAGCCATGAAAGTCTTCA
The DNA here is from genome assembly GCA_018398805.1 of Hirundichthys speculiger. Classification (NCBI taxonomy): domain Eukaryota; kingdom Metazoa; phylum Chordata; class Actinopteri; order Beloniformes; family Exocoetidae; genus Hirundichthys; species Hirundichthys speculiger. The sequence goes on from JAGFBZ010001190.1 coordinate 887,710, forward strand.
TGTTCGCAACATGCCGACACGGGTGTTGGGAGACAATAAAGCTCTGCTTCCCCATGGACTTCCAGTTCATCCCATTGTGGGAGATGAGTGACGTCTGTACAGTCTTTCACCTGAAGGCTTGTTGTGGGTTTTTTTTTTCACAGCTTTGTGTTTGAGGCCTTCAGGTGTCTCTTAACAGATGACTCTCTGTCTTTATGGCCTGCCAGTGGGAGTTTTTCCCCGTGCTAATACTCCATAGAGGCGATCCTCGGGGATTCACCCATTCACACTGCGTGAGTCACCACATGCTGCCGTTTCAACAGGGCACCCGTGCTGGAGATTCCTGCTCTTTGGCTCTTTGTGCTGGATGCATCCAAGGCTGCTCAGAAACAAGCACAGACAAGTATTTTTCACCTAGATCTACATATTAAGGGATTCTATTTCACTTTGTTTTCTCTACTACATCATTACGAAGAGAAAACAGCTTGTTTGGACTAACAACAATGTATTGACCTCACATAGCCTACAGCAAAAGAAGACGAGCATTGTGTAATCATAACCTTCAGCTCTCCACAGTGGAAAACTCTCGATACAGTAAAGGTTTCGTGAGTGTCAAGGAGCACTATTAAACTCCGACAATGGAAGTGCAGGGGAAAACAAAATAAATTAAAGATAAACTTTTTTTTGTGTGTGTGTGTTTAACAAAAATGGAAGTGTTGGCTGCTTTCAGTGGGTGGGCCGGCATTGTTCATTCATGATAAATGTGCATTACACGCATGAGCGGCTCTAAACTGATTAAACATGGATTGAAAATGGTAGTTAGGTCCAATAGTCGGTCACTGCCAGTGAAAAGCGGGCTGTAATCCCAACATATTAGTCAAAGCATTTCTTGAGTAGTTTTCATGTTGAGAGCTGTTTCGGAGGGTTTGTTTTATTTTTGGAGTTTTTTTTTTCCTTTCCTGCACATTGATGCACTTTTCTTACATAATAATTTGGTCCTTAAAGTTCCTCACAGGCCGAAATCTACTGGTCCCAACTGAAGGCAATTTGCTGATGTGGTGTGAAGGTTCCTGCCTCATTTCTCCTTTTCTTCTTGCATAATGCATCATATTCAGCCACACACCCACATATTCTGTGATTATATTGATTAGCAGGCGGTGAAATGAAGTCATGCTTTGGTTTCCAAATAACTGACTGTCAAAGCAACAAATGAACCTGCTCCCACCAGCAAAGCGAGTCGTTTTCTTTTCATTTTTAATTTTTTTTCCCCCCAAAACTTGTATTTGCTCGGGCTGATGTATTTTGTGCCTGTCATTCACACAATTGCTTTTCTTTCTTTCATATTCTTGGTAACCAAGCACCGAGACGTAGTAGCAGTTCGTCAGAGGGAGAGAGTATTTTTCATCTGTTACCGCCTCTCTTGCACATTGTGTGTAAATCACATCCATGTGATTGTTTGCATTTATAAATGATCTGAAATTGATGAATTCCCCCATGCAGCCTCAGGATCACCAATGTTACCTCAACACGGGTCCAAGGCTGGACCTTGTTTGGTGTACCTGCACCGCACATAAACCAAAAAGGGCACTTGAACCATTTCAAACTCGATATCCTTAAATCAAGATGAAACAAAATATTTTGTTGAATCCATTGTCTATTCTCTATCATGCCAGGTTGATATGGTTAGATGTTTCAATGGCAGAACCTGACTTTCAATTGATGCTTCAAAGGAGAAAGAAGTCAACTCGATGTCGCAATCTTAATCACATTTTGCCTTTCGTGTCAATTGTGAGGCAAATATGTAAGAAGAGAACCCGTTGCTGTGTCAAAGAGTACATCCAACCATCCATGCTAATGGCAATACAAACTTGTTACCAATGTGGAATAGAAGAGAATAAGACCCTGACAAAGTTTTCACTTAAGATATATAAGTTAGGGCTGGGCAACGATTACATTTTTTTAATCGCGACTAATCGCATGATTTCCCTGATTAATCACGATTAATCACGTTGTATACACAAAATCAAATAATGAATTCAAAAGTATTGTAAAATGCACTTTTTTTGAAATGTTCTGCTGCCATATGAACTAAAGTGTCATAACATTTGTTGTTCAAACACTTTTAACATCAGCACTTGTCAGTAACACATATTTAGTGTAAATATCATCTTAAAAAATGTAAAATAAAATAAAGCTTATTGCCACTGCCAGGGCATTAATGTTATCCTGTTTTTATAAAAAAATAAAAAAAATAAAAAGTCTACAAACAAAATCCAACAATGATTCTGCCTCAGCACAATCAGAACATTAAAACAGGTAATTTCTGAGGTAACAGCAGAAACTTTTAACGGGGAGTTCAACTTGGCAGTTGTTACAAATAACCTTGTTTCTGTTGAATCCTCCATCTGGGAGAACTTTAAAATGAAAATGCCCATGTTAAAGTTTACTTTACCAATCTGTGTATCATTCATTCTTTCCATTTTCAATTGTCAATCAAAAATATTTTTTAACTGTTCTCCATGTCTGTTTTAGCTTTTCCTTAAGTTTACCTGCCAATTCTCTTCCGGCTCCGCAGCAGCCAGTAACAGACTTTTCAAAACAAAAGCATGTGAGCAACATCCGTTAATGTGCGATAAATAAATATATATATAGAAAGCATCCATGGACTAGCAACAGCTCCCTCTACTGAAAATGAATTATTGAAAGTCCCATTTCAGAGGCTGCATCCTTATGAACACTTGTTCGACAGACACATGTTCTTCAAACACCAGCGGGGTGCGAACAAGAGAATATTCTTTTCACACCAGCAGCATTGGTCCTCTCACTCAGCAACACTGATACGATACTTTTTTATGCATCTCACAAGACAAAGGCAGGAACTCTATTTTCACCTTTGTTTTCATGATATATCTAATTCTTGGAGACACTTTTAAAACCAGTGATGGCATTTAATTTATCTCAGGCTGAGATTGGTTCAATTGGTTCAATTGCCATATCTGCAAACCTTCCACCAATCATCTGCACTGAATCTTGGGCGATGCCAAACAATCTGATTTACCTGATTCACCAACATTTTGTTTTTAAAGGTCTACACAAGTCTGTCAGTGACTCATTAGTTTGATGCAGGTTTGAAGATTGAGGATTGTTTGGATCGAAGAACACTGACCTACAGGGCGCTTGAGAAAGAGAAACTTGTTTTACATTCATATTCTACTGAGATTTACTTCTCTGTTAGATTTATACTTTATTTACATGTCAATTCAATTTTATTTTTTATAGCGTCTGTTAACAATGCCAATTGTCTCTAGGTGCTTTACAGAGACCCAGAGCATGACCCCCGAGCAGATATCATTAACTAAAATTATGCTATTAAATCCAAATCATTCAATCCATGTCATTAACCCCAGTTTCCGTTATGTGACAATGTGGTGTTTTTCTCCTCTCATTAAACGTGCTCCCAAGAATACTGGAAATGAAAGTGTCAAGGATCTCTTTAATTTGAACAGGTTCATTTCCGCTTCTAATACTTGAGGCATCATCGTTACTCAAAACCTCAACCTTTTCTATGCGGAGTCTGCCTCAAGGAATTCCTGGGACGTAATTGTCCATGGTTTCACAGTTCCTTTAGGCTGACTCGCGCAACTTTTGATGTAAGGCAAGGCAATAACTGACTGTCTTTGGTACGTCACGTTACCTGTTGACATGAGAAACATGTTGCCATTGCGGTTTCGTTGTATCCTGGCCAGTCATGCCCTTTGACTTCCCTTCTGTGGCATGAGTTGGCGACTCCTTCCACTCACAGCTACTCCAAAAATACAGAACACATGAAACAATCACAATGGGACGGCAGCAGGCGTTATGTGATGACTCAGACAAGAGCATCCAAAGCCACTATTTAAAAGAACCAAGATGGCTGCAGAACTGTGAATAACAACCTTGGATACACATTTTTTGTTTTTACTGACAAGAGTGATCCGCTGGCATTCCTTCTCCTCTGCATGGCATTTTGGATGACTTTTGTTGATATGGTTGATGTCTGTGAAAGCTTTTATTTTTTTTGCAACATAGGACAGTTTGTACTTTTGACTCATGATTCCAATTTGCACAATTACAAGGGTATTGGAGAGACATCTGTTGTTGAACTCAAGTCCTGTCGGACGTAGAACAGCCATTCAAGTCAACTGGTCAATGAGAGTAGTCGCACCAGAAGAAAACAGTTCTGGAAACATTAGGTGTTCTCAGCTTTGCTGTCTTAAAAATTGAGTTTGCTTTTTTTTTAAAGAAAAAAAAGAAAATTTTTTATGGACCTATATTGTACAGAATTACAATTAATTATAGAATTCCTTCCCCTCCTTTCATTTATAAACCCTATACAAAGAAAACTGTTATTGTCATTGTCAAATCAGTTATTCAAAACTGGCTCTGTACTTGTTATACACACATCTGTTCTCTGTCGGTAAAGACATTGTCACAAAGAGGTAATGCATGAACTGTCAAACTGGTGGTGTGATAGATTGATTTTATTAAAAACTGTCAAATTGAATAAATTCATGATGCAGTGCAGTAGTCACTTAAAGCAGTTTAAAAATAATTAATAAAATCAGTCAGTAAAAAGAGAACAAGAACAGAATTCATTGATAAATAAATAAGCTATAAATGCAAAGTCCTTTCATACTTATTGATTTAAAATTCATTGCAAGAGTTAAAATGTGTTGTTTGTGTGAAATAGATTTAAATGTCTCTCATTTTGTTAAACTCTGGTAGCGTTGACTGTTTTTATCTGTGATCTACCTGTTGAGCCTTGAACAAGTTGATCGTGATCGATTAGTTTTGTCTGCAGATGTCGGTAGGGGGAGCCCTCGGCCACGATGCTTCACTCTTAATGAAGCTGCCTGAGAGGAAGCCTCGTGTCTGAGAGTTTCTATCAATATATCCCCCTTTTCAGGTATATTGGGTCTATTATTGTTCTTGAGCTTTGGAGAATACATTATAAACTGTTTTATATGTATTTCATGTACATTTTGAATGTTTTTGGAGATTTATTCTCATGTTAGATTTCAGTTGGTAGACAGCCAGTCTAGTTTAGCTTCACCCACTCGGTTGGTGGCACAAAGCATTGGGTTACTGAGCAGGCACATGAATTGTACAGTATTTAGTGTATATGTAATTTCTTTAGCAGTGATGGACACTTAAAGCAGGATGTTACTGTTGTGTATGTGTTTCTGCTAATTGTTGCTGCATTTCTACATTTGAGAATTTACTTCAAAGTGATTTCATGAAACTGACTGTGAGGTATGATAATGCCTATTTTTCTACAATGTGTGTTCATGTTTGGTGAATCGGGTGACTTTGTATGTACTTTTTTTGAACAATCACTCTTAATGAAGCTGCCTGAGAGGAAGCCTCGTGTCTGAGAGTTTCTATCAATATATCCCCCTTTTCAGGGTGTAACATTTTGGAGGCACCGCTGGGATGAGTGAGACGAGGGCCAGCTGTTCCAGATAGGCGTCCCCAGTCATCATTCAACCCCCCATATCTTATCTTCAGCCAGGGTGGACGATAGCGTGTGGTGGTTCATCTGAGCAGAGAGACTTGCGTGCCATCTGAGGTTAACCACGGGTGCCAGGAGAGCTGCGTTGTCGATTCTGCAGAGAGAGGGTACTTCACCACACTGATATTGTCCACGGCCAGAGACTTGAGATGGATTCTTCAGACTTGGAGGACTTGAAACTTGAAGTTGGTGGTGCACTGTACACACTGACAAGAGATGCATTGGTTGAAGTTTGCGATTTTCTAACTATTGCTGGTCCAGGGTTTGAGAGAGTGTCGGGCAAAAGCCGTTCATCTCTTATCTCCTATATCACCAGGCATTTAGAGAGAGAAGAGTTAGGTGAACTTGAGGACGAAGGCATGTCTGAGTTATTAAGCCTAAAAGATGAAATCTTTGAGTTGCAACATTCCATACAAAATAGAGTACCAGAACAGGCAGTGTCAGATGCAAAACAGGCAGAAGTGGTGCAAGAGCAGGTCTGTCAGCCATTAGGAGAGGAGCTGTTAAGAAAGGAAATTGCAAGATTACAACAAGCATTAACACTTTCACAGCCAGAGAAATTAAAACAAACCAGTGGAGTCAAAAAATCAGTAGATGAAGGAGTTAACACTGTTGAGCTAGACCAGGCCCCTACTCAACAGACAACCTTACCCCATCTATCAGTACAGTGGAACAGAGAATTCAAAATATCAGGTCAGATCGGTGAGCCAGGGCAAAAAGACAAACTTACCTTCTCAAGCCTAGCACACCAGATTGAACAAGGCATTACCAAGGGTTTCCCTGAAATCGAAATAGTTGATGCAGTGATTAGGGCAATAGCACCAGGCTTACAACTACGCAGTTACCTCGAGGGCAAATCCAATCTTACCCTACCCACCTTACGGAGGATCCTTAGGTCCCATTATCAGGAAAGGGGTGCGAACCGAACTGTACAAACAACTCACCTCAGAGATCCAAAGCAGCAAGGAAAATCCACAAACATTTCTGATCCGTGCTCTAGATTTGAGACAGAAAATTCTGTTTGCTTCACAGGAAGCAGAATCCGGCCTAAAATATGATCCAGTCCTTGTACAGAGCATGTTTCTCCACACTGTCCTGACAGGCCTGCAAAATGATAACATAAGAAGTGACCTCCAACCTTACTTGCAACAAGTGACCGTAAGTGATGAGCTGCTCCTTGAAAAACTCAACATTGCCTGTGCAAACGAAACAGAAAGACAAAATAAAAAGAAACTACTACTTATGCCACAGCGGCCAGTCACTGTACACTCAGTTCAGCATAATGAAACACCTGCAGAGAAAAAAGGGAAAAATAACAATCTAGAACACCCCAATAAGACACAGCCTGATGTACTAAATGAACTGAGAGAAATACGTTCTGATATGGCTATATTGAAAAACCTAGGTGCTGAAGTCGCACAAATTAGAGAGTCAATTCGACAGCCCAACTCAGTACAGGCCCAGTATTTAACTCCACCCACAACACAGGAGTTTATGCCCCCCTTCCAGTCTCAGTATCCACCACCGAGCTTTTGGACTCCCCCAGGGCCTGAACGAAGAGGAGATACTGCTCAATATCAACAGAGATTTGCTCCACAACGCCCATACTACACCCCAAATCGCACACGCCTAAGAAAATGCATTGGCTGTCAGCAGAGTGGCAATGAATACTGCACCCATTGCTACAGATGTGGAAGTAATGAACACTACCTTGCAGGCTGCAAGGTGAGGGACACCAGACAAGAAAGGGATGGTCCTTTAAACGAAAGAGGGTTACACCCGCGGGACAGGGAGTAACCAACCAAAATATAATGTCCCAACAGCATTGTTCCCGCTGTGGTGTCTCTGGAAAAGATCGACGATTGCGGCAGTGTGCATCATGTAAAATGGACTCTTATTGTTCTAAAACATGCCAAGCTGAACATTGGTCAAAACATAAAAAGCAATGCAATCAGCACCTTCACCTACAAGTAAATCAGCACTCTAGTTCACAAGTACACCAGCATTCTCACTCAGGTTCAAAGTCCACCCACTCCAAGAAAGAAGACAGACAGTCTCACCTTGTTGCCCTGGTAGGGAAACGGTGTATGGTTGAGTGTTACATACAAAACTGTAGGACACAAGCATTATGGGATACAGGCTCTCAGGTGTGTATTGTTGATGAGGAGTGGAAAAAAAGACATTTGCCAAATGAGAAGTTAAGAGATGTCTCTGAGTTGCTGGATCTGCCAATGGACAGAATATGCCGTATAAAGGCTTCATTGAGGTTACTTTTGGATTAGCCGCAAAGGGAGCCAACCCTCAAGAACTTGTTGTGCCAATGCTTGTGATGAAGGGCAAACACCTTTCACAGCCCATCCTAGGCTTTAATGTTATAGAGCAAATAGTGAAAACCCATACCAAAGAACAACTTGATGCTGCAAGGGAAGAACAGTGGCATGGGGCACTAACAGCAGCTTTTTCCAGTCTTGAAAAAGAAAATGTCACAGCTTTCATTGATCTGGTGGTAACTGAACAGTCATGTGCTTTTGTTGTGAAAACTACAAAAGAGAAAGTCACCATACCAAAACACACTTCTGTTCAGATTGATTGCAAGGTGCAGACACAGCTACCAAAGAAAGACACTATACTCCTGTTTGAGCCTGAAACAAACCCTCAATGGCCGGAGGGCCTTGAATTCTGTGAGACTTTGGTAGAACTTAAGTCTGGTGTTTCACCTTACATTGTTCTTGATGTGCAAAATCCCACTGACCACAGTATCGAACTGTCAGAAAGAACTGTCGTGGGTACCCTTCAACAGATTCAGGCTGTGTATCCAGCGACTGTTTTGGAGAAACCTGACTGTTGTCCGACTGTGTCAGTGAGTCAAGTCAGTGCAGAGAGTGAGCAAACTACTGACCCATGGGATCCACCTATTAATCTGAGTCATCTGAGTGAATCTGAAAGGTTAGTAGTGCAGGATATGCTTCGTGATGAATGCTCCTCTTTCTCCAAATCAGACGATGACATTGGATGTATCGAGAAATTGAAGTTGAGCATATCATTGAAGGATATGGACCCTGTAGCACGCACTTACCTGTCTGTTCCAAAGCCACTATATAAAGAGATGAAGGATTATCTGCATAATCTTATTGCTCAAGGATGGGTAAAGAAATCCAACTCACCTTATGCTTCGCCAGTAGTCTGTGTAAGGAAGAAGGACGGAAGCCTTCGGCTCTGCATAGATTACAGAGAACTGAACAGAAAGACCTATCCTGACAGACAACCAATCCCTCGAGTGCAGGACATCCTTGACAGTCTTGGTGGCAATACATGGTTCTCATTACTAGACCAAGGAAAAGCCTACCATCAAGGCTTCATGGATGAGAATAGCCAACCCCTGACTGCATTTGTGACTCCATGGGGCCTATACGAATGGATAAGAATTCCATTCGGGCTAATGAATGCACCTGCAGCTTTCCAAAGATGCATGGAGGAGTGCTTGGAAGACGTGCGAGACAACATCTGTGTGCCCTACCTGGATGACACACTTGTGTACAGTCAGTCCTTCGAGGATCATGTGAATCATGTCAGAAAAGTGCTTCAGCTGTTGAGAAGATATGGGATCAAATTAAAACCCAGTAAGTGTGAAGTATTTAAACGAGAGGTTCGTTACCTGGGACGAATAGTTTCAGCTGAAGGTAGCAAAATCGATCCAACTGATACCATTGCTGTGAGAGCTTTAAAAGATAAGAGGCCAAGTAACGTAGGGGAGCTAAGAACCATCATGGGCTTGCTAAGTTACTATAGGCAATACATACAAGATTTTTCTCGTATCGCTGGGCCCCTTTATAATTTGCTGAGAAACACGTCAGAACATGATAATAAGACACAAAACATGAGAAACAGGAAAGGGGTTACGGGAAAAGGAAAAGGAGTACCATCCAACCAACCAATTATGTGGACAGAGGAACATCAACACATTTTGGAGCAGCTAATAGACTGTCTGGTTGAGCCACCTGTCCTTGGGTTCCCAGAATTCTCACAGCCATTTACACTCCACACAGATGCCTCGAACCAAGGTCTGGGGGCCGTCTTATACCAACAACAAAATGGCAAACTCCGTGTGATTGCCTATGGTTCCCGAACACTGACTGCCGCTGAGCGGAATTACCATCTCCACTCAGGAAAATTAGAATTTCTCGCCTTAAAGTGGGCAGTCACTGAAAAATTCAGGGATTACCTCTATTATGCACCTACTTTCACTGTCTACAGTGATAACAATCCCCTTACTTATGTCCTGTCAAGTGCTAAGCTCAATGCAACCGGATGTCGTTGGGTCGCAGAACTTGCAGACTTCCATTTTACCATTCGATACCGCCCAGGTAAAGAAAATGTGGACGCCGACAGCCTGTCACGGATGCCTGTAAGTATTGAGGAGATGATGGAACACTGTACTAAGGAACTGACGTCAGATTGTGTGGCAGCAACAGCTCAAGCTGTAGAGACTCAAAACTCCAGCTCACTATGGGTCTGTCCAGTACTTGCTCCTCTCCAATGTGCAGCTGTGGAGGAGGAAATGTACAAGTCATTCTCCATTGCTGAGATCAGAAAAGCACAGCAAGATGACAAGAACATTGGTCCAATAATACAGTGCAAACTGGAAGACAGTAAGCCATCAGGCCATGAACTTAATGCTTTCAGCATGCAAAGTCAGAGTCTGTTGCGTGAATGGGAAAGACTTCACATTGATGAAGATGGCATTCTTCGCAGAAAAACTGCAAGTAAAACACAGTTAGTCTTACCTGAGATGTACAAGTCCATTGTCCTGAAAGAACTGCATGATGAAATGGGCCATCAAGGCATTGATCGAACAACATCCTTAATCAGAGAGAGATTCTATTGGCCATACATGCAAAAAGAAATCGAACATTATGTATTAAGGACATGTACTTGCTTGAAACAGAAAACACCATGTAAACAACAAAGAGCGCCTCTGACCAGTATTGTAACCACACAGCCATTTGAACTGGTGTCGATAGATTTTCTCCATCTAGATAAGTGTAAAGGTGGTTACGAGTACATCTTGGTCATTGTTGATCATTTTACACGTTTCGCACAGGCCTACGCCACCACCTCGAAGTCTGCCAAAACAGTTGCCGATCGGATATTCAACGATTATGCCCTTAAGTTTGGAATGCCAGTTCGCATACACCACGATCAAGGTGGTGAATTTGAGAATCAGCTCTTCAGCCAACTGAAAATGAATTGTGGTGTGCTTGGATCAAGGACAACACCTTATCACCCGCAAGGAAATGGGCAAGTTGAACGATTTAACAGAACACTATTACAAATGTTGAAGACACTTACCGACAAACAGAAAACAAACTGGAAAGAATCTCTGAACAAGTTAATCTATGCATATAACTGCACACGATCTGAGGTCACGGGATTCTCTCCGTTTTACCTTCTATTTGGAAGATCACCAAGATTACCTATCGATCTCCTGTTTGGCCTCACTTCTGTGACAGGGAAAGCTGACCATCAAACATACATGGAGAAGTGGAGATGTGAAATGCAGGAAGCATATGACATAGTTCAAGAAAATGTGAAAAAGTCTGCAGAGAGAGGAAAAAAACATTATGATCAAAAAGTAAAAAGCTCAGTGTTGTATCCAGGTGATCGTGTCCTTGTCAGGAACCTGACTCCCAGAGGTGGCACTGGAAAGCTTCGCAATCACTGGGAGGAGACTATCCATGTTGTGATCCGGCAGATTGGGGAAGATATTCCAGTGTATGAAGTTAAGCCTGAACAAGGAAGAGGAAGGTCAAGAATCTTGCATCGCAACCTGTTGCTACCGTGTGATCACTTACCTTTGGAAATTCAACCAAAAGGAACACCTAAACAGAAGGAAAGAATGAGGGAGACAACTACAGACAGTACACATCAGGAAGAGGAAGATGATGAGGATGAATGTGAATACGATTACAGACCAGTTGTACAGTCTCAAATGCCCATGGTTGACACACAGGAGAACAGTGACCAAGAAGCACCAGTGCCGAGCACTGATGAACCAGTGGATAGAGAAAAGCACATGACAAACACGAACGAGTTCAACACACAGCAAGAAAAGGTACTGCAGGATGTTGATACTCAGAGTCAGGATGTAGAACCAGACGAAGAAACACAGGAGGAGATTCCCATACCCCTGTACCCAGACCCCCCTGAAAATGACAGACAACAAGGATATGACTTACCAAGGAGAGAAAGGCGAGCCCCTAAAATCTTCACTTATGACCAACTTGGAACTCCAGCATGCTACAGCGCAGCACATGTAAATAATAATACGCTTTACCAGTCCCAGCCCATACTGTACACAGATGTACAGCCAGTGACAATGTGGATGAGCCCATTCCCATTTTACCAACCTTTCCTCATGCAAGGACACTAAGCACAGGATGAATTTGAACTGTACAGATACTGTTTGACTTCATGTTAACGGTCAGTAGAGATCTTGTAGGCAGCAGTCATTGATTTAATAATTGCCCCTGAGACACAGTTAAGATAACTAAAACAAAACCAGTCAAGAGCCCTTGTTTCATAAAGTTTGTGATGTCGGGACGACATCAAATTTTGCTGGGGAGTGTGTGATAGATTGATTTTATTAAAAACTGTCAAATTGAATAAATTCATGATGCAGTGCAGTAGTCACTTAAAGCAGTTTAAAAAATAATTAATAAAATCAGTCAGTAAAAAGAGAACAAGAACAGAATTCATTGATAAATAAATAAGCTATAAATGCAAAGTCCTTTCATACTTATTGATTTAAAATTCATTGCAAAAGAGTTAAAATGTGTTGTTTGTGTGAAATAGATTTAAATGTCTCTCATTTTGTTAAACTCTGGTAGCGTTGACTGTTTTTATCTGTGATCTACCTGTTGAGCCTTGAACAAGTTGATCGTGATCGATTAGTTTTGTCTGCAGATGTCGGTAGGGGGAGCCCTCGGCCACGATGCTTCACTCTTAATGAAGCTGCCTGAGAGGAAGCCTCGTGTCTGAGAGTTTCTATCAATATATCCCCCTTTTCAGGTATATTGGGTCTATTATTGTTCTTGAGCTTTGGAGAATACATTATAAACTGTTTTATATGTATTTCATGTACATTTTGAATGTTTTTGGAGATTTATTCTCATGTTAGATTTCAGTTGGTAGACAGCCAGTCTAGTTTAGCTTCACCCACTCGGTTGGTGGCACAAAGCATTGGGTTACTGAGCAGGCACATGAATTGTACAGTATTTAGTGTATATGTAATTTCTTTAGCAGTGATGGACACTTAAAGCAGGATGTTACTGTTGTGTATGTGTTTCTGCTAATTGTTGCTGCATTTCTACATTTGAGAATTTACTTCAAAGTGATTTCATGAAACTGACTGTGAGGTATGATAATGCCTATTTTTCTACAATGTGTGTTCATGTTTGGTGAATCGGGTGACTTTGTATGTACTTTTTTTGAACAATCACTCTTAATGAAGCTGCCTGAGAGGAAGCCTCGTGTCTGAGAGTTTCTATCAATATATCCCCCTTTTCAGGGTGTAACAGTGGCACTTACCAAGGGAAATCGATTTCTATGCAGAGTAAACAATTGATTTCACGCTGAGACTTATACTTTATTCATCGCTTGGATATGGAACTGCCAAACTACAGGCTAAGTCATATGATAGGAAAATCCTCTGACAAACCAATGAGAAAATCCTGACCGATAACCAACAGCGATAACATCTTATCCAGAAGCTATTTCAACCCAGGTGAAAATTCAATTCACTTACACCCCTTAGGACTTGTGTAGATTGTTTGTTTCTTTTATCATTGTTATTCCCTTTTATTTTTTTTTTCAGTTTTTCTGGTTCTTTCACACAGTCAAAACTAAAATGTATGATACATCAGGGGTTTTTCCCTTTATTTGTATATATATTAGTGTTTACTTTCAGTTTGGTCAAAATTCATTTTCAGTTAGCTGGCATTAAAATTGAGAATGTGGGAAAGAGTGTATTCTCGTAACTCCACAAGAAACGGCAGATCACCTCGATGATAACAAATCAGTAAGCAGCTGGATGCTACACAGCCTGGTTCAAAGTAACTGGATGTAGATCTTATCAAGTAGTGTCTTTCAGTGCAAATTTGAGGTACTAGTATTAAAGTTTTTTTTCTTGCAACTTTAAATTTTGAATCCACTACATTTACGATGAAAATATTGGAATTTTTTCCTCCACTGCATATATTTGGCGGTTTTAGTCAGTGTTAATTTTTATATTAAGGGAGCAGGAAGAAACTTGATTAGTTGTTTGTGGTATAACAAAAGTACATCACCCACCAGCGAGCGTAGCTGTGGCACCACGGTGGAATCAAAAAAATGAGTGTAACATCGAAAATCCTAGTTTGCAGATTGTCCAACTCTGGGCTTCATCTACCAGTCAAAAAGGGAGATCTACTTGCATCAAGTAATTCTCATACTTGATACGTGGTTCAGATTTGTAGAGTGCTGTGACATCACAGACCCAGATGAGGGTAGGATCATCCAGTTTTCTTTCCATCTCCAGCAAACTCCACATCATGCTGCATTTGCGTCTTGAGTCTTGGAGTCGGTGACACAAAGCTGAAACGCTGATCTCAAGAGGCATGCTCTGCAAATTAAAGGGCGTTGGGTGGAGTCAAGGATGTAGCTCCACCCCCTGAAGGCAGGTGCTATGAACAGAGCTGTTTAGATTTGGTTGATGAGGAGACTTTTCTTCTGTATCTCTGGTATTTTGACCAAATTTCAATAGGACCTAAAATGTATCCACTCATTTCAACAGCATTTTGATGATGCTTGCTTGAAAAATTAAGATACATAATCTTTTTTTTTTTTTTTTTTTTAACTCAACAGGACTTGCAAATCTAATTGCCCTTCATGGAAGTTAAGAACTTTTTTTTTTTAATTAAGTCTGAACTTAAAAGGAACATATTTGAGATGTTTAACTGGAAAAATGCCTATTTTATTAAATATAAAGTCTATTTTTGAATTGATTTTTTTTATGTCTAGTTTGTTTTTAATGAGCATTGAACGTTTCTGTTTAATGTAGGAACATATTTGCATTTGAAGTTGTGTTCCTCTTGTTTGGCTTGAGGCACTCAATGTCCATGGTATTCACAACATTTTACTCCCCCCCCCCCCCTTTACAGTTTTTACAAATCAAAACAAATTCTTGGCAGGCTGATAAAAAAAAAGAAAAAAAAGTCAAACTATCATGTTTTTCAGATGGAGATCATGTTCCTTTCTTTGAAAAATGGGTTTTCTGTTTGAAATGTTGCATTTAATATTTGAAGCCTTTCTCTTTCAGCGAGAGATATTTGCTATAATCAGTATAATAATCATAATCAGATACAGAATTAGATTACCTTCACTGAAAATATCCCCTGCAAACTATGAAACCTGGCACAGCTTGTGCAGTATTTGCTGTGAATCAATTGTTGTAGCTGTACAAGTCAAAACTGACTTCCTTTCATTTTGCTGAAAGAGTCTTTACAATAAAGGAGACGAGAGGCAGCCCTAAAGCCATGCTGTCTTCCAGCATGTTCAAATGCAAAATGTTTCCTCTGATACATGCTTGTGCTTGTGCTGTAGGGTAATGACTTGGACAAGTGATGCATTTCCTCAGTACTTCTTGAGGGGGGTGGGGGTTGGGGGCTCCAGCTTGAGCAGCCTGCACTGACGGTTCACTTTGTTCGTAAACTTTATGCCAGAGACGGTTGATGAACCGGGTTCTAAACTACCTTTATTGATGCTTGCATGCAATGAACTGTTGTACGTAACCAAGAAACCAGGAGTCAACTTTCAATAGTTTGAATATTCTTTTATCAATCAAGTGGAATGGTTTCTTTGGCAAAGCAATAGAAACAGTGCTGGGTGGACTAATATGTTTACTTGGTAGATGTGGGGGGACCCATCCCCCAGAAATGTAATGATTGCGATGCCTTTATCCTGAACGATGCACTATCTATTGCACTTCACATAGAACATATCTTTGTGACCAGCACTGTTCTTATTGATTGTCACACCTTTTGCTGAGGGTCTATGACCTCCTCTCACCAACTCAAGATATCAACGTTAATCCTTTTTTAAAATCTTATAGGATATTTTGTCTGTTAAAACAGAAGTAGTATTGCATTCCTTAGGGTTCTTGGATGCGGCATCATTCAGGCCAGTTACCCCAGAGACTAATTGTGGCCCAAGCTGGCTCATATCTTGGACTTGAACCTGCTGTTGACTCTTCAGTTTGAGACCAAACGATGCCTTCATCTACCTGGAGAAGCCCCCTCTCTCACAGGGGTGGTAGCGGTGGCCGATCCAACCATTTATGTCAAATAAAAAGGGGATGGCTGTCAGTGCAGCTGTTATCTTCTGGATCACTGACTAGCAGAATGTGTTGATTAAGCCTTGATTTATGTAGTCTGGGGAGTGCTTGGATGTGGGTACCCTATCGACTTCTGTCGCCCCCTCAACCAAACATAGAGGCAGTGGAAGATATCATTCACGTGAATCCATTTCCTTGAAGATCAGATTCTCATAGATGGATTTCAATTTCTCATTAAGTAGAATCTAAAATGGAGGAAAGAAGAGGTTTAACCATTTTTTCTTCAACTTGAATTCAGAGGGTGCAATGTCATCCGGAAGTAAAATGGAGCACCGCATTTTCCAAGGTGTCACTGCATGAGCATGTTTTACACTCCAGTGCATCTCTGTGGAGATTTTTGTGGAGATACAGGCAGGAAAAAAAAAGAGTGGGGAAGGAGTGCTTGTTAGCATCTGATGTCCAACTCTGGATGTGTACTGTGAAGGAGCAGCTTTGCATCCCAGATGTTTTTTACTGAGTTCTCCTGTATTACTTGCTGATATGACATGTAATGACATCAGGACAATTGTTGTCAGGGAACAAAAAAATAAATAAAAAATGCCATAGTGGGTTCATGAATATCTCTGGAGATTTCTACTGTATCTTTCTCTTTTCCTGCTCCTCAACAGCTTACATTGATTTTAATTCCTTATGCATTTTACAAAGCAATTTACAACAACAAATTATTTCAAAAAAAATTTCAAATGAACATGTCCACTACCTTCTGAAAGGTCATAAGGGCTTTTTTTTATAAACTATATATACATTTCCTTTATCACTTAACACTAGCAAAACCAACCTTTTGGACATTGTAAGGATGATCTTTGACCAACTTCGGTGAGTGATGTAATGATATCAACTTCATGATAAACTCATAAAGATATTTAATAGCCTGTTGCTCGTCAGGAGTGTATCACAACTCACATTAAGACTGAAACACTACAGATAATTCATTCATTCAGTGAGAACACATTAGCAGTGGCACATCGTACTGTGAAAGACGCCATCTTGCCTTGGGCCCCTGCTTTGTTTTAAGGGTCATAGACAGTCACATCTCACCTGTAGTCAGCAGCGACCTGTTGCGTGGCCAGCTTAGCGGCCACTGGTGCCGAGGTGAGAGGCGCAACGAGCTAGAACATCAACCCGCCACTCCCGGGCATGTGTCAAGGGGAAAAATGAGAAGAGGTAAGCTGGGAAAGGATTGTCCAAACTGGCAGTACAGTAGCAGCTTACTTTGTAATCGGTATTCAAGTTTGATTCTCGCAAAATCACTCTCTGGATGTTTGGTTGTCTGTACATACAAGCTAGAGTCAAAAAAAAAAAAGACAATACATTTTTAATCATGTAATGAATCATGTAACACATTTAGTATCACTAACAAGCCATGACATTAATTCATTTGTTTCTGATTGCTTGTAATTGCCGACTGTTTCGCACTGCAGTTTGGAATTATGTTGGCTAACAATGCAATGACAGCAACTTTCCACAGATACTCAGACTAAAACTGTCATCTAATGCAGACTCTGTGCAACTAACAAGCTGTATGTTGGTGGAAATCAGTCCATCAGCCTTTGTGTTGTGACTCACTGATCTTTTCTGTCTTTTAAGTAGCTTAGCTTTCACAGCATTTGCCTCCTCAGACAGGCTTTTTCTCCATTTTTGCTCCAGTCAGGTTATGTGGCATATAATGCATTTGCCAGGCATGGAGGCCCCCAAGCTCAGGCAGGCTGAACTCCAGCCATATGTCTTTCTTTCATTACTTTTGTCAAAGGGATCCAGTGGCCTCCAACACCGGCCATTAATCCTACGGCAAGTCCCCGCCTCCCAGTACCATTTTGTTTCCAAGTTGGAGCCTGTCTGGCTATGGTTGTTTTACTGAAAATGAGCAGTTTCACAGCCTTGAGCTGTAATAATTGCTCCCCTTAAACCCTTTCTCTGCTGTTTGCCTGTCGACAAAATGAAACCTTTCTTCCTCCCTCTCTTAAACACTGGACACTGTTCTCCGTCAGGCTGCTCTCCTAAATTGAGCAAATGCAGTTACAAGATGAAGTTGTGCAACTTCAGAGCACGTTCAGTCAAATGAAAAAGCACTTTCAAATGGTCTCTGCTCTGAAAGTTAGTAAAAATGAAAATGAATGAAGCCTTGCGCTGGGTGGATTAAAGCCTTTAGAGAACTATAAAACAGGAAGTACTGCTGTCGGCAATGCTGTATATCAGATGGATCCTGTTCACGCAGAGACGTGCATGCGAAATGACAAACCGAATGCTTAATTGCCTCCAGCCCAAGCATGCATGTTTCATGCTAATTTGTGGAATCCATCATTGGATCAGCCATTAGGTAGAAATACTAGGGTACTTTGGTTGATTTACTATCTCCACACTGGGTAAAATGTACTATTTTTCAGTCACTAAATGCCTCCATTAAAACACTGCTACTTATTTTTGCACTATTGTGCTGAAATATGAGGCCTGTTCATTGCCCCCTTTTTGAATGAGAATATAATATCCCACATATTCTGCTATGATAACATGTTAATGGTTTATGTCCCCTAACCCTAAATATTATGGAACATTTTACACAGCTGTTGTATGGTTTGACTTTTCATTAACACTGAACCCCCTAGACATACAGACTATCCCAAAATAAATCAAAAATTGCCTCCAAACCACCAGCCCAATATTCAGAGTCTCGGTAGGTAATTCAGCAAATCATGTGTCAGAATCATTGTGACTGACGACACGCTTGAGACAATTGTAAACAACCAATGGACACATTCAAATACAGTGGTACCTCTATTTATGAAATTAATTTGTTCTGGAAGTAGTTTCGTAACCTGAAAATTCCGTAAGTAGAGATGCGTTTTCCATGTAAATGCCCTAATCTGTTCCAAGCCCCCCAAAATTTGGAGATACACTTTTTTATAAATCATAAAAGTGCATCAAAACATGTAACAAATAGGTGTTACAATTAGATTACTGCACAATTATCATACAACGGGAGTTGTACATAATAAAAAAAAAGAATAAAGTAAAGAATAAAAATTATGTTCATTTACCTTTTAACTGCTATTGTCATCACCTTTTCTCTCTCAGCAGCCTGACTTGTTTGTAAAGAACTGATCCAAGGCAAACATCATCATAATGAGCGATAGCCCGACTAGTGAACACTTTTTCTGGGTGATTCTTTTCAACAAATTCCAAAACTTCATGGAATTTTCCTAAAATGTCAATGGGATGCCAGGAAGATGCTAGCTGATAGCCGTTGGCAGAGCAGCTACAAGTATGTTTATGTTCGGTAAACTCTGGGAGATGCAAGTAGCAGCGCATACTGTATTTTTGCCTTTCGTATGCTGAAATTTCTTTCGTAACAAAAGGCAATATTTTCCGTACCTGAAAATTCCGTATATAGAGATGTCCGTAAGTAGAGGTACCACTGTACTTGTCCTTGTCTCAAATACATTTCAGATTTCAGAAAATGCAATGACAGCAAACACCCCAAGAATGGAAATGTCATCCAGCTGTGGACAAAAATTCTACCAAAGTGATACATGGTTTCCATGTTATACTGATCACGTATGCAAGAACCCTGTGCCATATCCTCCACCGCGCCCTTACGTGCACCTCACCAGAAATGCTTTTGTGTTGGATCGATGTGGGCTGCGACAAATGTGATTGCCCTGCTAGGTATTTCCTTCTAAAGTATTTCCCACTACTAGTACGTATTTGTTTTCACGCTGAGTAGAAAGTATTAGTTTGCCTTGCAAAGCATTTATCAGCTCCTACTCACCTAACATATGCTTCATTTGCTCCATTGCTAAGTCTGAGATGCATAAAGGAAACAAAGTGCACTGCAGAAAAGAGAATATAAATGCACTGCCACCTAGCATTTGGTGATTTAACTGCAGAGTGATTCATATAACAATGGACAACTGTAAACTCCGGCAACCATGGAGGTCCTGCAGGTAGGCTATCCACTTAGTTGCTACATTTCTAAAAGCGTGTCGTGTTTATACAGCTGCTGTTAGCTCCAACACTTCCAAAGTACTTAACTTTGCTTCACTTGCTTCTTTTATGAGGTAAAAGCTACCTCCAAAACCTATGAAGACAGATGCTAACTCTTGAGTACCGGTTGTGTCGTTTAAAAACGCCGGGCTGGACTACGTGACTTGGGTGTTTGCGTAGTCTCACGGGAAAATTAGATATTGTTGTGAGCTCATAACATTTACGACATTTACTACATCCAACAAGCCCGTTTTTTTTGTGCAGTCGCACAGCATTAACTATATCTGTTGATAAAATTTCTCATTAAACTGTTGCCAGATAGACACTGTGGACTAAAATCTAGTGTATATATAACCAACTTCTGAACTTCTTTCATTTCTGCTCCGGTAAAGATGAGATGCCAAAACTGTGCAGGCTGGTGGCAAGGTCCAATTGATGGAATCAGATTTAAAAAAGGAGTTTGCAAAGGTGACACAGTGACATTGTGCAGTCAATAAAAAAAAAAAAAAACACATTCAGTCAGTGATCCACAATGTGTGAAGAATTATGTGCCAGACATGTGAGAGCGCGAGGACTCGAGTGAATGCATAGTTTCATCCATCTCACCTTGAGACATGACCAAAATAATGTAAAAGCAAGGGAGAAATGTTAGCTTTTGTTTCCATTTGGTGAGTAATTCTTCAGAGGCCATCCAGCCTTTTAATACATCTATCTAAAAACATCTCTAGATTTAATATTATGCCTTTTATTCAAGCTTCAATTCACAAACTGATAAACTGAACAGTATTGAGCTCATCATAGACCAATAGAAAGAACAACAAAACAGCCAGACCTGATCTGTTAATACAGTTATCTTTCAGTGGTCACTTCTATCCTTTTTTTTTATTTGTCAAAATATAAAAAAATATACAAGGATGAAATAAAAACCAGGGTTTTTTTTTCGGGAGGCCAGTGAAGAGAAGTTTTTTTTATTGTATGAGACACAGATTAAAAGTAAAAAAAAAAAAGTAATGAATAAAACCAGTGATTGTTTAAACACCCTGCTTTCTACATTACCACATTAAGAAGTTATCAGGCAAATTAAGGGTGCAATTTAACTGATGGAAATACATCTTAGATTGACAATTAGGTATTCATATTTATTACTCTACTATTTATTACTTATTCAAAGGTTAACATCTTCTGTGTGATGAATATTACCGGTAATTTGCAAATGGAAGATCAACGTGGATAAAACCGTGTACATACGTGTGTGTCCTTATTCCTACTGCCAAAGGTTATATCAGGCAACCTACAATACTGCCATGCAGCATGCTGTTGACAGCAACAGGGAGCATCTTTGCTTAATTATAAAGGGAAAAAATAATGCTAAGAACTCTCAGTCTGTTGGAAAACTCCCCGGTTGGATGTCAATCAACCCGGTCTTTCCCTGGTTTTTTTTCAACTTGCCCTCTTCCATGTATGTCTTCAAACTGGTGTGAAGTATCTGTGGCCTCCTTTGAGTTTATCTGACCTTTTTCAGTACTGCTTGAGCCTGTATTTAGACTTAGATTCTCAGTCAGATGGCCTACTTGTTCAAAAGGCGTGGCTGAAGACCAGAGGGGACAGAGGATATAGAGATAAAGTCCTTAAACTGTGGAACAAGCTGCCTGAGGATCAGTGAGCCCTTTTAAAGCTCTTATAAAAAAAGTTATCAAAGAGCCTTAACTGACTGGAATGTGATATTTTCTATCATTATGGTGCTGTTTGTAAATTCAGCACGATGGAAAATATTTAGAAAAAATCCTTGAAAGTCATTGAGTGCATTGTCCTGTGTCATACCGCGTTTGAAGCATTATTACTGTCTCTTAGCAGAATGAATAATTCATGATTTATCCGCACAGAACCCTAAAACACTCTTTATCATTATTGGACATTAATAAACATTTGGGCATGATGGACATAATGAGTCGAATCACCAAACAGAGGGAGAGATAAAGTTGCCAGGTGACATGAACTAATGCTTGTTCAACATAACCAATTCAGTTGCTCATAAGAAATGATTATCCTCTAGTTAAATTAGACCATGGTCTGTTTTGGCCAGATGCCAGTCACAGGGCTGAAGACACAGAATTAAAACAGTTTATCAGAATGTTTCCTGTAATGTTTAACAACAGAACAAACCTGAATATTTAATACTCTTGATTGCATTGCCGAACCGAGTGAAAAATTGATTCAGAGGTTGCTGATTTACCCACTCACTGGGAGTGATTGCTTCTGGGGATCATTTGTACGTAAGTGGCAACATATATATTCTATCCTTTTAGAGGGAGGCGAGTTGCATTATCGAGCGCCGGGATTATCTTTGTTTACCGCATTGCTATACTTAATCTCCCTATAACTGGAAACTCCACCCAGAGTATGACACATTTATTTATAATTTGGTTAATTTTGTGTTAAGATGTGTTTGTACAAAGCCGCTCAATTTGCTTGAACGCCCTTTACTTTCCCTTTCAGTGGCAAAAACAACTCCTCAGTCATCTGCTGTTTTCTCATGCATACCAATAGGCCTAAATCGATGGCATCTTTTAATTGAAAATAGATGGAGGCGTTTATATGCAGCCTGATCTGCTGAACCTTTAGCCCCGGTCCCTCAGTTCGCAGCGATTGCAGATATGTGCTGTTCTGTAACGTTCGTGCGGGCTGGTTGGGGTGCAGATCTGCCAGGTGTATTTCTGAGAGTAAAGCTATGAGCAGCTCGGACCTTAATGTCATTAGTCAAAGACGGGATGTTTAATCACGTCTCAGCTCCCATTATTGATTTGCCATTAGACCACAACTGTTTCAAGAGAACCTTGAATAGAATCAGGAGCTTCGGCTGATGGCGTCTCTTCATCACCAATGGACGACCTTGGATTTGTTTAGTTGTATCCCAAGAAGAAATAACGAATATGGATGCTTTGTCCCTGTACTTGTAAGCTCATACATCACCAGGAAAGCCTAATGGGCTCCTCTGGACTGTGGTAACTTAGCAAACCTTAGTGTATCCTTGTTGGTACCTGCCTTTTTGTGTCAAAACATAATGAAAATAATCTATAATGGTGGGTATAACTATAAATTCTGATACAACCTGAGGCATTTGAGAGCATAAGTTGAACAAACCTCTGTAAAAGCAGGGGTTTTGCCAGTCTGTTCGTCCGGAGCCGTGCGTTAAAACAATGCCAATGGAAAGAAACAAGCCTTTATTTTAGAGAATTTATTGCTGCAAATCGATCTGAAAAATGTTGTAAAGCCGTTTCCAAACAGTTTGGAGTTCGACATGCTACACAAGCTCCAAACCAATCAAGACAGCTGCCACTCTTCCCATGAGTAGACAGCCCGGATTTTTTTTTAAAGGTTTACCAAGAGAAAGCCTTTCCTGTTTAAAAAAGAACATGGAAGTGCAACTGAGGTTTGCAAAACTACATCTAAACCACAATACTTTAGAAACGCCATGCTTCTGGTAAAACCAAACAGCATTTCTGCAGGAACACCTCATGTCAAGTGCAAGTATGGCAGTGAAGGGATGATGATCTGGGGTGGTTTTGAAGCCACGGGACATGGTACAGTCCTAGATGAGAGTTATTCCAGAGGCAAATGTGAGGCTGTCCAACAGCTAGACCGTGTCATAACGGAGTCATAGAAGGCACCAGCAAGTTTACATCAGAATAGCTGGAAACTGAAAGAGTCCAGCTTTGGGAATGGTTAAAATCCAGACCTCAACGCAACTGAGAAGGTGCGGTGGGAGTGCTGTGCATAAGTAAATGCCAAATACCCTTGTAGCGATGTTGTAAAGAAGAATTGGATGAAATTACTTCACAATGATGTGAGAGAATTAAATTCAAAGGAATGCTTTAGATACTGTTGCTACAAGCTACTGAATAATGGAGGTACTTAGAATTGCTCACAGGATTTTTTTTGTCTTCATAAGCATGTTGTTTTTCGTCTCAGGTTGTATTTTCCTGAACACCAAGACTGAAGATCAAACAAAAGTGCAACCCAAAGTGCTTTATAAAGCAAAATGGGACAAAAAGCTGAATTTAATGACGCTTTTTGAAGCAAATTGCAAAAAAATAGCAATAAAAATAGAAAGTCCTGAATACAAAGCAAATGGGATGTTCGGATAAAAAATGTCTAGTCAGAGTCTTCAGATAAAGGGGCAGATAGAATTAACACTGAGCCATTAAAAAACAAAGATATTTTGAGCTTTGTCTTAAAAATATTCGTGTCTGTGTCCCATACCCAAGCTGGATTTTGGTTCTGCAGGTTTTACCAGCGGCTACATTTATGCCATCCAGAGTTGTTCTGGTTTTATGGATAATAGATTTACATGTTTTAATGTTGTTGGTTGACTGTTTGTTGCTGCATTATATAACATACTAAAAGTATAAGGAAAATTATAGTAAACCTTTTTAGTGGATAGAGGATCAGTTAAAGACTAGTTTCATTTTGGCAAACATTTAGTTTTGTCAAAATCTCTTAAAATGAAACATAAACGAGTGTTCTGCCCTGAAAACACCCACGTATCACATAATGTAAAGCTCATCCATACAGAATGACAGATTTCTTTAAATCCCTTCAACTGCCAGATGTTTTGTTTGTCTCAAACGGTGACACATGTCAGCAGCAATTCCAGCTGAGATGTCTCCGCAGATGTACACTTTCGCTCTGACTCGCGATAAGACTGTGAATTCCCTGCCGGGTGATGCATTTGGCTTAGCGTTTCCTGCTCGAATTGAGCCTTTGTGATTGATGTAAAACATGGTGGCGGGGTTGAAGGAACGCTGACAAGTTCGTAATAGGAATCCTACGAGTTTCATTTTGTTTCGTGTTTGTTTGCCGACTTTTCATTGATTTCGCTTTGGGTCCAAAGTACGAGTATCTGGATGTGTCAAAACAATATCAGGCTCCCTTCCTCATTGTCTCCGTGCTGCATACGTTTAGAAATCTAAATCTGTTTCTCCACACTGGATGGTTTGCCGAACGCACAAATTAGATTCAAGAACTGCCAGGAGTCGATCTCTGGCTCACGCAGGTTTTCCAGACTCAGCTGCTGTCTTACATATTGCAGCGCAGCACGTCTTCCTGTCACCGCTGTGCAGAGCAGTAATTATTGTGTTTGACATTTTGTATTTCTCCATGACATCTTGAATTTTCCATTAATGTTTTAGCATTAATGGGGGATTTGGCGCTCTGTTAAGCTTCATCACCTCCCAGCAAGGTCTGAATCCAACTGGGTCTCTCAATACAGAGTTTGCACTGAACTCTCGTCGACACCTGTTGGAGGCGTGGTCAAAGGCCGCATTCAGAGTCCGTGTCAGTAAGGATTGTGCTGCAGTGTTTTTGGTTGTCAAAGTTCCAAACTAACCCTTGGAGAGAACAACACCTATTACTCTCACTCTCTTCTTCTTAGGAGCTAGTGTTTGGAGATTCACCAATTCAATCTTGGCTCTTTCTTCCCTTCGCTGAAGAATATCGGCCCATTAAAAATACTTTGGAAGTTCGATTTTGGAGCCCTCAATCCCCAAACCCTTAATTTTCCTTTTTGAGATTGGGAAACAGAAAAAAAAAAAAAAAAAAAAAAAAAAAGATTTTGTCTCAACTGTGAAATAGTGACTTTAGAGGAATTTTTCTCTGGTATATGAAGCTAAACAGCTGTCAAAAACAATGCCTCCACATTTTAGCATTAGTGCTTATTCGTCTAAACTTGTGCATAGAAAATAAATAAACCCCAAATTAAAAAAAACCCAAACATTTAATTTGTATTTTGTCTGTGAGAATATGATTCACATATTTACAACCTTAAAAGATTATGAATACAAAGTATAATTTAATGATTGCGGTTTTTTCATTATGAATATGAAAAAAAAAAAAACGGTTTACAACTGTGGATGTATACAATGGTGCCTCTGGGAGCAAAAGCCACGGTTCACTATGGGCTCAGACCAGCGTTCTTACACTTGGAAGAATCCTGAAAGGATTTACCATGAGCTGTTCGGCTCCATTGGCACAGTGGTGCTGCCGGTCATATGTGGAGCTGTTGCCCGACTCGGCTGAAAGCACTCCTTTCTCGGAGCTGACTGAGCTCTCGGACAAAGGCTCTGTGCGTCAGCCGGTGTTCGGCTGAGCTGGGCCGCAGACTGAAAACACATTTCAGGAGTCTTCTAGTTGGAATCTGCAGTTAATCATCCCGGGAGCAGGATATCTGGTTGTTTCTGTAGTGACATGAAATGACTGCTGTGGTTAGCATGGCTAAGCTAAGTTCCTTCCTTCATACTCGGATCCTTCCAGACCAACAATGGCTAGTCACGGCGGTCCATTAGTAGCAGTAAATCATTCTAAAATAATCTTTGACTGTGTGAATTTTCTATGTGATATGACAAAAAAGTTTGTTAAGAGTGTCAGTGTTTGTGTAAAGCTAGCACTGAGGAGGCATCAGTGGAGGTGTTTTCTTCCTGTCACTGCTGTCTAAGAAACTTGTGAAATAATCAAAACTTAAAAGCCCATCATGTGAAAAAAACAAAAACAAAAAACAAAAAAAGCTAAATACTATTTCTTATACTTCTCTACTTCAAGCATATTTTTGGAAAGCCTGAATATGAAAATGTGTCATTCAGTGAGCTGCTCAGATGTGCAGGGGACTGTGACATTGCACATCCACATCAGGGTACAATTATCC